>CP136069.1:183310505-183910505 GCA_032622095.1 Siphonodentalium dalli
AAGAGAAAGATAAGAAGTGTCTTAATAAGTTATACTTGTTCAGTTGTCTCATTAGCAATGAATTGGATGGCACTGGATGGGATGTTACTTCCAAAAAACAAAAACAAATATGGGGGGGGGGGGGGGGGTCCCAAGTTAGAGCAATGTCGGAATCTGATTTTATGATCTCTTTCACGTAACAAAATCATAGCTGATTAATAAAGAGTTCACATGTGAAATCTCTTTCGGAAGAGTACATGTATACATTCCCCTTTCGATATGCAAAAAATTACAATAAAATGTATGTAACTCTGGTGAAAATACCCAGCCGGGCCTTAGTTTGTGAACTCGGTTCAGATACTCCTCATGTGAACTCACATACCAACAAGTTTTGAAATCCGTTAATAATTGTTCGAAATTCCGACAACTGGTTTGTTTGAGATATCTGCCTGGACAGACGGAAAGACAGAGTGATATGTGTCCGGTCGGATGGACATAATGAGGGATGGATGGAATGAGGGACAGATGGAGGAGATCAATCCAGTATACCCCCCCCCACATTATCTTCAAGAGTGGGGTTTAATAAAAATCAGTTGATAAACAGGGTGGATGGATGGACAAAAATCCCCAAAAAATTAAATCCACTCTCCTTCACCATGAGAATGTATCAATTTATTTATCGCTGCCATTTATAAACTCAATAAAGACTGATTAAACAAGAGGTATGCACTCGAGCGCTAGCATACCCCCACCGTGGCAAATTCAACCCACATTATCCGAAAACACAACAAAAACGATTTTTAACTTTAAAGAAAAATTCGGACTAATAATATCGATATGGTGTCACAAGAAGCTTGTACAGAAAAATTTATTCAAATAGGTTCATATTTGTTAAAGTTATTAAGTCAGACGGAATTTTCTAAGTCAAAATAAGTCGAAAATGAAGTGTAATATTACGAAAAACAGTCTGAGCCATCCCTAGCAACATCATGTAGAGAGGGGTATTGTGAGAAGCATGAATACCAAAATTTATTGAAATCGGTTCATATTTGTTAAAGTTATTAAGTCGGACAGAATTTTCTAAGTCATAATAAGTCGAAAATGAGGCGTAACTTTAAAAAAAAATGTCAGACCGAACCGCAATTAGAATCATGCGGAGAGGCAGTCCTAAGGAGATTGCATACAAAAAATTATTGAAATCGGTTCATAGTTGTTCGAGTTATGAGGTCGGATGGACGGACGGACACACGGACGGAGAAAGCGCAACGGACGGACAGACGCAGTCAATCCAGTATACCCCCCCATTTTCTTCGAAAGTGGGGGTATAAAAATTAAATTAGTTGATAAACATGGTTCTCCGATACAGGTGCAGTATCGCTATCCAGTTCATGTATCACACGGTGATAGCAGTCTCCTTATTAAACATGTAACATGTGGCTTATTGTTGGACAGAAGCTCATATCCATCCCTACCTGGCTTGTCACAATGGGTTCACCAGAGACTCCTATAGGTTCAGTATTCCTAGATGGACCCATCATGTGGCGATAGTGGACTCATTATTAGACGTGTAACACATCCAGTATGTTATCTCACCTGCGGGTCCTTGTTGGCCGGTAGTCACATCTGAACCTGTCTGGCATGTCACGCCAGGTTCACCAGATGCCATCAAAGGTCTGAGATCACCAGCTGGGCCCATCACACCAGTCTCCCCATGTGGTCCCTGTGAACCTGTCAATCTGACCTCTCCTCCTGTTCCTGGGGTACCTGTCTGGCCAGTGGGTCCTGGACCATCAGTTTCTAACTCCTCTTCAATAAATTTCTCACAAACATGTCCGCTTACACCGGTCGACCCTGCAGTGAAAATCGAAAGTTTGGATTTTGTGACTAAAGCATTGACTTAATCCTTTCTTTACTAAATGGATTATCCTGGCCCCTCAGTCATAAAAGTATAGACATACATTGGAACTGTCTATTGTTCATTTGGATGGGTGTTCAAGTAATAAAATAACTACAGACATGTGAACAGATAATGCAAGAGCAGAATTATTCATATTCATTGGTGGGAATGTTCAGATGATAAGTTCAACAAACGACATATCATTTTTTGTTGAACTTATCATCTGAACATTTCTTAAAGGATACATTGGATCATGCCATGGTTCCCTGCTCTATCTTCAACCATGAAGGGCGAGACTGGAGTAGAGATTTATGGCATGATCTAATGATACATAATATATCACTGTGATATATTCATCATATCATTTTTTATATATATACTGTGTGTATCATAAGAATTCTGATATATAATGAGATATACAATAGAAACATGTGACAACAGTTCCAAAAGTGAACAGTCAAGAGAACGAAGACGATGAAAAAGAAAAGAGGATGAAGAGAAGAGAAAGATAAGAAGTGTCTTAATAAGTTATACTTGTTCAGTTGTCTCATTAGCAATGAATTGGATGGCACTGGATGGGATGTTACTTCCAAAAAACAAAAACAAATATGGGGGGGGGGGGGGGGGGGTCCCAAGTTAGAGCAATGTCGGAATCTGATTTTATGATCTCTTTCACGTAACAAAATCATAGCTGATTAATAAAGAGTTCACATGTGAAATCTCTTTCGGAAGAGTACATGTATACATTCCCCTTTCGATATGCAAAAAATTACAATAAAATGTATGTAACTCTGGTGAAAATACCCAGCCGGGCTTAGTTTGTGAACTCGGTTCAGATACTCCTCATGTGAACTCACATACCAACAAGTTTTGAAATCCGTTAATAATTGTTCGAAATTCCGACAACTGGTTTGTTTGAGATATCTGCCTGGACAGACGGAAAGACAGAGTGATATGTGTCCGGTCGGATGGACATAATGAGGGATGGATGGAATGAGGGACAGATGGAGGAGATCAATCCAGTATACCCCCCCCACATTATCTTCAAGAGTGGGGTTTAATAAAAATCAGTTGATAAACAGGGTGGATGGATGGACAAAAATCCCCAAAAAATTAAATCCACTCTCCTTCACCATGAGAATGTATCAATTTATTTATCGCTGCCATTTATAAACTCAATAAAGACTGATTAAACAAGAGGTATGCACTCGAGCGCTAGCATACCCCCACCGTGGCAAATTCAACCCACATTATCCGAAAACACAACAAAAACGATTTTTAACTTTAAAGAAAAATTCGGACTAATAATATCGATATGGTGTCACAAGAAGCTTGTACAGAAAAATTTATTCAAATAGGTTCATATTTGTTAAAGTTATTAAGTCAGACGGAATTTTCTAAGTCAAAATAAGTCGAAAATGAAGTGTAATATTACGAAAAACAGTCTGAGCCATCCCTAGCAACATCATGTAGAGAGGGTATTGTGAGAAGCATGAATACCAAAATTTATTGAAATCGGTTCATATTTGTTAAAGTTATTAAGTCGGACAGAATTTTCTAAGTCATAATAAGTCGAAAATGAGGCGTAACTTTAAAAAAAAATGTCAGACCGAACCGCAATTAGAATCATGCGGAGAGGCAGTCCTAAGGAGATTGCATACAAAAAATTATTGAAATCGGTTCATAGTTGTTCGAGTTATGAGGTCGGATGGACGGACGGACGGACACACAGACGGAGAAAGCGCAACGGACGGACAGACGCAGTCAATCCAGTATACCCCCCAATTTTCTTCGAAAGTGGGGGTATAAAAATTAAATTAGTTGATAAACATGGTTCTCCGATACAGGTGCAGTATCGCTATCCAGTTCATGTATCACACGGTGATAGCAGTCTCCTTATTAAACATGTAACATGTGGCTTATTGTTGGACAGAAGCTCATATCCATCCCTACCTGGCTTGTCACAATGGGTTCACCCGAGACTCCTATAGGTTCAGTATTCCTAGATGGACCAATCATGTGGCGATAGTGGACTCATTATTAGACATGTAACACATCCAGTATGTTATCTCACCTGCGGGTCCTTGTTGGCCGGTAGTCACATCTGAACCTGTCTGGCATGTCACGCCAGGTTCACCAGATGCCACCAAAGGTCTGAGATCACCAGCTGGGCCCATCACACCAGTCTCCCCATGTGGTCCCTGTGAACCTGTCAATCTGACCTCTCCTCCTGTTCCTGGGGTACCTGTCTGGCCAGTGGGTCCTGGACCATCAGTTTCTAACTCCTCTTCAATAAATTTCTCACAAACATGTCCGCTTACACCTGTCGACCCTGCAGTGAAAATCGAAAGTTTGGATTTTGTGACTAAAGCATTGACTTAATCCTTTCTTTACTAAATGGATTATCCTGGCCCCTCAGTCATAAAAGTATAGACATACATTGGAACTGTCTATTGTTCATTTGGATGGGTGTTCAAGTAATAAAATAACTACAGACATGTGAACAGATAATGCAAGAGCAGAATTATTCATATTCATTGGTGGGAATGTTCAGATGATAAGTTCAACAAACGACATATCATTTTTTGTTGAACTTATCATCTGAACATTTCTTAAAGGATACATTGGATCATGCCATGGTTCCCTGCTCTATCTTCAACCATGAAGGGCGAGACTGGAGTAGAGATTTATGGCATGATCTAATGATACATAATATATCACTGTGATATATTCATCATATCATTTTTTATATATATACTGTGTGTATCATAAGAATTCTGATATATAATGAGATATACAATAGAAACATGTGACAACAGTTCCAAAAGTGAACAGTCAAGAGAACGAAGACGATGAAAAAGAAAAGAGGATGAAGAGAAGAAAGAGAAAGATAAGAAGTGTCTTAATAAGTTATACTTGTTCAGTTGTCTCATTAGCAATGAATTGGATGGCACTGGATGGGATGTTACTTCCAAAAAACAAAAACAAATATGGGGGGGGGGGGGGTCCCAAGTTAGAGCAATGTCGGAATCTGATTTTATGATCTCTTTCACGTAACAAAATCATAGCTGATTAATAAAGAGTTCACATGTGAAATCTCTTTCGGAAGAGTACATGTATACATTCCCCTTTCGATATGCCAAAAATTACAATAAAATGTATGTAACTCTGGTGAAAATACCCGGCCGGGCTTAGTTTGTGAACTCGGTTCAGATACTCCTCATGTGAACTCACATACCAACAAGTTTTGAAATCCGTTAATAATTGTTCGAAATTCCGACAACTGGTGTTTGAGATATCTGCCTGGACAGACGGAAAGACAGAGTGATAGATGTCCGGTCGGATGGACATAATGAGGGATGGATGGAATGAGGGACAGATGGAGGAGATCAATCCAGTATACCCCCCCCCATTATCTTCAAGAGTGGGGTTTAATAAAAATCAGTTGATAAACAGGGTGGATGGATGGACAAAAATCCCCAAAAAATTAAATCCACTCTCCTTCACCATGAGAATGTATCAATTTATTTATCGCTGCCATTTATAAACTCAATAAAGACTGATTAAACAAGAGGTATGCACTCGAGTGCTAGCATACCCCCACCGTGGCAAATTCAACCCGCATTATACGAAAACACAACAAAAACGATTTTTAACTTTAAAGAAAAATTCGGACTAATAATATCGATATGGTGTCACAAGAAGCTTGTACAGAAAAATTTATTCAAATAGGTTCATATTTGTTAAAGTTATTAAGTCAGACGGAATTTTCTAAGTCAAAATAAGTCGAAAATGAAGTGTATTATTACGAAAAACAGTCTGAGCCATCCCTAGCCACATCATGTAGAGAGGGTATTGTGAGAAGCATGAATACCAAAAATTATTGAAATCGGTTCATATTTGTTAAAGTTATTAAGTCGGACAGAATTTTCTAAGTCATAATAAGTCGAAAATGAGGCGTAACTTAAAAAAAAATGTCGGACCGAACCGCAATTAGCATCATGCGGAGAGGCAGTCCTAAGGAGATTGCATACAAAAAATTATTGAAATCGGTTCATAGTTGTTCGAGTTATGAGGTCGGATGGACGGACGGACACACGGACGGAGAAAGCGCAACGGACGGACAGACGCAGTCAATCCAGTATACCCCCCCATTTTCTTCGAAAGTGGGGGTATAAAAATTAAATTAGTTGATAAACATGGTTCTCCGATACAGGTGCAGTATCGCTATCCAGTTCATGTATCACACGGTGATAGCAGTCTCCTTATTAAACATGTAACATGTGGCTTATTGTTGGACAGAAGCTCATATCCATCCCTACCTGGCTTGTCACAATGGGTTCACCAGAGACTCCTATAGGTTCAGTATTCCTAGATGGACCCATCATGTGGCGATAGTGGACTCATTATTAGACGTGTAACACATCCAGTATGTTATCTCACCTGCGGGTCCTTGTTGGCCGGTAGTCACATCTGAACCTGTCTGGCATGTCACGCCAGGTTCACCAGATGCCATCAAAGGTCTGAGATCACCAGCTGGGCCCATCACACCAGTCTCCCCATGTGGTCCCTGTGAACCTGTCAATCTGACCTCTCCTCCTGTTCCTGGGGTACCTGTCTGGCCAGTGGGTCCTGGACCATCAGTTTCTAACTCCTCTTCAATAAATTTCTCACAAACATGTCCGCTTACACCGGTCGACCCTGCAGTGAAAATCGAAAGTTTGGATTTTGTGACTAAAGCATTGACTTAATCCTTTCTTTACTAAATGGATTATCCTGGCCCCTCAGTCATAAAAGTATAGACATACATTGGAACTGTCTATTGTTCATTTGGATGGGTGTTCAAGTAATAAAATAACTACAGACATGTGAACAGATAATGCAAGAGCAGAATTATTCATATTCATTGGTGGGAATGTTCAGATGATAAGTTCAACAAACGACATATCATTTTTTGTTGAACTTATCATCTGAACATTTCTTAAAGGATACATTGGATCATGCCATGGTTCCCTGCTCTATCTTCAACCATGAAGGGCGAGACTGGAGTAGAGATTTATGGCATGATCTAATGATACATAATATATCACTGTGATATATTCATCATATCATTTTTTATATATATACTGTGTGTATCATAAGAATTCTGATATATAATGAGATATACAATAGAAACATGTGACAACAGTTCCAAAAGTGAACAGTCAAGAGAACGAAGACGATGAAAAAGAAAAGAGGATGAAGAGAAGAAAGAGAAAGATAAGAAGTGTCTTAATAAGTTATACTTGTTCAGTTGTCTCATTAGCAATGAATTGGATGGCACTGGATGGGATGTTACTTCCAAAAAACAAAAACAAATATGGGGGGGGGGGGGTCCCAAGTTAGAGCAATGTCGGAATCTGATTTTATGATCTCTTTCACGTAACAAAATCATAGCTGATTAATAAAGAGTTCACATGTGAAATCTCTTTCGGAAGAGTACATGTATACATTCCCCTTTCGATATGCAAAAAATTACAATAAAATGTATGTAACTCTGGTGAAAATACCCAGCCGGGCTTAGTTTGTGAACTCGGTTCAGATACTCCTCATGTGAACTCACATACCAACAAGTTTTGAAATCCGTTAATAATTGTTCGAAATTCCGACAACTGGTTTGTTTGAGATATCTGCCTGGACAGACGGAAAGACAGAGTGATATGTGTCCGGTCGGATGGACATAATGAGGGATGGATGGAATGAGGGACAGATGGAGGAGATCAATCCAGTATACCCCCCCCCACATTATCTTCAAGAGTGGGGTTTAATAAAAATCAGTTGATAAACAGGGTGGATGGATGGACAAAAATCCCCAAAAAATTAAATCCACTCTCCTTCACCATGAGAATGTATCAATTTATTTATCGCTGCCATTTATAAACTCAATAAAGACTGATTAAACAAGAGGTATGCACTCGAGCGCTAGCATACCCCCACCGTGGCAAATTCAACCCACATTATCCGAAAACACAACAAAAACGATTTTTAACTTTAAAGAAAAATTCGGACTAATAATATCGATATGGTGTCACAAGAAGCTTGTACAGAAAAATTTATTCAAATAGGTTCATATTTGTTAAAGTTATTAAGTCAGACGGAATTTTCTAAGTCAAAATAAGTCGAAAATGAAGTGTAATATTACGAAAAACAGTCTGAGCCATCCCTAGCAACATCATGTAGAGAGGGTATTGTGAGAAGCATGAATACCAAAATTTATTGAAATCGGTTCATATTTGTTAAAGTTATTAAGTCGGACAGAATTTTCTAAGTCATAATAAGTCGAAAATGAGGCGTAACTTTAAAAAAAAATGTCAGACCGAACCGCAATTAGAATCATGCGGAGAGGCAGTCCTAAGGAGATTGCATACAAAAAATTATTGAAATCGGTTCATAGTTGTTCGAGTTATGAGGTCGGATGGACGGACGGACACACGGACGGAGAAAGCGCAACGGACGGACAGACGCAGTCAATCCAGTATACCCCCCCATTTTCTTCGAAAGTGGGGGTATAAAAATTAAATTAGTTGATAAACATGGTTCTCCGATACAGGTGCAGTATCGCTATCCAGTTCATGTATCACACGGTGATAGCAGTCTCCTTATTAAACATGTAACATGTGGCTTATTGTTGGACAGAAGCTCATATCCATCCCTACCTGGCTTGTCACAATGGGTTCACCAGAGACTCCTATAGGTTCAGTATTCCTAGATGGACCCATCATGTGGCGATAGTGGACTCATTATTAGACGTGTAACACATCCAGTATGTTATCTCACCTGCGGGTCCTTGTTGGCCGGTAGTCACATCTGAACCTGTCTGGCATGTCACGCCAGGTTCACCAGATGCCATCAAAGGTCTGAGATCACCAGCTGGGCCCATCACACCAGTCTCCCCATGTGGTCCCTGTGAACCTGTCAATCTGACCTCTCCTCCTGTTCCTGGGGTACCTGTCTGGCCAGTGGGTCCTGGACCATCAGTTTCTAACTCCTCTTCAATAAATTTCTCACAAACATGTCCGCTTACACCGGTCGACCCTGCAGTGAAAATCGAAAGTTTGGATTTTGTGACTAAAGCATTGACTTAATCCTTTCTTTACTAAATGGATTATCCTGGCCCCTCAGTCATAAAAGTATAGACATACATTGGAACTGTCTATTGTTCATTTGGATGGGTGTTCAAGTAATAAAATAACTACAGACATGTGAACAGATAATGCAAGAGCAGAATTATTCATATTCATTGGTGGGAATGTTCAGATGATAAGTTCAACAAACGACATATCATTTTTTGTTGAACTTATCATCTGAACATTTCTTAAAGGATACATTGGATCATGCCATGGTTCCCTGCTCTATCTTCAACCATGAAGGGCGAGACTGGAGTAGAGATTTATGTCATGATCTAATGATACATAATATATCACTGTGATATATTCATCATATCATTTTTTATATATATACTGTGTGTATCATAAGAATTCTGATATATAATGATATATACATTAGAAACATGTGACAATAGTTCCAAATGTGAACTGTCAAAAGAGTGAAGACGATGAAAAAGAGAAGAGGATGAAGAGAAGAAAGAGAAGGAGAAGAAGTCTCTTAAGGGGATGGTAAAGTTTGGTCAAGATGGCCACCGCGGATTGCACCCTACCTCCAGATGATCAATAATTACTCACCGGCCATAGAATGGATAAACTTCATATTTTTCACACATAATAAACAATAATAAACAAAGATCTTGTCATTAGTAGAGAAATTTTAGCTGTTAGAATTTACTCGCGGTAGAGTGACAAAAAATCATGTCCCCAAACAGCATTTCTCCAGTTCCAATGGTTAACTTTTTGTACAAACTGAACAGTCAAAATGGTCCTATAAGAATCTGGCTAGAGACAAGGAGACATCATTTTGAGGAAAAACAAGAACTTTCCCAAATACCCTGCCTGTGAAAATAGTACTGTCATCCTGAATAACGGCAAAATGTCCTCCATTTGCATTGTTTACATTCTTAGGAACTATTTTTCTTGGTATGGGAGACCATAATATCCTAACATTATTTTGCGATAGCCGATACACAAGCCATGGGGGCGGGGCGGCCATGATTACAAACAAACCCATCCGTCTATACTAGAATACGATTACGAATGGAAATCGATCAGTATAGACAATCGCGCAGGGGATCAAGCTTTTGATTATGCCCATCAATATATATGGGTTATAAGCTATATGATTGTACCTGATAACCGACAATTTCTCGATTAATTTACATTCAAATGTTATTAAACGTATTTTTCTCCACAATGTTTTTATCTCAGTGCACCAAAATAGAATTGACCGGAAGTGAACTCGCACAAGGAGTCCATCGTAAAATATGACATATTTTGTCGGAATACGGTACTTTCCTATTCATAAATATGTTTTTATTTAGGCTATTTGATTTTAGAATAATACAATATTCTGAAACATGTAAGTTTTCTATTTATGTGATTTGCGTAATAATATGACATCTTGTAATCTCGCTTTCGACTATAGACTGGTAATTCTAAAAATAAAATATCAACATTTCCATCTGTAACCAGCACAAAACTTCATAAATCGTGGGTAATCAAGCAACTAAATTAATTCCAACAACTTAAATAAACTGAAAGCATCGATTTCATATCATAAACTTGCCCGATTGCAGGATCAAATTGCTTTTCTGGTCGATTTTCATGTACCTGCCGCGAATTAAAAAATGACAACAACATCATGAACATGTGTTTACAATAGAAATATGGCGACTGGCTCCCAAGAGAAACTGACACATTTTAGCGGACGTTTTTCAAACGATACAGTGAACATTAATCTAAAGCATAGCTCCTTGGCTCTTAACGGTATGTCACTTATAATGGGCTGCCTAATGATACTGTTGAAGTTATATTTTTTCACATTTGAATGCCAAAACAATGCCATAATATTGCAGATATACTCTGTTTCAAAGTCATTTTTTTGGTACAAAAAGCTTTTTAGCTCACATCTATTCGTGGCATCTATCCGTGGCTTATTGTTGGACAGAAGCTCATATCCATCCCTACCTGGCTTGTCACAATGGGTTCACCCGAGACTCCTATAGGTTCAGTATTCCTAGATGGACCCATCATGTGGCGATAGTGGACTCATTATTAGACATGTAACACATCCAGTATGTTATCTCACCTGCAGGTCCTTGTTGGCCGGTAGTCACATCTGAACCTGTCTGGCATGTCACGCCTGGTTCACCAGATGCACCCAAAGGTCTGAGATCACCAGCTGGGCCCATCACACCAGTCTCCCCATGTGGTCCCTGTGAACCTGTCTTCCCTGTCAATCCGACCTCTCCTCCCGTTCCTGGGGTACCTTTCTGGCCAGTGGGTCCATAAGTTTCTAACTCCTCTTCAATAAATTTCACACAAGCCTGTCTGCTTTCACCTGTCGGCCCTGCAGTGAAAATCGAAAGTTTGGATTTTGCGACTAGAGCATTTACTTAAACCTTTCTATACAAAATGGATTATCCTGGCCCCTCAGTCATAAAGGTATAGACATACATTGGAACTGTCTATTGTTCATTTGGATGGGTGTTCAAGTAATAAGATAACTACAGACATGTGAACAGATAATGCAAGAGCAGAATTATTCATATTCATTGGTGGGAATGTTCAGATGATAAGTTCAACAAACGACATATCATTTTTTGTTGAACTTATCATCTGAACATTTCTTAAAGGATACATTAGATCATGCCATGGTTCCCTGCTCTATCTTCAACCATGAAGGGCGAGACTGGAGTAGAGATTTATGTCATGATCTAATGATACATAATATATCACTGTGATATATTCATCATATCATTTTTTATATATATACTGTGTGTATCATAAGAATTCTGATATATAATGATATATACATTAGAAACATGTGACAATAGTTCCAAATGTGAACTGTCAAAAGAGTGAAGACGATGAAAAAGAGAAGAGGATGAAGAGAAGAAAGAGAAGGAGAAGAAGTCTCTTAAGGGGATGGTAAAGTTTGGTCAAGATGGCCACCGCGGATTGCACCCTACCTCCAGATGATCAATAATTACTCACCGGCCATAGAATGGATAAATTTCATATTTTTCACACATAATAAACAACTTAAATAAACTGAAAGCATCGATTTCGTATCATAAACTTGCCCGATTGCAGGATCAAATTGCTTTTCTGGTCGATTTTCATGTACCTGCCGCGAATTAAAAAATGACAACAACATCATGAACATGTGTTTACAATAGAAATATGGCGACTGGCTCCCAAGAAAAACTGACATGTTTTAGCGGACGTTTTTCAAACGATACAGTGAACATTAATCTAAAGCATAGCTCCTTGGCTCTTAACGGTATGTCACTTATCATAATGGGCTGCCTTATGATATTGTTGAAGTTATAGTTTTTCACATTTGAATGCCAAAACAATGCCATAATATTGCAGATATACTCTGTTTCAAAGTCATTTTTCTGGTACAAAAAGCTTTTTAGCTCACATCTATTCGTGGCACCTCCTTTAACGATATATGCTCTATATATTATCTCTATGTTGTTATATCTATTTCTGTCTGCTTTTATGTGAAAAATACCAATTTTGTCAGCCCGTTTCCAGACATTTTTTATGAAACAGACTTTGCCATCCCCTTAATAAGTTATACTTGTTCGGTTGTCTCGCTAGCATGAATTGGATAGCACTAGATGGGATGTTACTTCCAAAAAAACAAAAACAAATATGGGGGGGGGGGGGGGGGGGGGTGTCCAAGTGAGAGCAATGTCGGAATCTGACTTTATGATCTCTTTCACGTAACAAAATCATAGCTGATTAATAAAGAGTTCACATGTGAAATCTCTTTCGGAAGAGTATATGTATACAAATGTATGTAACTCTGGTGAAATATAATTTTTAAAATTAAAATTAGTTTTTCCTCAAGGGAAGCCCGAAACTGAACTATATGGATTATTATCCTCGGCCTTGTGTTATCAGGAGGGTTAAAATTTATTGTCCGTTTATTGCCTACTCCGGTCAATCAGCGATCGGATTAGCCCACGCATGAATGCGTCCCGTGCAAATCCCGCGCTCTTAACAATTCATCTAGCCAGTTTTATTTCCAACTTTTAATAATAGATTTGCGAGTCGCGGGGTTGGGAATGGCATCGCCATGGGAGAGATCTATGACAGTTCAGTTTCGGGCTTCCCTTGAGGAAAAACTAATTTCAATTTTAAAAATTATATTTTTCCGCCAAGGAGAAGCCCTTCAACTGAACTATATGGATTAGAATGCAAGCCCAGAAGGAGGCAACGAGCAATAAATTTAATATTCCAGTTTGACGGGAATGTACTCTTCCAAAACAGATGTCATGTAAATGTGATTTAGTCATGAATCAGCTTTGATATGTTATGTGAAAGAGCTCATAAATTCAGATTCCAGTATTGCTCAAGCTTGTACCTGCCCCCCCCCTGGTTTTAGGAAGAAACGTCCCAGGCAGTGCCACACCATACGCGCCAGCTAGAAACCGAGCAAGTAGAGACTTCTTCTTCTGCTGCTGACTTCACTGCATCTTCTTCTCGTTTTCATGTGATGAGAGTGATTTCTGTAGATATCTTCCAAAATAGAAAGCGCTATTGACAGTATGCGACATCGAGTCGTCCCCACACAGAACAGCCTCCAAAGGCTCGGGTGCGATTGTCCTGGAGGATTGGTTGCCCGAATCTCTGAGAACGGCACCCCGCCTGCCACGGACTGCTGGTGCAGGACCATGGGGCTCGAACTGGTTCATCCCGAGGTAAAGACTGGTACAGTTGTGCAAGTTTGTGTAAGTCAGTTGACACATATCCTGTGATGAAGTTTTGTACAAGAGATCGACCCATGTCGTTTCCATATGCAAAGCGAGTTCCTTAGGAACGACAGAATCCTGTGATTCTTGCCCATCGTCGTCAAGCCATCAGACGCCATGAAAAGTATAGGATTAGGAAGCATGTCAGTATCGACCACAGCAACAGAACACCCTGCATCAGGTTGAGATAAGGTACTATAGGGAAGCCCACTCGGGGAATGGCTCGAACGATGTATAAATGCTCTCGCAGTTGAAGTTAAGGTGCTTTGGCCCACCCAATGCCAGAACGTCAGCAAAAAGATAAAATTAGAAGGATCCATTTGACCAGAGAAAACCCCCCCACCGAATCTCCCGAATGCAGGTGGTCCAGACAAGCTGGAATAAACGTCGATGACATACCACTAGGATCCCATGACGGCAGAGGAGCAGGCCTGGACATATCACGTGGGATGTCGTTTCCAGGGGGAAATGACCGACCCTCGTAATGGGGTGGGCCAGTGCCGTGGGGAAGCGTCAGAAGGCCTTTTGGCTGGAGCGCATTGAGCGGCACCGGACATCGAGACTTCCCACCCAGAACAGCCTCCAAAGGTGAGTGTGCAGGTGTTCAGGAGGATTAGTTTGCCCGAATCTCCGAGAAACTGCACGCTGCCACCCAAAGTCTGCTGATGCAGGACCAGGGGGGGCTGACTGGTCCTGCCCGAGGTAAGACTGGTACGTTTGCTCAAATTGTTTAACCATGGACCAACGGGCCCTCATCCAACAATGACAATACCGCATATTGCCGCTTTTATTTCTTGAGCGACCCGCACGGTGTGTGGCCATCAAAGTCGAATCTCGTCGACTATAAGCAAGACAAGACATTCTGTTGTTATTAGCAAGCGTAATACACAAAACATTTTGTTAGTTAATGCAAAATAATGTTAATAAGGTCAATTCCGTTCATTATGTGGCCACGTGGTCTTACCTGCTAGAAATTAAACTGCAGGTAAGATACTGTCACTTCTCGGCGAAGAGGACGATGAGAACCGATTTCTCCTGTGCAAGAACAGTTTTCTCGGTGCCCTTGCTTACGGTGAGGAGAATGTTTATACGCGTACGGGAAAGTCCTCCGAAGGTATCGAATTTGATCTGTCTTTTGTGCTAGTAAACCTACATATACCAAATTTAATTTCATTCAGTACACATTTACTAAATTTATCATCCGGAAACCTCAAATTGGCAAAATTCTAAGTCAAAAAGGGACATAACTCTGGTGAAAATTGGCGGGCGGAACCCGAATTCAAACTTGACCTGTGTTTTGCTGGGAGAAAGACACATACCAAATTTGGTTTTAAATCTGATTAACTCTACTAAAGTTATCATCCGGACACCAACTTTTGGGATTAAACCGAAATTCAACTTGAGCTGTATTTTGATATAAGTAATCCACAAAAAAACGGGTTTTGCATATAAATAATCCAAAATCAAGTTATCATCCAAAAATAAAAAAACAGAAGAAAAACTGAATTTTCTGTTGAAAAAGGGGCATAACTCTGCCAAAAATGGTCGGGCAGAGCCCAAGTTCGAACTTGACCTGTGTTTTGCTGGGAGAAAGCAATATACCAAATTTGGTTTGAATACGATTAACTCTACTAAAGTTATCATCCGGAAACCAACTTTCAGGGGTTTTCTAAGTCAAAAAGTCGAAAAAGGGGGCATAACTCTGGTGAAAATTGGAGGACAGAACCAGAATTTGAACTTGACCTGTCTTTTCTGCTAGTAAACCCACATACCAAATTTAATTTAATTTGGTTCACACTAACTAAATTTATCATCCGGAAACCTCGAACGCACGGACGTGCTGATTATAATAGTCCTCCGAACCCGTTGGGTCGGCGGACAAAAAAAACTCATGTAAAAATAATTGGACGGAACCCATATTCGAACTTGGCCTGTATCTTTAGCTGGGAAATACACATACCAACTTTGGTTCAGATAAAATAATCCAAACTGGAGTTATCGATCGGAAACCAAAAATGTTAACGGACGGACAGACAGACAGACGGCTAGACAGACAGACGGACGGACGGACAGACTGATTACATAATATGACCTATTTTTCAAAAGGGCGTATAAAAATGGCAAAATGAGTCCGACCGAACTCAAATTCGCAGATGCACAGGTTAATATATGTGCAATGTTTAAAAAACATTACCAGAAAATGACAAAATACAGGCTCTGACATGCATGAGGGTCATTAATATAGTCCTCCAATGGAATGTCAGGGGGACAATAAAACTTTCCTAAAGTATGTCACCAGTACTTATGTCATTATACTAATAGAGCTCAAGTTCATCCCCTTTGACGGAGGATTGTCATGCTGGAAAGCTTGTGTAACTGCAATAAAATAGTTTCTGTTGTTAAGGTAGTGAGTAAATGGATATCTTACCATTATATTCTTCAATGGATATACTGTAGGCTTCAGAACCATCCTCTAATTCGCGCACTGGAAATATACAACATGTTAGTTACATGTACCACCAATCGAGCATGATGACGTATGTGGTAGTATGTATGCGTTCATGCACATAAAAGACACAATGAACAATTGTAATGAATATCAAGCAAAGGTTAGAATAGGATAAGATAATTTTATTTACAATATACCCACATGGAAATTACAATTACGAATAAATATTATAGAATATAAACGATATCTTATTTTTTTATAACAATATCTTATTTCGTTTTAACGATATCTTATTTTGTTGTAATGAAATCTTGTTTCATTAGAACAAGATCTTATTTTGATCTGCTGAAATCTTATTTAGTGGATAACGGGTCCGCCGTCGCCCAGTAACAGGTATTTACCACAGTATATTCGCCCTGTACCTTTCCGAAATCACAAAACACCACACTGTTATCCCCATTCTAATTCTCTTCGAACTTAAAACGTTATTTCGACACACACATGCCTTGTAATTATCGATGAAATGTGCAGACATAGAAAACAATGGAAAATTGTTTACTCAATGAGATGTATTTCGCGGTTTCATGTCAATAAATTTTGTCAAATGATATCGAAACAATGATATTGATGGGATATAACGGTGTTGTGTTTTGTGTTTTATGAAACTATATACAGGGCGGCGAATGTACTGACTGTCAAATTTCGACAAAAGCGATGCCGCTGGTTTGTTTATATAGCAACGAGGTAGTAACAGAAGTTAGTAGACCGGGCGACAACGCTATACATCTACTCTGTAACGTCGCGGGCATGTACTGCGTAAGGGTGACGTCTTGGATAGACACGGAACGGAGCTGGATTGGGCATGGACGAGATTAGGAATTCAGCTGACAGCAATATTGGTGCGTAGGAATATCTAAAATCAAAGCAGTGAACCTGACTATACATTGCGACAGGTTATCGATGAATATATTTCATTATATCGATATCTTATTTCGCTAATTTTGTTATAATGAAAAAAAATAAAAAATAATTCACTTGTCACCTCCTGGAGTCCGTGTAATATTCACACATTACAGATATATGATAAGAGATCACATATTTTGAAATTAATTACGAGTACATATGGACATGTTGGTAAAAACATACCAACAAATTTTGTTTTTCTTTTATTTTTTTTCTTACTTTTTATTATCATAATATCAAAAATAGAAATAAATGTCCACTGCCAACCATTTATTTCAATGTGGCGATGCCTGAGAAACAATTAATTAATTTTCTATGGCCTTACCATTAAGTATATCTTCAATGTAAACTACACAACCATCGTCTTTGTTGGCTGAAAATACACAACATATTAGTTACATGTACTACCTATCAAGCACTATGATGTATACAATAATGAATATCAAGCAAGGCTGAGAGCAATTGGTGAGTATGTACAACAATTTTCTAAACAAAATTCGAAGAAAAAAAAAATTTCTCATTAATTTCATGCTGAGACTATTGTTGTTCCGCAGTCTTAAATATCACACTTGTGGTAGGAAGGTATCCTAAAATGTTTCCATTTGCCTTAGATTGAATAGACTTGATGATGATCAAGTCTATTCAGCAAACCTGAAAATTGTATGTCTAACATTTGCAGAATGAGGTCTCCAGAGAGTGAATTTAGTGATGCTATCCCACATCCCAACCTCAAAAATGACTCGTTCCCATCTACATGTCATTGTTAACATCCATAACAAATTTTATGATGATCCGACCAAAGGTACGACCTGTAGCCCGTGCTAAAGGATTTAGTCATGCAAAGAGTAAAATCCAAGATGGCGATCAGACGAACAGTACGGCCTGTAGCCCGTGCTAATGGATTTAATTTTGAAATCCAAGATGGTCGCGTTTTTTTTTCAGAATGACCCCAAAATGAATCATTCAGGTCTAAATGTTGATGTCAACAGCTATGACAAATTTCATAATGATCCGATCAAAGGTACGACCTGTAGCCTGTATTGTTGACGCATCACGCACACACGTACGACGGACGACAAAGCCATGGCAATAGCTCAAACTTTACAAAGTAAAGTTGAGCTAATAATTACAAATATCATGATGATCAGATAAACAGTATGGTCTGTAGCCCATGCTAATGGATTGAATTTTTAAATCCAAGATGGCCGCTGGCAGCCATATTTTTTTGCCAAATGAACCCAAAATGACTCGTTCCCATTTACATCCATGACAAATTTCATGATGATCCAACCAAAGATACGACCTGTAGCCTGTGCCAAAAGATTTAGTCATGCAAAGAGTAATATCCAAGATGGCTACCGGCAGCCATGTTTTATGGCCGAATGACCCCAAAATGACTCGTTTCCCATCTACATGTCAATATTAACTTCCACGACCAATTTCATGATGATCAGGCAAACACTCCGGCCTGTAGTCTGTGCTAACGGATTGAATTTTAAATTCCAAGATGGCCGCTGGCGGCCATGTTTTTTTTCAGAATGACCCCAAAATGAATCATTCCGGTCTAAATGTTGATGTCAACAGCTATGACATATTTCATAATGATACGATCAAAGGTACGACCTGTAGTCTGTATTGTTGACGTATCACGCACACACGGACGACAAAGCCATGGCAATAGCTCAAACTTTACAAAGTAAAGTTGAGCTAATAATGACAAATATCATGATGATCAGATAAACAGTATGGTCTGTAGCCCATGCTAATGGATTGAGTTTTGAAATCCAAGATGGCCACTGGCAGCCATCTTTTTTTGCCAAATGAACCCAAAATGACTCGTTCCCATTTACATGTCAATGTTAACATCCATGACAAATTTCATGATGATCCAACCAAAGATACGACCTGTAGCCTGTGCCAAAAGATTTAGTCATGTCATTAAAAAGTAAAATCCAAGATGGCTGCTAGTGGCTATGTTTTATGGCCAAAGAGCTCCAAAATGACTCGTTTACATCAACATGTGAATATTAACATACATAACCAATTTCATGATGATAAGACGAACACTCCGGCCTGTAGCCCGAACTAATGGAATTTTGAAATCCAAGATGGCCGATGGTGGCCATGTATTTTTGCCGAATGATCCCAAAATGATTCGTTCCCATCTACATGTCAATGTCAACAGCCGTTACAAATTTCATAATGATCCGACCAACGGAACGACTTGTAGCCCGTGCCAAATGATTTCATCATTTAAAGAGTAAAATCCAAGACGGCTGCTGGCGGCCATGTATTATGGCCAAATGACCCCAATATGACTCGTTCCCATCTATATGTCAATATTAACATCCATGACAAATTTCATAATGATCAGATGAACACTCTGGACTGTAGACTGTACTAATGGATTGAATTTTAAATTCCAAGATGGCCACTGGCAGCCATATCTTTTTGCCGAATAATGCCAAAATGACTCGTTTTCATATACATATCAATATTAACAGCCATGACAAATTTCAAAATGATCTGACGAAAGATACGACTTGTAGCCCGTGCCAAAGGATTTAGTCATGCAAAGAGTAAAATCCAAGATGGCTACCAGCGGCCATCTTTTATGGCCGACTGACCCCAAAATGACTCGTTCCCATCTACATGTCAATATTAACATCCATGACAAATTTCATGATGATCAGACAAACAGTATGACCTGTAGCCCAGGCTAATGGATTGAATTTTCAAATCCAAAATGGCCACTGGCAGCCATGTTTTTTTGCCGAATGACCCCAAAATGACTCGATCCCATCTACATGTCAATGTCAACAGCTGTGACAAATTTCATAATGATCCGACCAAAGGTACGGGCTGTAGCCCGTGCTAAAGGAAATTGTTGACGAATCACACACGCACACACACACGGACGCCGGATACCAAGGCATGACAATAGCTCAAACTTTACAAAGTAAAATTGAGCTAAAAAGGAGATTAGTGAAAATATGCTTAATAACAAAAAATTCTGGGCCATTGTCATCAAGACTGATCGACTAATGTCAGAAAAACATTTCCTCCATTGTGCATGTAAAAGGCCACAAAGATGGAGAACTCTCTGACATTATCTCCCAATTGATTAACATATACTTGAGTTATATCCACCCAAAGGAACACATGTAGAACTCATCAATGACCATACAATAATCCTATATATAAACAAGGGGTACACATCTAAGATGCTTTTGTCGAGTTTTTTGGCAGTCGAACCAAACTTCTGCCAATAAGGTGCACAACTCCAGGAAAAAAAGTCGGACGGTGGTATATTATTGCAATAGACCTATATACCAAATATCAATTGAATCCGTTAATATTTCATTGAGTTATCACACTAACGGTGATAAAATTGTTATTGAAATAGACAAACTAAGACACATAACTCTGGAAAAAAATTTGGACAAACCTGGTTTTCGAACTCATCCGAGATATTGTTGCAAGAGACTCATATACCAAATATTGTTTAAATCGGTTAATATTTCATCGAGTTATTGCGCCATACGGTGATAAAATTGCTAAAAATAGATAAACTAAGACCCATAACTCCGGGAAAAAAATTTGGACAAACCTGGTTTTCGAACTCGTCCGAGATATTGTTGCAAGTGTTGAAGTCTGTTAATATTTCATCGAGTTATCGCGCTAACAGTGATAAAATTGCTAAAAAAATAGACAAACTGACCCATAACTCCGCCAACCGTCCCTCGTCAAACCATAAGTCAAGTTTTTGAAAAACTCGACTAATAAACACCACACAAATGACAATGTACCCACTCGCTTTATACACATACACCTCACCCATGACCATACAACCAGACTTGGGTTTAACCATACGCCCCACACATGACTATACAGCCATGTGTCACCACGCAGGTACACCAGGTATACTCCTACACTTAACACATGACGTCACTTCCTGTATACATATTCACCACATTCATGATCATAGTCACTTCTTGTATCCTTATTCGCCTCATCAATGGCCATACAATCTCCCTGTATATTTATTTGCCACATCCATGATCATATAGCCACTTTAGAAATACATATACACTGCAACCATAACCATAGAGTAGCTAGTGACCACACAATCACTCATATACATCTCACCATGGACACACCACCCATCACCATATCACCACTCCTTCGCGTCATTCATGACCATACATATAGAGTAACTCCAGGTGTATATAAACACCTCACCAATTATCGTATATATATAGATATAGCAATATAACGCACAGCACCTCACCATTGGCCATGCAGTCACTCCCTGTATACCTATTTTTCACCCCCATGACTATAGACCCACTCAAGATAAACATATACACCCCACTCGTGACCATAGTCACTCCAGGTAGACATATACACCTCTCAAATGGATATACCAATACCCCGCAGTATGACCATTTGTACACTCCAGATTTGCATATGCACCACACCATGACAATTCAGCCACTCATACACCCCATCCATGATCATACAGTTACTCCTGTGTACATATACAATACAGCCATGGCAAAGATGCATATATATCACATATACACTAGAGGTGCCACGATTATTGATTTTGATAATCGATAATCGGTTGTCAATAATCGACTATAATCGATTAATCGTACCTAATAACTTCAGTGGAAGATTTCCGTAATATGGCCTATTGGCTGGGGGCTGGTTAAATGCACTGTTGCTGATTGTGGCATCGGCTGATGTAATTATTTACATTAATAAAGTGCATCATAAACCACTGTTAATGACCAATGAACACAATGTATTGAATACCACCACAGTTCTCGGTGATGATATGATTATAATATTTGTGAGTTCATTTGAACGAACGTTGCGATTGATTTCAGTTACGAATAGCCAAACATACATATAAAATATAAAACAATATAAAGTAGGAAAGTTAGAAACTATAAGTTTCATCAAACATCCAGTGCGTGGTTAACAATCACAAACGTGTGCCCCCACCCGCAAATTACAGGACTTAGAACAAGTTAAGTATGATACACGATAACCTGTATTAGTAACATCTAAGGTGACAGTCGGCACATTTCAAAGCCATAGTGCCATAGTTTAAATTTATATACAACGACGTCGCCATAAGTTCAAAGCTGCAGTGCCACCGATTTGTAGAATATACAATGGGCCGAAGAGTAACCATGTCGCATCATCAAATGAACTGCCGACTCGTGCCGAGTGTTTGCAACATAAGTTAGTAGTACTCATGTTGTCGGAATCTCTTTGATTAAATTGATATGCGATCAGAGGTTGTTAACCCTTCGGTTGTAGATTACACTGTGTAAAAGAAACACCATATTCAATAATACCCGGCATTTTCCGACGTCTGAAATAAATAACGCAGATTAATCGACTATGGACATGGTAATCGATTATCGGCTTTATCAACGGTTCATCGATTATACGATTAATCGTGGCACCCCTAATATACACCCATGACCACAAGGGCACTTCATATACACCCGCACGCCTGCCAGTGGCCATCCAGCTTCATGTCCAGGTATGCATATACACTTCAACAATCATGACCATGCAATCATTCCATGTACACCCATATACATTACACATAAGAATATAACAACTCCCTATTTATTCATACACACTACACATATGTATTCAAATGGACCCATCCATGACAATACTCACCCAATGCACACATGACCATACACTCATATACATAAACAACACACAGATGAACATGTAGATACTATTATTATACCCATACACAACTTCAATGACCATACAGCCAATCCCGGTATAGCTATATATTAACCTCACACATGACCACACAGTCACTCCTATACATCTCGCCATGGACACACCACCCATCAACATATAGCCACTACTTCGCATCATTCATGACCATACAATTCACTCACTACAATACGCATTCATTCCCATGCTGCCATTTTGACATGTACTTTATATTAATTTGATTCTAATGGGCGAGAGTAGCCACATAATATGGTCCCACTCAGTTCTGTTTCAAGGTTCTACCATTTCTATTTGAAAATATGGCAAAATCCCAAAAGATGTTTTGGCAAAAATTTCCATACTGCATCATTTATAAATGAATTTGTCATGCATTAGAATGTACTGAGACAACCTGAAAGAATCATTTAGTAGTCAGTGGATTAAGTAGCAAGTTTAATAACCAAGTGAGTCACAGTTTGCTACCTTTTGGGAACAGAGAATAATGTTCGGGATATATGTAAAACAAATAAACTTTTTTTAACCAAATCTGGTTGCCATTTTGCAAGCCATCTTGAGTCATTTTGTCTAAAAACACATCAGAGTGACGCATTTAAGACAGATCAAAACAATAAACATTTTAATACAAAATATAATTCCATTATACCTGAAAATGGTCCAAACCTGAAACCGATTTTGATGTCAACTTTGTGTGAAAAATCCAATAATTCTGGTAATTTCAGTGGTTACAATAGTAACACTTAACAAACGTGCATCAGAAATGTTAGAATTAAATGTATTTAAGATAGAATAGCCAATATTGTTACCCAATAGTAGAGTTTAACTTCGTAAATCATTGGGATTTAGAATTATCTGGTTAACCCCAAATTCGCGTTTGTAACGCCACAACGAACTGTTGCCCACCTTGAATGAACTGTTGCCCGGTTTGCAATCACGGTCAGCTTTCGTGACGTCGCGAGTGAACTGTTGCCCGACCCGAGCGAACTGTTGACTGGCCCGAACGAACTTTTACATGGTTTGCAATTTCCGTGATGTTTCGGCTAATTTCCGGTTTCGTTTTTTAATTATACCGGATTTCCGCATTGTCACTATCACGCTCGAAAAACAACACAATTACACTATTAAAGAGTGTGATTAATTAGCAATGACCTGATTATATACAAGTAAATGTATTGGGTAACAAAGCAATTATTTCATGTGTCTTTTGGGAACAGGCAAAATTGTTGTCCCTCGGTATCAGGAATGACTATCGAACTGTTGCCCTCGGCCCTGGGTAACAGTTCGATCGATAGTCATTCCTGATACCGAGGGACAACAATTTTGCCTGTTCCCAAAAGACACATGAAATAATTGCTTATTATTCATCAACCACAACCTGTAAGCGATTACATGGCATGCTTGGGCAATATTTACCATTTTCCAGGTTTTGGCCGCCCTTTTGGCAGCCATTTTCAGACCAAGTGACAATTTTGGTTCCATTGAGTTGAGATATTCGTAAGTAATGGTATGCCTCACCTACGTTGCATAGTTCTGTAGATTTCTTGTTAAAATATGACTAAAATCATAATGGTGATTTTTGGTGAAATTTCATAACAAGTTCAGTAAAATCAAAATTTTGAGGGATCGGAAGGGGCTGGGACCTCATGAATAACACATCTCATTGCTCCAATGATAAGTTAATATGAACAATACAAAATAGTCACAATTCTGAACCAGTTCCATACAGCAGAAACTGATCTAGAAGATATTAGTGAAAACAAGTCAAATTTTCCACTTCTGGCTGCAATTTTGATGGCCATCTGAGCGGAAAGTTCCAATTTTACCCTGAAATGTAGCATTATATCTCGCAGTCATACTTACTGCATATGCCTCATTTTAAATCGTATAGTTCATGGTAAGTGCGACATGTTGTTTAATATATTAGGGTCCAACATTTAACAAATTACATATTCATGAAATGCTCTTTAAATTCTGGAAACCCCTTAAAATAGGGGTTAAAGTGAAATTAGTATCAATTAGTATGTGAATACATATGTGCAAAGATTCATGCTTTAGTCACAAACTGAACAATTGCCTTGAAAACAACTTCATATCACCAACTAGCTAAATTGTATACATATTTACAATAATTCCAGAGAAAACATTTCTCAAAAATATTTAGGTTTTATTTATGTACCCAAGCAAAAAGTACCAACGGAGCATTTAGCTTGTTTAGAGACAAAGCTCTTATTCAGATTTTGTGTACATGTACCATCTACCAATTTTTCATCTTAAATTTGCTCAAATAAGCATTTAACTTCCAACATTTTTGTATTGATGTCTAATGAAATATAAATAGTAAGACAAGCAAATAAGAAATTATATGCATGCTGTCCTGAGTAACAGAACAAAACATTAGCATTGTGTAGAACAGTGAATCTTTATTAAATTTTATATTTGAAAGTCATAAATCTAACCTGGATCAGGGTGGTTGTGTGTAATCTCTCTACCATCAAACGTCTGAAATATGAGACAAAGCTGTTGATTATATCTAGCTGAGTCTGTGGAGAGTAAATTGTCCTATGATTTACTCATTTTAAAACTTCAAAATTGTTAGATAAACTATGTCTGGGAAATCAACTTTGGTAGACTGTTATATTAAACATCTGTAGAATCTGGTTCTACAGCCCAAAAAATTTCAGAAATTTGAGATATATTAAAATTGATTTGGTTGATAACGCTATTTAATGAAAGTGTCGATGACACTGAAGCTCAACTTGGATATGAGCTATTGTCAAATGTTCCAGTTAATGGAGCGATAGGGAATGAAGAAAGTTGGTACAGTAAAACCTCTTCAAACCTGACCCTTTATAAACCGAATCCCTCTCCATACCGAACAAACTGTCCGAGGTATAACTGGCGGCATTACCGATAGATGCAAGAAAATGACCAATGAAATTACCTGTGGAATTACCAATGGAGGGTTGTCCTTTTCCAGGAGAAATTACTGATAGAAGGCTATAAATTACAGATAAAATGTGAAAAATTACTGACAACGGGATGGAAAATTACTAATGGATCAGGTAGCAAATTACCGGTAATATTACAAATGACAATTGGAAAATAACTGATTCATGGTCAGTTATAAATTTAGCATTGAAATTACTGATGCTCAGGTAGCAAATTACCGGTATATGTTACACTATTATTTTTTATGTTTTATGGGATTTTGTGCTGGATTTTGTAAACATTTTATTGACATTCCTCAATAAAAACAATAAAAGTGTCCATGACACTGTAGCTGAACTTTGTGAAGAAGTAAATTTTTTGTGGTGAGCAATGAATGGAATGTTGTCTTCAATTTTGAAATCCAATATGGCTGAAGCAATAATTTTTTGGCGAATGACCCCAAAATGACTCGTTCCCATCCACATGTCAATGTCAACAGCCATGACAAATTTTAGTAATGATCTGACCAAAGGTACGACTTGTAGCCCGTGCCAAAGGATTTAGTGATGCAAAGAGTAAAATGATGGCTGCCAGAGGCCATGTTTTATGGCCGAATGACCCCAAAATGACTCGTTCCCATCTACATGTCAATATTAATATCCATGACAAATTCCATGATGATCAGACAAACAGTACGACCTGTAGCCAGTGCTAATGGATTGAATTTTGAAATCCAAGATGGACGCTGGTGACCATGTTTTTTGGCCGAATGACCCCAAAATGACTTGTTTAATTCCCACCTACCTGGGGTCTTTGTTTTACAGCAGCTTCTTCTTGACATCCTTGTTCTCTTGAGTGGCCATCAGGTCCTCTGGATTCAACTAGTCCACCAGGTCCGGGTGATTCTCCTGAGTCTCCTGCACTGCCTGGTGCATGCTGGGTAAATACAATATGGTGGATATAAGCATGTTGCATGTAGGCACTTTTAAAATGAATTTGGAATTTATGAACTTCTCGGCTCCAGAATGAGTATATGGGGCATATACATATGGTAATTGGTTTTATATCGCACAAGAGAACTCAATTCCTCAATCAAAATAACAACTCAGTGACAACATATATATATGCTCAGCTATCAGACATAGCTAATTTTCAGCAAAAGACATATCTGTCCACCTCTTCAATGTCCAAAACAATGATAAATAATAAATGGGTGGTGTTGAATTTGCTACCCATGATGGAGAAAATAAATTTCAATGAAAAATATCATTTTATGGAGGTATACCTTGGCCTCACACCCATTGACACAAGGAACATTTATTCAGTGGTTTCCCAACCATTGAATATATAGTGTTGTATACCACAAGTGGAATACATGTCGGAACTACTTGAGTTGACATTGTTGCCAAGAGTGTCTTGAGATACATAACATCAATGAATTTTTTTTTTTAAATTAACAACAAATGTAAGAATAAAAGCTTGGAAAAAGCTAAGTAAGACAAAAAGGGGAATAACTCCAACAAAGTCAGACAAACGTAATAATCGCAAATGCACAGGTTCCCACAGTACTAAATATCTGTGGTAAGTTTAATAAAAATGACCAAAAATGTTGAAATGAAAGCTCGGACAAAGGTATACCCCTGTAGTGAAAATTTCTAAGTTGAAAAAGGAGGGATAACTCCACAAGAAAAAGTCAAACAGACATCATAAACGCAGGTGCACAGGTTCCCATGGTACTAAATATCTGTGCCAAGTTTAAATTTTTTTCTCCAAAAATGTAGGAATAAAAGCTCGGACAAAATTGCATCCACAGATGGACGGATGGCTAAGCTGATACCAGTATAGCCCCACAACTCGTAGGAATCTAGATTCTTTTATCAAATTTGTTGTGAATGGCGCATAGTCCGCTTTCGTGAAATATATCTTGCGCCGCCTCAACTCATTCGATAAAAGAACTTCTAAATTAACCCTTTCATTATGGGAGTTTCGCTGGTGCATTCTCTTATATCCCTTATGGGAGATTCGCCTATGTAAGAGAATGCACTGTCTTACAATGTCACGGTAAATACTGATAGGCCAATGTATTCTCTTATATATGCAAAGCGCCATATATTGTCCTGCATTCCGTCGCATTTCGCAGTTTGTCATGTACCGTAATTACGCTCGACCTCGCAGTGATCTCAGAGTATGTCCGGAAAAATATGCCAAAAAATGGACGAATTATCCTGATATTTCTCACTTCTTATTCCTTTCATGGCCAAATTATGAAATAATTTATCACACACAGTATAAAACGGTCGTGCGCATTGAACTGTCAGGAAAACGAAAAAAACTGCCCACAATTCTCATGGAAATGCCATAAATTAGCTTTGAAAGCTCCATCAGAATCTTTCTAAAAATCAGATATTCCAATTGATCACAAAAGCGGCAACAGCAAGCTAAAAATAAAAGGCTGCTCGGCCACAGTGTCGGGCCCCGAACCGGTACGTGGCTTCATTTGGAGCGGAGGCTTTGTAGAAGTATACTATATGGATAAGACACTTGTGCTGTCATGCATACAAATAACCAAATCTTAAAAAAACTCTTAAAGTCAAAATATAACCTCAAATTGGCACAAAATGAAGAAAATTACAAGAAAAATTGAATTTTCTAAGTCGAAAAGCCCATAACTCTGAGCAAAATCATCGGTTCAAACTCAAATTCGTCGAACTTGATCTGTCTTTTGTGCTAGTAAACATACATATACCAAATTTAATTTCATTCAGTACACATTTACTAAAGTTTTCATCCGGAAACCTCAAATTGGCAAAAATTCTAAGTAAAAAAGGGACATAACTCTGGTGAAAATTGGCGGGCAGAACCCGAATTCGAACTTGACCTGTGTTTTGCTGGGAGAAAGAGACATACCATATTTGATTTAAATCTGATTAACTCTACTAAAGTTATCATCCGGACACCAACTTTTGGGGTTTTATATGTCCGGTCGGTGGACAAAAAAGGGCCATAACTCTCGCAAAAATTATCGGATTAAACCGAAATGCGAACTTGAGCTGTATTTTGATATCAGTAATCCACAAAAACAATCCAAACAATCCAAAATCAAGTTATCATCTGGAAACCAAAAAAAAAGAAGAAAATTGAATTTTCTATGTCGAAAAAGGGGCATAACCAGGGGCGCCGGAAGCATCCAAGGGCAGGGGGGCAGAGCCTACAAAAAGGGCACTTTTCCGCAAAAAAGGGCATTTTCTCCGCAAACTCGGGAAAATAACCATAAATTCATTGTGGCAAAAATCCCTATTTTAATGGTATTTGGCGGTTTTTATGGCCGTTTTGTGATAAAATTGACAAAAAATTAATATTCCTTGTGAAATTGGTGGTATTTGGACCAAAAAAGTAACATTTTGCTATAAAAACACGAGATTAAACACACAAAAAGCATTTTCTCCAGAAAAAGGGCAAGTCCTGCCCCCGGTCGCCCCCCTTGATCAAGGGCAGGGGGGTCAGCTGCCCCTCTGCCCCCCCCCCCCCCTCTTCCGGCGCCCCTGGGCATAACTCTGCCAAAAATGGTCGGGCAGAACCCAAGTTCGAACTTGACCTGTGTTTTGCTGGGAGAAAGTAATATACCAAATTTGGTTTGAATCCGATTAACTCTACTAAAGTTATCATCTGGAAACCAACTTTCAGGGGTTTTCCAAGTCAAAAAAGGGCCATAATTCTCGCAAAAATGGGCGGAACAAACCCATATTCGAACTTGACCTTTATTTTGGCCTGATAAACTCACCTATGAAATTTTGATCTAATAACCGAAACTAAAGTTATCATCCGGAAACCATTTCCGGACGCACGGACGGACACCGGCTATTTTAATAGTCCCCCGAAATAAAAAATTTCGGGGGACAATGAGCCCTCTGCGTGCTATATTCAACAAGATTGTGGCTGTCCCATGAAATT
This sequence comes from Siphonodentalium dalli, assembly GCA_032622095.1. Lineage (NCBI taxonomy): Eukaryota > Metazoa > Mollusca > Scaphopoda > Gadilida > Siphonodentaliidae > Siphonodentalium > Siphonodentalium dalli. Next base: position 183,340,365 of record CP136069.1, read on the forward strand.
ACAAATTCCTTTCTGTAGTTTGTTATCCTGTCCCGCTTACTGTCCAATTCCACACTAATTTTGTATCTCAGAAATTGCAACTTCCTGTTTTGCTTTCATTTTGGAATTTCCCACAATCTCGCGAGATCTCGGTCTCGGACTGTGCGAAATAAAATGCGAAAAATTTATTGAATTATGCTGAGTTCTCACTTATCACGCGTTTCATGGCCAAGTTATGGAATAATTTATTGCGCACACAGCATAAATCAGTCGCGTGCATCGAACAGTCAGGAAATGAAAAAAAACGGGTCCGAAATTCACCTGGAATCGTCTTAAGTTACCTATGAAAGCCCCATCAAAATCTTTCTAAAAATCAGATATTAGTCCAGGCACTTTTGGTTTCACTAGGTGTAAAAATCGGGGAAAGCTGAATAAGCACATGTTTATGAACAACATGGCAAAAGTCCCCTAAAATCCGAATTGAGCTTTTTGAGATATCTTGATTTTTCAGAGTGGTTCCAATTCTGAAGAATTTCCATCAGGCCATATACGAATGGAGTCATGTGTAGATCAATTAGTTCCAAATTCTTAATACATTGAAATATATACAAACAATGCTTAGTCGTGAATCATATAAGTAGAATATATGTCCCAAAATGGCTAAAATAGAATGGAAATTACATTTTGTGCAAAATCAAATAGCTCAAAATATGTGAGGAACAATGATTGCAGAGTATAAGAGAAACATTTTATCGGGGATTTACGAATTCTCTCTAATATATCTCGCGAGAGATATAGCGAAAAGCAAGGTCTCATACAATGGTTAGATCTGGACTTTTTGGGTGCAAAAAAAACGGAAGAATAAGGCCATTTTTTCTGCACTATTTATCTTGAATCATGTGATATACATGTATGTGTATACTAAACTGTAAAATGAAATTTAATAGCGACGAATTGATTCTGTGACCTCTCCTAGAAGCCGTAGTGTCACGAATGTGACCGATCATCATTTCTTTTGATATATACACCATCAAACCTTTCAAAATGCACTGCTATAGAGCAGTATGAGATATTTTCATAGAGTAATGGGTAAAATGTGTCAATTATATTCTCCGTGTCTTAAAATATTAGTCATAGTTGGCTAAGATCAAATAATAAAACATGAATATTTTGCTTTGATCACAAGAATGCATTGTGGTATACTATGAACGCTATACTCTGTGCCAGAGACTGTCTTTATACCTGGAAATAATATTTGGGTATATTCACCAAGGTCACATATATGCAAAGGTACTATGTTTTCTGCAACCGCATTACCATGTGTATCCCTTCTCCCTAATGTTACACATATCTGCTGGACTCACAACTATAAATAGCAACATTGAGTCAATGGTCAACACTGAAATAACAGCTTTAAACGCTGATCACCTGGTATTTTGCACAAGTTCATAGCTGGTTTTGGTAAGATATTTTCAAACAACAAAATACGGAAAACTAATATTGTACATTGTGTAATAGCTTATTCCAGTAGCAAGTTGCCGACTGAAGTCATTTATCCAAATTGTCTACAAAGACACCGGTTTGGAATCAGCACGAAAATTATTCTTAATTAAAATGCACGATGTACGGTCAATTTGATCTGGTGAGATGGAGTGCTAATCTTTTGAAAAGATGGCGGTTTCTTTGCAATATAATAAGCATTGCAACATACGTGTATGGTTTATTATCACAGACAGAGCTGAAAAATCCGGAAATGTAACTACTTTTTATACAGCAAAGATATGCATTTTAGTTTCTGCGTTACATTCAATAATTTATCATCATGCCGAATGAAACTACCATACACAGTGTGGCGAAACATTACATTGTGTTACATGCCCGAAATTATTATTTTCGGGCTTGACTGTAAACAGAAAACCCAAACTTTTAAAGACTTAAATTATTGGGTTTGACTTGCATTGCAATGACCGATAAATTCTCCAGATGAATCTGTTTTAATGACCTGTGTACCGTTGAAGATATTTAACAACATACTTGAATATTACTAATATGTATTTTATGTACTAGGTGGTTATACAATATGTTGCTTTCGTTGTGGCTTGGCTTGGTGGTTGCGGCCATTTTGACAGCCATTTCATGACCGCGATTGTATTATTCTGATCGTGTCACTACATTCGCTCTCATACTTATATTTCACATACACTGGCATAACTGCATATCACTGGATTAGACAAAATAGGAAAGCAAAATATGACCAGATCATTGACAACCAGCTTTTGGGGTAGGGTTATGTTTTTAGAACTTTTGACAACTTATTATATGTGTCGTCACTAATTCTGCCTATTATACCGACGGAGTGGTGTCTGCGCAGTTTATAAAATAGATACCTTGCGTCCATGTTTTGAGAAGCCCAATAAATCGGATATCGAATAAAACTGTTTGCCTTCAAAATCGTCATTGTTTTGGCTCAGTGTTTTATTTCATATCCATTTCTGCGAAATTAAGTTTCCCATTGAATTGGTGCCTTTGGTTCGAGAATTGTGTATCGAACAATATTGAGTGCATTTTGTATGCGTTTCGGCTGAAAAATTGTTACAGCATCCAATTATTTCCATGATTGTAAAAATTATTTTTTGTTTTAATTATATGAAAAAAATTATGTAAGCTCAACTTGGATTTTAGGGGACTTTTCGTGACGCCTAAATAAAAAAAATAATCAGCTTTCCCCGATTTATTTCCTTACTTTTCCACTTTCATGTCTAATGTGCCTGGACTATATTCCGACTGATGACAAAAGCTGCAACACGTGAAATTGGACCCGCCCATATTGTTCCCGGTGTAACACAATATCTGCCCCCCCCTGGGTATCTTCCCCCCCACCCTGGGTATCTTCCCCCCCACTCGTACATTTTTTTCCCCTCACTTATTTTATATTATTATGGTAAGAAATGCCGAGAAAACTATTAAAAAAAAATATTTGTGGTTATTTTGAAGTTTAACTTAACCCAATAATAGCATAAATACATGTATGTCAAAATATTACCTTATGATTCTATCGTTTAATTTGCGTTATATAGTCATGAAATGGCGAGAAATTAACTTTATATGAGCAAAATTTTATAGAGTAAAAATTTTGGGGGGGGGGGGGGGAGATACCCAGGTCTGAGTATCTTCCCCCCCCACCCACACCCAGGCCTGAGTATCTTCCCCCCCACCCAGCACCTACATACGACAAAAATTAAACATATGATTATATTGCTTAATTTGCTTTATATATATTCATGAAATGGCGAGAAATTAACTTTATGTGAGAACAATTTTATTGAGTAAGAATTTGGGGTGTGGGGGGATACCCATGCCTGAGTATCTTCCCCCCCCCCCCCCCCCCCTCACCCAGCAGCTACATATGACAAAAATTAAACATATGATTTTATTGCTTAATTTGCATTATATAGTCATGAAATGGTGAGAAATTAACTTTATATGAGCAAAATTTGATAGAGTAAGAATTTGGGGTGGGGGGGAAGATACCCAGGTCCTGAGTATCTTCCCCCCCCCCCCCACCTAGCACCTACATATGACAAAAATTAAACGTATGATTTTATTGCTTAATTTGCTTTATAGTCATGAATGGCGAGAAATTAACTTTATATGAGCAAAATTTGATAGAGTAAGAATTTGGGGTGGGGGGGGGGGAAGATACCCAGGCCTGAGTATCTTCCCCCCCCCCCCCCCCCACCCAGCACCTACATATGACAAAAATTAAATGTATGATTTTATTGCTTAATTTGCTTTATATAGTCATGAAATGGCGAGAAATTAACTTTATATGAGCAAAATTTGATAGAGTAAGAATTTGGGGTGGGGGGGGGGGGGGGAAGATACCCAGGCCTGAGTATCTTCCCCCCCCCCCCCCCCACCCAGCACCTACATATGACAAAAATTAAACATATGATTATATTGCTTAATTTGCTTCAAAAATAGTCATGAAATGGCGAGAAATTAACTTTATGTGAGAACAATTTTATTGAGTAAGAATTTGGGGTGTGGGGGGGATACCCATGCCTGAGTATCTTCCCCCCCCCACCCAGCAACAACATATGACAAAAATTAAACGTATGATTTTATTGCTTTAAATAGTCATATGGTCAGAAATTAACTTTTTATGACAAAAAGTTGATAGAGTAGGAATTTGGTGTGGGGAGAGGCCTGAGTATCCCCCCCCCCCCCCCCCCTCACCCAGCAGCAGAATTTAAAAAAATATATATATAAGTTTATCTCGCCATTTCATAACTATATAAAGCAAATTAAGCAATAAAATCATTCTTTTAATTTTTGTCATATGTAGGTGCTGGGTGGGGGGGGGGGGGGAAGATACTCAGGCCTGGGTATCTCCCCCCCCCCCCCACCCCAAATTCATACTCTATCAAATTTTGCTCATATAAAGTTAATTTCTCGCCATTTCATGACTATATAAAGCAAAATAAACGATAAAATCGTAAGGTAATATTTTGACATATTTATGCTATTGTGTGAGGGGTTAAGTTAAACTTCAAAATATTTTTTATTTTTTTTAATAGTTTTCTCGGCATTTCTTACCATAATAATATAAAATAAGTGAGGAAAAAAATATATATGAGTGGGGGGGAAGATACCCAGGGCAGGGGGGAAGATACCCAGGGGGGAGATAAACTGTTACACCGGGATCAGAGTAGGCCAACATACTAAATTTGCGTCGGATCGGTCAAGATCGAGAAACATACCTGAGCGAGGTCAAGGACACAGTCGCATGTTAAATTGGACCTGGCCATATTGTTGCCAGGATCAAAGTAAGCCTACATACCAAATTCGATTCAGATCAGTCGAGGTCCAGAAACATGCCCATATGATACGTCAAGGTCAAGGACACGGTCGCGCGTGAAATTGGACCCGATCATATTGTTTCCGAGATCAAAGTAGGTCTACCTATCAAATTCGAGTCGGATCAGTCGAGCAGTTTACAAGTCTATAACACACACGCATACATACACACAGACAGACAGAAGTTCCAAAATATATAACAGATAAGAATGGCATCCATTTTATAAGTGAAAAACATCACAATTAAGCGTCTGGAGGTCAAGTGTTAGTGATGCGGACCGGACTGAAAAAAAAAAAGTCTGGTAACAGCTGTACTGGACCGGACCACACCTTCCGGACCGTTCAAATTGCGAGATGGAATGGTCCAGTCAAGACCATATAGTTTTGTGGAACTATTATATTAGTTTACAAATGTATGTGACTTCAATATGTACACTGCATGTTAAGAAATAAAACATTTGGTACTATTTTTAAGCAGGACATGACCATGCTATAATATCTTTTTAACAGTACAGTATTACTGAAAATAAGTGTAAGTTTTACTGCATTATCTCCACTGACAATCGTGGAAATAACTCAAATGTTGGTGCTGAACCAATACTGTTGTCTGCTGTCATGACATGAGATTCCGCAGGTTTCAGATGCTCCCAAATGCAAATTATGAAAAATTTCCCAAGTTACCTTTATTGACACTAAGAGTCTAAGACTATTCACTGTTATTTTTGTTCTTGTTTTTGTAATGATACAATTATAAATATCACAGTTAATAGCCCAGGATGCATGGTGTCATTTTCCCAGCCTGGAAATTATATATTCAACCTCGGTGCTCGGTTGAAAATAAATTCCAGGCCGGGAACATGACACCATGTACCCTGGCAGAAAACAGAATATATATATAACCTATACTGTTCAAATAACAATCTTAACCTCAAGAAATTTGTCTCAAAAATCAATGTGCATCTTTAATGGCCTAATATACACAACAACAACAACAATGGTAAATCATCTCTATAAGTTTATTTTTAAAGTATGTACTGGGTTATTGCAGTGCCACCTTGTTAACATATGACAGGCAATGCTGAAAACCTTGTTTTCCCTGTATACGATGAACACTTTGCTAAAAGGGTACTTCAGTCACATGTAAGTCGACCGGAACACTTTGGACCGGTCCAGGCAAAGAATCCGGACCGGAATGGCTTGGACCGGACCAGACTGGACCCCAAAACAGATGCGATGAAACATGCTGAAGTTAAACTGGATATTGAAAATGACAGAGCAGTTATTCTTGGGAAGGAAGTGGTTTTGGACATAACATCCTCAGGTCACTATCAATCTATAGGTAGGTGTGGATATAGATGAAATATTGAGATTGAAATTGTCTGAAATGAATGAGAAAAAACATAGTATTCTGCGCATACTACGACAATTGCACGCACTACCACAAAGCTTTCTCTATTGAAGGATGCTAGCCTGTTGAAAGATAATTACCCAAAACTTCTTGAAGCTATTCTTGACAGATGCGAATGCTCTCTTAAACTTCCCAATAAAATTGTTTTCTCCTGGGCCAAACTCTCCAGGAATAACAGGTAAACAATGTCTTCCCGGTTCACCGGTAGGTCCATTTGGTCCGACGTTTCCTCTTGTCCCGTTTTTTCCTGGCTCGCCTGATAACCCTTGTTTTTCTTGTGCACCCTGGGTAAATACAATATGGTGGAAATAAGCATGTTGCATGTAGACAGTTGCAGTAAACTGTTAGGTGACGTCATATGTTGTACCCAAAGCGATGTCATATTGGCATGCGCATTTCCCCGCAAAAGTTATTGATGTTTCGCCAACGACATAGCACACTTAAAGCAAATCGCAACATATAGTGGGGATCCGAATGACAGACCGCCAGACCATTTAAAAATTTTAATAATTAATAGGTTCTATATAAACGTACGTAGTCGTATGGTGTGCCAATGAGGCTATAGAAACTATGCGATTGTGTTAAATTTATAACGACCATCCTTGGAAGTCATGAGACAACAAATGAAAGTGCCAATGACACTGTAGCTCAACTTAGGTAGGGGAATAATTTAATGGTTGACAGTAAATGGAGGAATAGGAAAGGTGCTAATTGAAATGTCTAACCTGCGCCAAAGGATTTAGTGATGCAAAGAGTAAGATACAAGATGGCTGCTGGTGGCCATTTTTTTTTACCAATTGACCCCAAAAGGACTCGTTCCCATCTACGTATAATTGTTAACATCCATGACAAATTTTATGAAGATCTGACCAAAGCTACGACCTACAAATTTCATGATGATCAGACAAACAGTACGACCTGTAGACCATGCCAATGGATTGAATTTTGAAATCCAAGATGGCTGCTGGCAGCCATGTTATTTGGCCGAATGACCCCACAATGATTCTTCCCATCTACTAGTACATGTCAATGTCAACATTCATGACAAATTTCATAAAGATTAGACCAAAGGTATGACCTGTAGCCCACGCCAAAGGATTTAGTCATGCAAAGAGTAAAATGCTGGTGGCCATGTTTTTTGACCGAATGACCTACATGTCATTGTTATAATTCATGACAAATTTCATGACCATCTGACCAAAGCTACGACCTGTAGCCCACACCAAAGGATTTAGTCATGCAAAGAGTAAAATCCAAGATGGCTGCTGGCGGCCATGTTTTTTGACCGAATGACCCCAAAACAACTCGATCCCATCTACATGTCATTATTAACATCCATGACAAATTTCATGATGATCAGACGAACAGTACGACCTGTAGCCCGCGCCAATGGATTGAATCTTGAAATCCAAGATGGCTGCCAGTGGCCATGTTTTTTGGCCGAATGACCCCAAAATGACTCGTTCCCATCTACATGTCAATGTCAACATTCATGACAAATTTCATAAAGATCAGACCAAAGGTACGACCTGTAGCCCGCACCAAACGATTTAGTCATGCAAATATTAAAATCCAAGATGGCTGCTGGCGGCCATGTTTTTCGGCCGAACGACCCCAAAATCCCTCGTTCCCATCTACATGTCATTGTTAACATCCATGACAACTTTCATGATGTTCCGATCAAAGCTACGACCTGTAGCCCGCGCCAAAGGATTTAGTCATGCAAAGAGTAAAATCCAAGATGGCTGCCAGAGGCCATGTTTATTGGCCGAACGACCCCAAAATGACTCGTTCCCATCTACATGTCAATATTAACATCCATGACAAATTTCAAGATGATCAGACGAACAGTACGACCTGTAGGCCGCGCCAATGGATTGAATTTTGAAATCTAAGATGGCCGCCAGCGGCCATGTTTTTTGGCCGAATGACCCCACAATGATTCGTTCCCATCTACATGTCAATGTCAACATTCATGACAAATTTCATAAAGATTAGACCAAAGGTACAACCTGTAGCCCGCGCCAAAGGATTTAGTCATGCAAAGAGTAAAATCCAAGATGGCTGCTGGCGGCCATGTTTTTTGGCCGAATGACACCAAAATCACTCGTTCCCATCTAGATGTCATTATTAACATCAATGACAAATTTCATGATGATCAGGGGAACAGTACGATCTGTAGCCCGCGCCAATGGATTGAATCTTGAAATCCAAGATGGCTGCCAGCAGCCATGTTTTTTGGCCCAATGACCCCAAAATGACTGGTTCCCATCTACATGTCAATGTCAACATTCATGACAAATTTCATAAAGATCAGACCAAAGGTACGACCTGTAGCCCGGGCCAAAGGATTTAGTCATGCAAAGAGTAAAATCCAAGATGGCTGCTGGCGGCCATGTTTTTCCGCCGAACGACCCCAAAATCCCTCGTTCCCATCTACATGTCATTGTTAACATCCATGACAAATTTCATGATGTTCCGATCAAAGCTACGACCTGTAGCCCCCGCCAAAGGATTTAGTCATGCAAAGAGTAAAATCCAAGATGGCTGCTGGCGGCCATGTTTATTGGCCGAACAACCCCAAAATGACTCGTTCCCATCTACATGTCAATATTAACATCCATGACAAATTTCATGATGATCAGACGAACAGTACGACCTGTAGCCTGCGCCAATGGATTGAATTTTGAAATCTAAGATGGCCGCCAGCGGCCATGTTTTTTGGCCGAATGACCCCACAATGATTGGTTCCCATCTACATGTCAATGTCAACATTCATGACAAATTTCATAAAGATTAGACTAAAGGTACAACCTGTAGCCCGCGCCAAAGGATTTAGTCATGCAAAGAGTAAAATCCAAGATGGCTGCTGGCGGCCATGTTTTTTGGCCGAACAACTCCAAAATCACTCGTTCCCATCTACATGACAGTGTTAACATCCATGACAAATTTCAAAAACTTCCGACCAAAACAACGACCTGTAGCCCGCGCCAAAGGATTTAGTCATGCAAAGAGTAAAATCCAAGATGGCTGCTGGCGGCCATGTTTTTTGGCCGAACGACCCCAAAATCACTCGTTCCCATCTACATGTCAATATTAACATCAATGACAAATTTCATGATGATCAGATGAACAGTACGACCTGTAGGCCGCGCCAATGGATTGAATCTTGAAATCCAAGATGGCTGCCAGCGGCCATGTTTTTTGGCCGAATGACCCCAAAATGACTCGTTCCCATCTACATGTCAATGTCAACATTCATGACAAATTTCATGAAGATCAGACCAAAGGTACAACCTGTAGCCCGCGCCAAATGAAATTGTTGACGGACACATGGACGACGGACGCCAAACCATGGCAATAGCTCAAACTTACAAAAGTAAGTTGAGCTAAAAATCGAGCTGCAGATTAGATTATTTATTTTGAAAATATCTCATAAAAATTATCATCCAGAATGGATTTCTCAATGGCCGGGGGTAGAAACCAAATCACGTATACGCTATAATGTAGCTACCTGCATGCAGTTGTAAATCTAATTTCCAACCCAAATTGTGGGAGGGGCGAACCAATTTTTTCACTCATTTGAGCCCCAATTGGAATTTCCAACCCAAGGGTGGGGTACTTGTAACTCAAGTCGAAAAATCATATACTCATGTATACGTATGGTTATTTAAATCTTGACATTCATATAAGTCATCACATAGAGTTCTGGATAGTGCAGGCCGTCGTCCTTTTTACATGGATTTCAGTGCCATAATTTCTAGTTTTGATTAACACTTTCATGACGGGAGCTGTATGGTGCAGCATCAAAGATCCTATGCCAGTGCACTCTCTATGAGAGAATGCACTCACTTGCTTACAAACGCAGGAACGTGAACATAAATATAATGTTGGACTGAACATTCTAGATAAGTAATATTTGATTTATTGTCAAAATTGTTCTGTGTATTTGACAGTGCTATTTTCGTCTGGTGAAGATGACCCAAGCACCTTTCTACATTTTTCTGCGTGAGCGTTTCCGAAATGAATACTTCATAATTATACATTATAAGCATGGCATCCATTTTATAAGTAAAATAAACATTACAATTAAGCGCCCCTAAAATAACTTGTTCCCATCTACATGTCAATATTAACATCCATGACAAATTTCATGAAGATCAGACGAACAGTACGACCTGTAGCCCGTGCTAATGGATTGAATTTTGAAATCAAAGATGGCCACTGGTGGCCATGTTTTCTTGCCAAATGACCTGGAATGACCCCCAAAATGACTCCTTCCCATCTGCATGTCAATGTCAACAGCTATGACAAATTTCATAATGATCCAACCAAAGGTACGGCCTGTAGCCCATGCTAAAGGAAAATGTTGACTGACGCACACATAGACGAAGGATACCAATTAAGCCATGGCAATAGCTCAAACTTTACAAAGTAATTCTGTACATTATTTACATTATGAGTGTTCGTTGAAAGAAAGACAACTAGTGAAATTATCGACAAATTAGTGCATCACTGGATAGGGACTTTTGGAGTGATGCAATCAGTAATTCTTGATAACGGTGGAGAATTCAATTTTGAGGAGCTGAGAGAAGTAGCTGGAATTCTGAATATTCAGGTGTGTACCACAGCAGCACATAGTCCTTTTCAGAATGGTCTATGTGAAAGGGTACATGCTGTGACGATTTGATGCTTTTAAAGTTAAAAGCGGATAATGAGAAAAGTCGAGACGATATACTTCTGTGTTGGGCCAATACGGTAAGAAATTCTCTTCAAATGTGGCTATAGTAGTTATCAACAGGTATTCGGAATAAATCCTATAGTTATGACAGAAAATGTTTCTGCTCTTGATGGATATACCACCAGTTAAATATTAGCAAAACATTTAAACACACTTCATTCTGCCAGCAGAGAGTTTATTCAGACTGAAGCAGAGGAGAGAATTCAACGAGCACTATGGGGTAAGGTTTGTGCATCAGAGAAACATTTAACAATTGAGATAGAGTATTCTACAATCTACAAGCGTGATGGTCATGAAAAATGGTTGGGTCCAGGAAAGGTAATATTCTAAGATGGAAAGGTAATTTTTATTTGTCATGGACGATGCTTTTCTGAGAGATTCCCCAAATAGATTGTTAAAAGCAAATAACTGTTTAGTGACTCAAATGAAGAAAATAGTATTGACATACATGTAAAAGACAAGACAGACACCAGTATAATTAGTCTAGGCTGTGCTGGGGGGTGATCGTCGCACATCGGGGGAATTTATGCGACCATCATTTTCTTATGGGAAAATTACTCTAGTTTTTGAATTCAGAGGGCGCCGAGCCGAGATAGCGGAAAAATATTTTGTTCAACCCTGTGTCTGCAATTTTTTTTGAATTGGTGAGGGTTTGTAGGGTGTGCTAATAAAGGAAATTGTTGACAGACACATGGACGACTAGATGGATGAATGGACTGACAGACGTAAACCATGGCAATAGCTCAAACTTTACTTTGTCAAGTTGAGCTAAAAATGGTGATCAATTGAAGAGCCTCGCCCGGTATAAACCTCCTGTAACATATGTTAAGCTGGTGAAAATCAGAGCCCTTAAAATTTATTTTTGATACAAATCAAACACCACTATAAACTTAATAGAAAAGTCAGTCAGAAGTTTAACCCTTTCTGACATGAGAGGAGATTTGCTGGTGCAACATTAGATCCTGTGACAGTGAATTATCTTATATATACGAGTCTCCCATAAGGAGCCTTGCATATATAAGAGAATGCACTGGCTTACAAGATCAAGGTAATTATTGTTAGGCCAATGCATTCTCCTATATATGTGAAGTTCCCTGAGACACAAGGTTTGCACAAATTTTCATGAAGCTCCAGTCATGGAAGGGTTAAGATGTTCGGTTTGGAGAGGTTTTACTAAAGTATCAGCAGAGATAGAACAATTAGCCTACATGGTTTCCGGGGTAGCCTTCATCTTCAGGATCTCCTTTTTCTGTTAGATTAGGTGCTCCGTGTACTCCTGGTGGTCGAGCCATTGGTGCATCTGGCAGTACCATCTTTCCCTACAGAGAAAATATGTGTAAAGGGTTAATGCTGGTCAAATCACTTTTCAGTTTTCAGTCACACCATGCAGTGTAATAGTTCCTTGTTGATAAACTTCCAAAAAACATTTTGACAGTTCATTAGACAGTTTCCAGCATATGTCGGTATTAATCAGGTGAGACAAAACTGAATATTCAGCTTAAAAAGATGAATTTAGCTTATAATAGTAAGTGGAATTCAGCCTAAAATTTACTATCAGGAATTGATAAGCGACATGTTCTGCTCATTTCCACATTCGAAGAGGCATAAGTATTGGGATATATTTACATGCCAACTGTTTTGATTTTAATTAATTCAACAAAAATTTGGCGATACTGTATAGTCACATTTTGACAACTTTCTTGGTGTAATCGGTATATCTGTCAAAACACTGCGTTAATAATCATGAACAAAGTAAACATAACTTCACTGAATTCTTGGAAAGATGTGACAACTCTGTCAAAAAGTAATTTAGATGCGTTATGCAAAGCAGATGGGTGTTGTTATTGATATAGGAAGATCAGCACAGGAGGTTTTGTTGTACCATAAATTGTTAATTTTGACTATATGAGTGCGTGGGGATATATTTGGAAAACGTTGTAAACGTTCCATTGATATAGTTTAGGAAACTAAATCTACATTCACATTGGAATTTGCTGCATTTAGGAAGGAAAATATTGACAATTGCATGTGATACTCCACGGTGTCGGAGTAAACCGCAACATGGCAGCTGATGCATGTACGATTTTTGGCAGCATCGCAGTTTACTCCAGCCCGCATTCCGTTTTACTTTATCAATGTACCATCATTTTTAGAAAGATGTCTTTATTCAAGTTACTGGATAGGGATCTGGGTTTTTAATATCATAACACGTCAATGGATGAGGGTCCAATATAGATAGCTCCTTGTTTTCAAACAAATTCTGGAGAAATGTCTGCAGTGAAAGTTTTGCTGAATGAAACATAAATTTACCCCGAAATTCCAAATGCGCGAGAGCTCAACCAAGATTTAGTTTTTCTCGAGAACTGATATCTGAAATTATTTTCTCTGAACTACTGTCACAGTATAAATAGGCAATGTGATGAATGTAATCAATGTATTACTTAAACCTTCCATGACTGGTGCTTCCTGAAATTTTGCGAAAACACTGTGCCAATGCATTTTCTTATATATGTGAGATTGAGAGTCTCCCATAGGCAGCCACGCAAAAATAAGAGAATACATTTAGTTATTCAACCCATGTATCTCGCCGGTACCACATTGGCGGGCAAATTCAGACCGATATCACCAAAGAGGGTAATAAATATGTAGTCCAACTAGGGTTGATAGCAATTTCAATTTGGTAGTTTTATTGATATAAATATTTTATGTTATTATATGTAGTTTTATCCTTCCATAGAGGATGCATTTGAAGTTGCAATAAGAGCATGCGCTGCGGAAACGTCAAAATTACGGAATTCAACATAATAGGTCACATTGGTGATTATCAGTGCTTCTGCGTTATTGGTGTCCGCAGTTACACTCTGATCAAAGAAACGGTAGCAGTTGCGATTGGACTGTACAATGCATGTAGCCGACAACCATGAACAATTCTGCATACAATACTAATAATATTTGCAGATTTCGCCACAACGTGTATCAGTGTTATATAACCATATATATTATATAGTGTGCCCCAGTATTCAGTACTGATGTTGAGTATAGCATCACAAAGTATCCAGAATGATATGCGTGTATGAATGGCCCACACACTATATATATATGAATAGGATAGGCCCGGCCCATCATGCATGATGCACACATAATTATGAATCGTTTAATCCCATGCACCGACTGTAAAGTTTGCCCACAAAATATGCATTGGTCCCAAGTGTGGGGGTTGGGAATTTGGGAATCACTGGCGGTTTCCATGTGATCATGTATATAATTACAATGGACCTAACCGGGGATGATCACTTTCTTTTAGTTTACACGTCGCAATTTAAATTAATGTAACAAAATTATATCTGATCCATTTATATTTCCCCAACATTGGTTCAAAATACTAATAGTTGTTAATTCCATACCTGACACAACATTACTTGGATATTTGTAACCTCAATTTGTTCAAATAGTTTCATATATCCATTATCATACTCTTGGGCTCCAAATAAACATTGTGGGGGGAGCGGAATAATAGTACGGGAGAATTTCCTCAAAATTAAATAATAGTACAGGGGTAAAATGAAAATTATAGGGGCCCAAATAAGCAGCATGCATGGGGGATTTTACATGAGTACCCATATGTTTATTGAGATCCCGAGAGTTAGGCTGGCGATACAGTCTGATTTCAAAATTCCAAGGTGGACACCCCCACCAATGGAGACCCTCTAGCAGCATCCATGAATAGAGTGTAGATAATTATAACATTTTAACTATTTTAGCAATGCAAACTCTCATCGATGAGGTTGATGTAATAACATATTATACAAAATGCACATTAGTTGCATATCTGTATACAGTAAATTGTAAAATGTATTACATGTAGGTGGAATTAGATTGAAATATTGCTGAAAGTAATCATCGTCTGCTTCAATTTTAAAGTATTTTCTTCTAATCCAACCAGTTCCAATCATGAAATTGCACTTTGGTCTGCATCGATTAAAATAAAAAGGTGTTTCTGTTTTAAAACTTAAGTTATTAACATATTAGTATGTTATATCTGCATAAAACAATATGATAACGGAATTTACACATGACATATTAAATTACATTGTGCAACATTGTTATCATTGCTTATACATGTACAACTGTTTGCATTTCTGTATAAAACATGACTGTTGACTCCCAACAGCTAAACAATTATATGAGATTAAGCTACTGTATGTCCAAGACATAACTAGTACATGTACATGTGGTGGGCTAAATCCGGTATCTGGAGAAAATAGACCCAGAGAATTCGAAGTCGGCCCAGAGATATCGGCCCCAAGAGAAGTCAGCCCTGGTAAATTAAAGATTGCTCAAGAGAAGTCTGCCCCATTATTTGTTACTGAATGTTAATGTTTGTTGTACAAATATCACGTGTTTAAATAGTTAATGGTTGTGGTGTTTACATTACTTTACACAAGTGTTGAGCATTGTTGACTAGCATTTCGCCACATGGTGTCAAAGGGGATAATATCACCTCGTAGCATTCCATTTGCTTATCGCACACTGTCCAGACTTTTTGTAAATATTTCTATAGGGTTCATTAAAGGGGATTAAGACATAGGCAATACTCTTATTACATCGATGTTTGCCTATTAGAAAAATAAACTTATTACTATTAGGTAGAAAACTCCCATCACCATTTAACCGAGCTTAATTCGCTGGTGCTGCTGGTGGTGGTGTTGGACCCACCAAGATCGAAATCTGTTTTAATAACTGGCAAGTTCATAGCTGTTTCTGTTTATACATGGACCAAAGCTGGAATGCTATGAAACAAAATTGCTGGTCTTTCGCACTCTTTTAAGATGATTAACAATTTTGATCAAACTAATTATTTCTGTAAATATATAACAGATTTATGGAGATACAGACTCAATACGAGTGCTCATTGCTTCAAATTCCAGTGTGCTTGATTCACTGAGCGTCAAAAATTTCTGTATTCTTGTTGAAATGGCCTTTTATCGATTGGAATGACACATTAAGATGTTAAAATGGCCTCAAACTGACATTATAAATAGATGTATACCCGTACATCATTGTCACAGTAATCTTTTTGTTTGTTTTATATTATAGTCTACAGCCTTTATTTCAATAAATGATAATTGACATTATTCTTCACAACTACCTTACTCGTATTTAAATTCTCGCAGTACTATTTTTCGCTCAGTTTTGAATTCGCACACTTTGAATTCGCGCACCTAGCTGCGCGAATTCAAAATTGACAAATATATTTTCGAAAAATGCTTGGATTTGATGAGAGTTTCAGATCTTAAGTAATGGTTAATGAAGATACTTGTGCATATTAAACACCATCACGACGGCTTTGAGGATGGTGTTTCTGTGCTCCAAATTATTATGCTGATATTGAAATAGTTATTAAAGGAATATGATCCTGAAAAAAAATAGTATTTTCTTTCAATAGACCGATAATATATATATATATAATGTCCATTATGCGCATATAATCTAATATCCGACCGTCAATCGTTATTTTTATAACGATTAAAAAAAAATTCCGAAGTTAGCCGAAGATTTTGTGTTGTAGACGAAGTCACATGATCATTGGCCCGATCACATGATTGTCACATGTAAACAGAAGCATAGTCACATGATCGATCACGTGGTAACTCATTGACAATGCATAGATATGCAACGATAGGATATAAAGTTTGCACATGTGCAAAGCGATCATGAATTCGATCGAGGCTTTTGAAGTTTGTCAAGTTATGGGAGAACACTGCAAAATGCAAAACTTCGACGAAATACATCACAGTTCTCATATTTAAACTTCTTTATTGTGTTATTAGTATATGTAACGCGATGTATTGTTATTATAAATCCATGCCCGTATATTACGTTAGACCTAGGCTACAACTGTTCTCGTAAAAGAAATCACAGATGAAGACTTTGGTTTATTAATAAGTATATTATACCACGATGTATTAATAAATTATCGTATATTATTTCGGTTTTGCGCGCAGTTATCTATACCGGTATAAACACGTGCTCGTGTTTCTCTTTTTTTTTTCGTTACTGGAATAGTTCAAGTTCTATTATATATTATATATTCTTATAAAGATTGCATATATATGCGAAGACTTGCACAGTTATTAAGACAATTATCATCTTGTAAACATTCCAATTTCCAGATGCCATTAGTCGTGTGGCAATATAGAGCATTTTTAATTTATTGTAACGCGGTAAAACAAAAGTAATTCGGTTTATTGCTGTCGGATTTAATAAATTATAGTCAAGCCATTCATCAGCAATATGATATGATAAATTAATTTTCATAGTTATCAATCATGTATATATTAGGGCAATAGGGTGTATATACATGTATATATATTTTGGAATATTGCTTCCCCCCCCCCCCCAAAAAAACAATCTTACCAACTGCCACTGATGAAAATTCGCTGTGTCTGTGCATGGTTAGAGGCCTATATAATTAGCACCCTAGCGACGAGGTCAATGTGGTCATGGGATTTTGACCGCGAGAAAAATTCAGCAAACTGCATGAATGCGGAGTTTGCTGAATTTTTATCGTGGTCAAAACCCATGACCACGTTGAATCCGCCGTTTATTATTTATATTTATATACTTAAATTCATTATGAACTGGGATTGTCTATCTTTCCCACTATTTATTCAACTTTAAATGGACGCATGGAGTTCAGTTTGGACAGTTCGAATCCTCACTTTTTAGAAAACCAAACATTGTGAGAATCCGTTGACGGAGAGCGAAAAAACGCAATTTCACAGTAATTAAGTATAACACATATGACGAAATGTCTTGTTTGGCTTGTAATGGCTGTAGACGTGTTGATTTCAAGAAAGATAATATCTGAAAATAACAATTAAGTTTTCCGGCTGTGGATAAGAAATTGACAACAAGCCGCTCTACCATAATGATATATTTGTGAGGTCGGGGGAATATTGTAGCAGCAAGGAAAATGATCAAACTCTACTGAGTAGAGCGGTTAATTGAACATCAACGCTTAGTAACACGAAACGTATTGTATGGTCGCTCGGTTGTGCATTTGTCTGCGGTATTTCAGTATTAGCTGCAGTATAATGCTATTGTGCAACTATGTGGTCCACGGTGCTCATGTAAGACCCAATAGGAACCTTACAAAACGAATTTAAGTCGGTCGCAGCACTGCATGTATAAGCACAACGCATTTCAATTGCAAATTAAAAACGATAATTATACAAATGAGCATTGTTCGCGATGTTTCCAAAGTTGCGGGGTTATAAACAGAGTGTCGTCTTTATATTTTAACATAGCTGAGAGGTGAGATCACTCCGCACGTTGTACTTCTCATGGCAAGTTTGGAAAATAAAAACGTGTTTAGAAGAAAAGCTACTATTTTACTCCAAAATAACATTGACCAGGGCCCAAATACTACATATTTTGAGATCGTAGATTGTTACAAATTAAATATCTCTGATCACTATTTTATTACACTGGAAATTTACAACATGCGGCGAAGCATATGGTTGATAATTAAGCCCTAAACAAAAAATTCTCTCTTAAATCAAAGATTCTGGACTTCAACATATCTAACATAAAACTTGCCACTCAACTTTTTGATACACTTATAAGACCCATTCTTGTCTATGGATCTAAAATATGGATTAGTGATTTTACAGAGAAAGCATTAATCAAAGTTACAACCCCTTTTGAAAAGATTAACACAAGATTCTGCAAATACACTTTAGGTATACATCGGAAAGCGTCTAATTTAGCTAGTCGATATGAACTTGGAAGGTCATCTATATATGTTTTCATTTCCAAGTTAACACTTAAGTATTCCATCAAACAGTTTTCTCAAGGAGGTCTATCATGATCTTGACCAAGAACTTTTCTTGGGAGGCCACAAATCATGGTTCACAGCTGTTAATAACATTATTAAAATATTTGAAATGGATAACACCAATACACTGAATAGCAATAGCTTGGAAAAAGAAATTGATGACAATTATTTGAAATCCACTCAGAAAACTTTCAAGAGTATCGCCAGCAAAGACTTAGACAATATAAGCTTCAATTATTTGGAAAAATATATTCTAATTTTGATTGCCAGAAATACTTAAAATTTGGCATTTCCAAATCACAAACAAGGTTTATTAACATCATTCAGACTAAGCACACATGCCCACATTGGCAATAGAAAGAGACCAATACAAACGACCTAAACCTGATAGAAAAGACAGAAAATGCCTGGCATGCAGCCCTTTTAATTGAGATTGTTTGGCTTCGGCAATCTGCTACGGCAACCCTTTATCGTGGCCCAGCTTGCTTCAGCAAATGGCTTCGGCATTGCCGATTGCCGTAGCCAATTATGAGGGCTGGGCATGTGATATATTAGAAGATGAAGAACACTTTTTTCTACACTGCATAAAATATGTTCAACAATGTGATGTTTTATTGAACAAACTCAACATTAATTATGCCCCTATTGCACAAAATTCGTCTGAATCTATTAAGATTCTAGAACAAATTCTGAACCCAACAAACCCTAGCGATACTACCGGTAGATATATCTGCGATTACATGTGCAGAATCAACCTAGAACTACAAGGTACGTACACTTCAAAAAACTCATTTAAAAAGAACTCAGTAGTACAGTAAACCGTAAATATAAAAAGCACATATTTCCAAGCTAGATACTTCGATATTGATTATATAGAGTGTGTTGGGATTACCCATTCATTGTTCTGTACTAGTCACTTTGCATGTTTCTGTTACATATAATTTTTCAGTTTTTGTGTTTAAATTGTTTGGCTGACCCCATTGTAAGTGTCGGCGCACACGCTCCCGGTTGTCCCTGATTTATCCGGCTGCCTGATAAATCGGGGACAACCAGGATCGTGTGCGCCTAACTTTGGGCCGGTTTTTGTTGGATCCGATTTAATCGGACCAATCAAACTCATTTTGATTTCATCCGGAAAATCCGGCTTGTGACGATGGCAACGCGCGTGTTTTGCTTGTCACATGACCAAAATATCATTCAAAATGTCGGAATAGTTAGCAGCGACCGCTATTCGACAAGGAACAACGGCTGGTAGAATTGGGCAGAAAATAGGAGCCCGTATTATACGTATATAATAATCGCAACAAGAGGGCGGCAGCTGTGGAAACGTAGATTACGCCAATTTACGGCTATTGGCAGTATTCACTGTATTGCCCGTGGTCGACCTCAATATATTATTATTAATATATTTATTTAGTTTATTATTAATAAATATTAGTCTTTAGAAATACATATTAATATAAATCACCATGACTATAGCTATAGATAGTAAATGTCTAGATAGGCTGACCACACCAATTGGCTATTTACTACAGCTGCACAGCCACAGTGACCATAGCATGCATACATGTATATATGACCGGAGTGAAAATCGGACTCGTGTGCGCTGAACCCCCGATTTTATCAGGCCCAATTTATCCGGCAGTTGGATTTACCGGACACAATCGGGATCGTGTGCGCCGACACTATAACAATAACATGATTTTTGAGGGCATTATGGTTTATTAACGGCCCGGCAGGAATGATTAACAGCCCTAAAGGGCCCGAGGGCTGTTAATCATTCCAGAGGGCCGTTAATAAACCACAATGCCCAATACGATCATGTTATTACTATTATTACCAAATATTTGGACATTTGACCCAGTGGAATAAGAAGTAGATTAAAGAGAGAGAAATTTCCAAGAACATATACATGTATATATTAATAAATAAAAACCAGCATTGAAGACGAGTGACAGCAAAGTTATTTATACATACATGTTGTATTCACGATTGAGACAATAATTCAACCATATAATGATATATAGCGTGATTTCCAATCATAAAATCACTACAGTAATATTTTCTTGAAATAAACACGGTAAGTCTGATGTTGAAGCGACGTAACTCGACGCGTGATTATAAACGAGATCTAACTTCCGGTCAGTTGTCGGGCCGATAATGAACATAGCTGTTCATTATCGGCCCGCAGCCCGGTGTTTGGTAACAATACGCTATTTGGAACGCCCCAAAAAACGTTATGAATGGCCTAGAGAACGCACTATAAAGTGGTAATAATAATGGTTAGCTTTCAATAAAATCTTGAAAATCTTGAAATCTATAAATACCGGTACTAAAATAGCATCATTTCGACTGGAGACTCGAGTGAGCACTATTGATTCATTGAAACCGCCGTTCATTTCTTCTATAAATACACAGACTATTTCATCCTGGTATGAGTCTATGTGTACCTCGTCATCATTGACAAATTTAAGGAGTTTCTCTCTTATATTATGTTTGGGATCCACACGAAAAGAAGGATATAACATCAATTGAGAAAGTGCAAAGACGTGGCGCCAGATTTATCAAGAACAACTATAGGCGAATGGGGGTATCTAGTGTAACCACCATGCTTGATGAACTGAAACTAACATCACTCCAAGAAAGCTGACGCCAGGAAATAAGTAGACCCTATTGAGTCACAATACATGATATACATCTGTATTGAGACTCTACTTCCCTACTATTTGACCCTGTCTGAAGCTCATACCTTTTTCTATTTACAGGCGATAAAGGACTCCTGGTGCCATATTCTGATTGGTTCTCTTCTTATGGTGACAATAAAGACAAGATTCCACCAAAAGTTCCGAAATCCGTACCTTGTTGTGCTAAATAAAAGACATTTATCATTTGTCAATTTTGCGCAAACACAATTTATTTCCTGGTTACGTTCGTTTGACTTTCTGTTCCAGCATGTCAAATTGTTGTCATGCGCAGTGCCATCGTTCAAATTGCACCGGATATCGGAGATACTATATACCGAGACCAACCAATAACAAACGATAACTACCGAGAACAAGTCTAAATTTGATAATTAAGTCATAATAATGTTTAATTATAGTGAATGTATCAGTCTTAAGTGGATATTATACCATGTTTGACATTTAAAATGACATATATTATGGGTATACCGATAACTTGAAACATCAATTGAATTCTTTATTCTCATCACAATGCATACACAAATATAATATAATGCATACATAAATAAACATGTTTAATGATTTGCCCGGAAACCTGAATTATTATGAATAGCCAGGTTTATTAGATATATATAGAATATATATATTATATAATATAGATTATATCATATTTGTTATATATGGTTTATATATTATATATATATTATATATATCATATATATATTATATTATAATATATATATAATATAATATACATGTTATATAATATATATTATATAATATATATTATATATATATATATTGTATATATATATATATATATAACTAGCAGGTGGACCCGACTTCGTCCGGGCTGTTTCCCCTCTGCTTTTCGGCGAATTGACCTTGAATTGTCCATTTTGAAGGTCAGGTGGGGTCACGATTTGACCCGTCCAAAACACTGCCCGGACAAAAGTACCCGACAAAAGTACTCGTAGAAATCCGTCTTATTTTACCCGATTTGACCTTGAATTGACCCTTTTGAAGGTCAAGGTTAGGTCGGGATTACGTTTGACCGTCCAAAACAATCCCCGGAAATAAATACCCTTAGGTATCAAATTTCGTCAAAATCTGTCGGGCAGTTTTCCAGGCCACAGCTAACACACACACATACAGGCAGAAGTCCCAACCCATAATATGTATAATATAATATATATATATAATATATATATATATGTCATATGTAAAAACATATATAACATATTTAACATATATAATATAATATATATTATATAATATATATATTATATATATATCTAATAAACCTGGCTATTCATTATAATTCAGGTATCCTGACAAATCATTAAATATGTTTATTTATGTATGCATTATATTATATTTGTGTATGCATTAAATGGGTGATGAGAATAAAGAATTTAAATGATGTTTCAAGTTATCGGATACCCATAATATGTCATTTTAACTGTCAAATATGATATAATATCCACTCAAGACTGATACATTCACTATAATTAAACATTATTATGACTTAATTATCACATTTAGACTTGTTCTCGGTAGTTAGCGTTTGTTATTGGTTGGTCTCGGTATATAGTATCTCCGATATCCGGTGCAATTTGAACGATGGCACTGCGCATGACAACAATTTGACATGCTGGAACAGAAAGTCAAACGAACGTAACCAGGAAATAAATTGTGTTTGCGCAAAATTGACAAATGACAAATGTCTTTTATTTAGCACAACAAGGTGTGGATTTCGGAACTTTTGGTGGAATCTTGTCTTTATTGTCACCATAAGAAGAGAACCAATCAGAATATGGCGCCAGGAGTCCTTTATCGCCTGTAAATAGAAACGGTATGAGCCTCAGATAGAAAATGTACACACCCAAGCCGAAACTCAAAAGAGTGTAAATCTTTCGAGTTTCACCGGAACTAGGAAATTATTAAAGACTGACACTGTTCCACAAGATAGTGAGGGGGGTGGTGCCAGCTCTTGATGTGCATGACTTCCTAACACCAAAAAAGGAAAGCAGAAAGATAACTGCAACAAATTTCTCGGACTAGTACATCTCCACCAACATAGTCGAAAAGGAGGTTTGTAATAATAAATGGCCGTTCCAACTCAGGCGTACTAGCTGCGACCATTACAAACACTCCTTCTTCGTAAAAACGACAATTGACTGGAACCAACTTGAGGATTCTGTTGTGTGCGCTAGCGATTCGAAGGAATTCGTAGGGGCACTCCGAAAAAGTAGGATCGCTACTCCAGGAGAGTTCCACCAATCGCAGAGAGTGGCTAGCTTGGCGCCAAGCTTGCATTTTAGCCACTCTCCCAATCGCAGCCTCCTGGAAAAACATCACACACCTCATCTCAGTGCGCCTAAAGCCAGCATTGGCTACTGCACAGTAGGTCAACATGACCGCTTTCGCAGATTGCTGCTTAGAAGGATCTAGAAGGATATATACGCACTACGTTCATGACTGAACTAACTGCACAGGAACATTACAGAGGGTGACGACCCCCCTCCCCCTGGCATCCGGCATCCGGCTTAAAATGGACCCCGGCATCCGGAATACGCCATAACAGAGACGGCATCCGGAATACTATTTAATTAAATTTATTGAAAACAGACTCAGGAACGAAGTAAACGTTGGCACGAGGTATTGGAATTAGTCTCCGTATTGGCTAGTAATGATTTGATTTAGCAGCTTTACGGAAAGATTAAACTTTTTACTAAAGGTATGATCTACTATCACACATATACGCCCTGTCTAACTTACTCGCGGCCATATTGGATCCACCAGGTCCGGTTCCGTGGTTTTAGTGCTACAGGTCAAAGTTTTGGTGTAGCATTTCCATATACATGTATGACATATATGGAAGTTATGAATATTCAAAAGCTCGATATATGATCATATATGGAAATGCTACTCCAGAACTTTGATTTGTAGCAATAAAACCACGGAACCGGGGCTGCATGGAGGAATCTCTTATATCACGGAACCGGAACTGGTGGAACTAATATGGCCGGGAGTTAATGACATATGACAGGGCGTATTGGGTGGGGATGAAAGGCATAGACCATGCTCCAAATGACAGGAGTGGTAAAAATCTTACATTTGGATACTCGGGATCTCTTGCTAGCCTCTTCAGTGCAAATATGAACCTGTAGTTCGAGACTCCGAGTGTCTTAACCCATTCGCCAAGTGCATATTCTTTTCTAGACCCAGTTGAGTCACATACATGATATACACATGTATGAGACTCAGATCTCGTCAGTAGTGGCCGGATCTGATGCTCATACCTTTTCTAATTACAGGCGACAAAGGACTCCTGGTCGCAGATTCTGCTTGGTTCTCTTATTATGGTGACAATAAAGACAAGATTCCACCAAAAGTTCCGAAATCCGCGTCTTCATGAGCTAAAATAAAGACTTTTGTCATTTGTGCAAAAGAAATTGTTGTCTGTCTGTTTACGGAAGCGATATTTCACCACATGTTAATGCTGTTTGTCATGCGCAGTTCAATGTTTCATGATGGTCAATAAAACGTGTACTCCACCCCGAAGACGACTGTTGGAAATGTGTACTTGGAAGATATTATGGAAAAACTAAATTATTTTGCTAAATGTTATGCTACTATGCCAATATATTACATATGTAATAAAAATATTACCGAAAAATTATCAACATATACTTTTTAATAGAATTGTTGCATCGAAAATATACTATTTAAAAAGTGTACTCCAAGCCAGAATGAGAAAAAGTGTAGCCGAGTTAGATCATGCTTTATTACCCACTTCTACAAAATGTTGTATTATACTTTCAACAAGTTGTAGAAATATATTGGTGATATGAAGTAATTATTTTATTCAGTGAAACATAATCAGTTCTCACATTTGTCATGGTGATGATGGTGTCAAAAAATGACATACTCCGGCCCTGACGCCGACTCGGGGAAATTGTGTGTATACCGGTACCGGTACTCGGAAGATATATGGTATAAATTGCATCACTATACGGTATATATACTTATACCATTGTTAACTTCATTAAAAGTTGAACAAAACAATCATTCTCCTATTATAATAAAGTGTACATCGAAATAGCATTAAAAAGTGTAGGCCTACTGCCCTACTCCGGATCCGACTCATACATTTGGCCAATATCGGTTTTTTTTTTCTTCATTCAGTGTCTATTTGTTCAGTTTAATTACGGTACTTACTCTCGTCCTGTATCTGGGATTGGGATAAGCAGACTTCATGGTAGCCGTTTTGTTATAGTTTTCTTTGTCCTGGTTTTCCCCCTGCACTAACAGCTACAAACTTGCACCATCATCTGGTCGTCCGTTGTTCGCACAGTAGTGAAACAAACGCTATTTATTTATACCATATCAGGAATAGACTCACACGGAATGCTCTTTTCCAAAAGCAAATATTTTTAGGTGTAACATGTTTTCATATTAGCGAAACAAACGCTAATTATAATAACCTATTTAGTGACACTTTAGTGATAATATATCGCCATTTTATTGTTCATAAATAGGCCTAACAAGTTTTGAGACTTTGTTTTACCATACAGTTTCAAGACTGGTTTATAGCATTAGTCTGTTGCAGTAAATCGATTCTGATAACTAAAGCTTATTTTGAACAAATGTTGTTATTGTATATATATACGCAATAGGCACACGAAAGCAAACCTTATGGGTGTTAGAATACAAACACAGTTCGCGCAGCTATCAATGCGCGACGATGTGATTATGTCATTTTTGACACCATGCATGACAAATGTGAGAACTGATTATGTTTCACTGAATAAAATAATTACTTCATATCACCAATATATTTCTACAACTTGTTGAAAGTATAATACAACATTTTGTAGAAGTGGGTAATAAAGCATGATCTAACTCGGCTACACTTTTTCTCATTCTGGCTTGGAGTTCACGTTTTAAATAGTATATTTTCGAAGCAACAATTCTATTAAAAAGTATATGTTGATAATTTTTCGGTAATATTTTTATTACATATGTAATAAATTGGCATAGTAGCATAACATTTAGCAAAAGAATTTAGTTTTTCCATAATATCTTCCAAGTACACATTTCCAACAGTCGTCTTCGGGGTGGAGTACACGTTTTATTGACCATCATGAAACATTGAACTGCGCATGACAAACAGCATTAACATGTGGTGAAATATCGCTTCCGTAAACAGACAGACAACAATTTCTTTTGCACAAATGACAAAAGTCTTTATTTTAGCCCATGAAGGCGCGGATTTCGGAACTTTTGGTGGAATCTTGTCTTTATTGTCACCATTATAAGAGAACCAAGCAGAATCTGCGACCAGGAGTCCTTTGTCGCCTGTAATTAGAAAAGGTATGAGCATCAGATCCGGCCACTACTGACCCAATCTGAAGCTCTAAAGAGTGTAAATCTTTAGAGCTTCCCTGGAGCTAATTCTTTTCTCAACACCGCCCTGATTGTAACTTATAGGATTGTCTACTTCGTTGAAGTTTAGTCCAAAACTGCGAGTTTCAGACATTTTAATGGTTTTATTAAATTGAAGTCAGGCTTCTAAATACATTTTTTTTAAATTTAATAAAAGTTAATTACATATTGAATATATGATATTAAAAATTACTGTCAAGCAGACATCAGATGGGCGACAACTCTATCGGATAATATAACAAACCGATATCGCAGATCAGCATTGCGATTTATTTTAATAGTAGGCCTACCGTAGGTACTATATATTAATTATCACTATTTAGATATGTCAGAATTGATAACGAGACGTATAATTAGCTAAATTGTGGATAATATTGTGTCCGAGCAAATAACTATAAATTAGCGGACGTAATTTGGTTGTGTTTTTGCTGTTTTTGCTGTTAACGTCAAGAAAGATTATCAATGGAAGCATCCGGCATCCGATATATGTGTCCGGCGACATCCGGCGTACAGTGGTCTGGCATCCGGAATACGCCATAACAGACCCGGCATCCGGCATCCGAAAAGGGGGGTCGTCACCCTCATTACAGATACAGACAGATACAGATACAGACATTTAACATAATATTGTAGAGTATAATACCACAATTCAAGTACCGGTACTAGTAAAAACCACGAAAAGACTCAACATCATGAATGGCCTTACCTGATGTACCTGGCTTGAGTGACGTAATGAGTCGTGCCAGACTAGTGCTCTAACGGGACACAAATCAATGGCAATGGGAGACAATTATGCAATTATGCAACGGTCTTCAACTGTGCCGTAGGACATTTCCGGTTATAGTCGGATTCCGTATGTAATTTTGCATTTTTGGTTTGTTAAAAGCGATCTGAAAACGGATTACGTATGCCCAGCAGGTGTGCATGTTTTCGGGATTGACTTGTTTCCATTTTTGAATTTTGGCGGGTCGTCCTAAATCTGGGTCAACATAATTTAGAGAGCGTTTCGTATTTACAGAAAACGATAGATGGTGAGATCTGGCGTATGGTGATCGGTGCGATTTGAAACTTATCCAAACTACTAGATATCACAGTTACATGTATTTTAGAAAATTTTGATGTGATCGGTTCATTCTTGTTGGCTACAGTTGTGATCAAAATTTAACACTGAGCCCTATGTAGATTATAGTAGTTTGGATAAATGGGGCCATTTTGCGTATGACGATATACGCGCGTACTGATATTCCTAAAAAATACTAAGTGTGAAACACAGACGTAGTTTTAAAAAGAATGGACGTGATCAGATGATTCTTGCTGGCTACAGTTGCGATCAAAATTTAACACTTAACCCTATGGAGAATTTCGTGTTATGCTCAAACGTTGATTGTAATATCACTTATTGGCAATCGTGCGCAACTATATATGTAGACTAACACTCGTGTTTGACCCACTGTAACTATCCGTGAGTTAATAGAAGCAATATATGATATAAAGTTATGCCTCAAGATACAGTAAATGGCAAAAGTAAGTGTCGAATGGTTTTGTAATATCGATAATATGCAGCCTGTTGACTCAAAGGAATATAGTCACAACAAGACTGTTCACGATGTGATTACATATCATATTAGTGTTTTATTTTATACTTGTCTGTCTTGATGTCCACTGACTAGTTTTTAAAACCACATTGTTGATCATAACGGGATGTAGTGTCACAAATACATAGGTATAGATGGTAGTTGTTCGTTGTCATTAACTCAATCGTTGTTATCGGAGTCTATCACACATGCACTGAGAGAATCTGTGTTTTCGCATGATTTGTGCTACTGATAAATGGACATTTCGGTGCTGCTGAGATCTTTACTATAACGGTATAGGCTTTGATTTCACACTTCCCATGCCAGTTAAATTTGGCCAACTTCAGTATAGGTGACTGAAACCCAATATTCACCATCAATATTCTGACCGCAGTTAATCTCCACGCTTCGTGTATTATATAGCTGTGAAAATCAAGCAAATTCGAATTTCCACTAAAGTAGAGCTTATAATGAGTAAAATAGATATCAACCATAGTTGCATTTTCCTGCAAATTCCGAATATGTGCTTAGTAACTGTTACTAAGGAGCTATCGGGATCGGTGGCAAGTCTCCCGATCGTATTAATGATCATCGGCCTATGCAGAACATGGCTGCATATTTTTAGACATACATGTGCCCAACTTTGAACAAAAACAGCACCATGTACGTAATTAGACACTGACCTACTTAAGGCGATACCAATGCATGATTAGTACACCATTGTGGCATTTGGTTAGCAACCGTTGCTAACCTTAAATAAGACATCTGGTCCACTTTGACAGCCAGGTATTTCTCAAATTTCACATTTGGGTATTAACTGCATCGGAAACGCAAACGTTGACCCTATATCAGCTACAATTGCAATTTCCAGTGAATTCCCGGTAATTTCCTAGACTAAGGTTCTCGATCTTACAATGATCAATGGCCCATGGGGCACAAGCATGTACAGTTTCATATCTATGTCACCATCTGAACATAACCAATACCATCCAACTATAGACACTATATAATTTACGGTAAATACCACGGCCCAGAGTGTTGATCGGTTCAAATCCAAGTATATTATTGGGGGAGAACGATCCATTAAGCCTAAGTCGATGGTTTGTTCACAACAGATGGAATCGTGATGCATTATGAAGGATGATGGAAGGGTCCCCTCAACTATGTTCTTCGACACAGTATTGTCCCCGCACTGTGCCACTTGCATCTTACTGTGTTGTACTATATATAAGACCAAGCACATAATGCACATATATATCTTCTTATAAATAAATCATCTCTTAGAAAGTGTCCATAGATGTCTTGCCTATTTATAGTGACAATAATTTTTTTCTTGTGGCAAAGGATTTGAGGGAGTGATTTGTTATGTTGACTAAGATGTTAATTTAGTATGTGAAACACGTATCCCGGGGGATGTATCGAGTGGACGGAGAAAATGTTTTCTTTATCGTCAGATGAACATAATTTAAACTCCAAATTTTGATAAACCCGACCGGGAATTATAGAACAACCATCTATATATGCCCAGTAATATTTAGCAATACATATGATATGGATATGATAACATTGTTTAATATGTTTAAATAATACCATCCTATCCACATGTATGGCTAAACATATCATTGGCATAGATGAGTTGTTGTAGTTGTTACATTGAATATGCTGGTCGGGTTTCTCCAAATTTAATACTAAAACAGAATGATCCATAATCTACGGTGGCTGGTTTAGGACATGGGAAATTGTTTATTTATTTCGAAATTACTAATTCGTGCAACGAAATACTAATTCGTGGCCACGAAATAACTAAGTTGGTGGCCATGATATACTAATTCTTGCCAAGAAATAACTAATTCGTGGTCACGAAATACTAATTCGTGGCCACGAAATAACTGATTGACCTGTGTATATATCCAGATACCTTTACGGTATGGTTACACTTGATGTTTAGAAACAATGCGTACGATCGCAGAGAAGCTACTATAAACCCCTTATGGCGTGGGACCCGGGCTCTATGGGACATGAACGTCCGATATAAACTATAGCCCAGAGAGAACGGGGGGGGGGACAGAAAATGAGTGATCAGAGGGGTCCATATATGGTAGCATGCAATTGCCCCACCCCCATTTTAGGTCGAAATCAGTGTGTTATAGGGTGACCCCTGAGACAAACTAAATATTCACCCGCTTTCACCATCCCCGATCCAAAATGGCCGCCCCAGATGGTTTCAAATATGGCACCTATACAATCCCCACCCCCTTAACCGTTTGGTGTGGTATAATTGGCGCTGTAGGGTGACCCCAAGATATACTGAATGTCGTGGTGCCCTGTGTGACCCAACCCCAGGACGGCGGCATCTTTGGATCGGGTTGGTGAAAGGGGTGATTACTTAATTCGTTATACGGGCCACCCTACAACACCATTTATCTCAAATCGCCGTGGCTCATGCCAAGATGGTGGACAACTACAACAGATCATCTCTATCCGCTTCCATTACAATAATGGGACCCACGATCGTATATCACAATTAGTTATTTCGTGGCCACGAATTAGTTATTTCGTGGGCATGAAATAAAAAATATATTCCCATGTCCTAAAAGTTTTGACTGACACTTACATAAATATGACTCGCAGAATTGTGAGCACACAAGTCCGTATTATGCGGTACTTCGTCCTGGCAATAAACATTAATTTTGTCAATTGATGAAAAAACAACATCAATCAATTTTATAACGACATCCTAAAACTTTAGTCTTGATAAACATTACATTTGTAGAATAGTTGACATTATCACTGAAGCACGTGATTGTGATGTATATGTGATTGATGTGAACCACATTTTTATCAACTACTGTATCTGGTGGCCTGACCATATTGCAAGTTAATTTGGTAAAATCACATGTAGTTACGATAGATTACATGTAAGAGCCATGCATATATGATAGCCATTAAGTTCCATCACTGTGAACATTTGAGTAAACTCTCTATAGGGCCCAACATTAGTTTTGTTCTCAACTGTAGTACTGTACCCGCGGAGACTTATCTGACGACACCATTCTCAAAAATATATGTCAGAGTCATACTTGACATATGTGCATAATTCGTGAAAAGGCTAATCGTGTTTGTTAATACCTGTATAATCAGGAAACGCTCTTTAAATTTTTTAACACGTCCAAACAATTTGTTTCCACTAAAATGTCAGACTGGAAACAAGTAGACTCTGAAAGTAGACCGCCATATTTTATACTTTTGTTAATTTTGTTAGTTATGAGGATTAATATTTGTATAATAAGCAAACGCTCTTTAAACTGTCCAAAACAACTTTTTTTGCAATAAAATTTCAACTGGACACAGGTAAACTCTGTAAGTAGACACGCTAATGATAAATAACCCGTTCGCATGTCGTTTTAGACAATCAGAAATTGCGCGACCGTTGTTTTCGACCAAAGGAATCTGACTTGTGAAAACAGCTAGGGTGGGGTAGGGTTAGCTTTTCTGCGATATCCTGACCAAAAATCGATGTATCGAAGTTTTGTTTGTGGCATATGATCAAGATATCCTTGTAGATTGTTCATGTTCGTCTATATGTGAAGTAGCTGATTTTAAGAATATACAATACCTTAATATTTGGGAAAGAAAATTGAAAATGCAGTCATAAATACAATTCATCTGATGATTTTTATGATATAATTCCACATTAAGATATGTAATTAAGTAATTTGTGGCAAGATCTCTCAATGTTTTGCGATTTCCATAAACAAAGAAAGCCACTTACCGAACTTGCTATGCGTAATGGCATGTTTTTTATTACCAGGTGGACGGGGAAAAAATAGAGGGGTACACAAACAAAAGCCTCACAAAAACCTGTTTCCACTAAAATATCAAGCTGGAAACAGGTAGATTCTGAAAATAGACACACTGGTGGTATAGAAACCGTTCTCATATCGCTTTTAACATTCCGAAAACGCGCGACCATTTTTTTCGACATAAGGAATCCGACTATTACACCAATTGCAGCTACCCCAGAAATGCAGCAAGTCCCATAGAAATGCACTGTAGCTCAACGTGGGAAGGGAATCATTTGGAGAATTTATCTATAACTTGATTAATTATTGATGGAGTGCAGTGTATCTCGTCCATTGCAAGCGATTTGAATTGTCAACTCAGCTGACATATTATTGAGACCTTCACCTCGCACGTTTTTTACGAATTGTTTAATTCTCGTTCATTGCAAACGACTTGATATTTGCGACCTTCACATAACACGTTTTTTCACGAATAGCTATTTTGACCAATAAAATTTGAAGGTTCGTAATAGGGCCGTTCTCATGTAGGCCTAATTAGCGCCAATGCACTATTACCTGTCGCGCACCCCATATTCTATGCAAAAGCGAACGTTTCCGTGTACATTTTTTTCTTGTCTGGCTGGGACCAACCAGTTGTGGCATATATATGGAACAATAATCGTGCAATGCGACACTCATCTTGAAGTCACGCACTGTAAAAAGGACTGTGTGGCAGCTTCCACACAATGACTGTGTGGAGGCATTATCTGAACATAAATGTGTACACAATACACACATATGTGTGTATCACCCAATATCCACACATATATGTGTACATCACCACACATATTTGTATGTGACGTCGGTTTTTTTAAATTTCACGTGGTGGTCACGCGCGCGTCGTTGTTTCGTACAGGCTCACAGGCTGCCGTAAAGTGTACACATGGAGTCTTGTTGATTGTGGTGGATCTCGAAATTCGATATATTGGTCGGTCTCTTCGATTATTTCTATAGTTAAGGTAAGATTATATTTAAATTGGCAAGATATTCACCTTTGTGAGAATTTCCGTATCTATTTTGTATAAAACATGATTGAACGAAATAATAAACTTGATTTGGATTTTCTGATTCATCAATTCCCTGTCGCATAGTCATATATTTACATTTTAGAGTTGTGCGTTTATCTGGGTTTATCTGTTGTTTCTGTGGTCTATATGATACACATCTTTCCGAAGCACAAAACCTGCTCGAAAATTGTATTTATGTAAATTGACAAATTCAACTGTGTGGTGAAGACATTTACTGAACAAATGTGTGTTCATCACATACACACTATATATTATACAGCGTGCTTTAAACCAGAACCACAATTTTATTATTTTGCACGGTAAGGTTCTCATGTTGATAAAGTAACGACGTTTTTTGTGTTTATATGGAATGCAGATGAGAGGAAATATATACTGACACCAGTGACGTGGCGGATATTGGGAAGGGTGTGTCTATAACCCTATCCCAAACCTCGGTAAAATTTACTAAAAATTCCAACAGTTGGAAATTTCATGCCTGACGCAAAGTTACAAGTTTTACACCACATGCATTATAATTGGTAGAAATTATTCTCTTTGTTTGATTTTTCAACCAGTAATTAGTGGGAAATTTATAGGTTTTTTTAGACAAACAGTAGCATATTTTTCTACTTTTGGTAAAACAAAAATGGCCTCAAATGGCCATCGGGTGGAAGACTTCCATTTGGTTGGAAATTCTAATAGTTGGAAAGCTTGAGGTACCAATTGGAAAATTCAGAACGAGAGGGGGGTGTGCAAATATAATTCTACAAATATGGTTCAAGGGGGATGGTGGGGTGTACTTCGACATTTGAATGTGGACACCCCCCCCCCCCCCCCCCACCAACGGCGACCACTGAGCCGCGTCCATGAATGAGACTTGTGGCTGTCACTGAAATGCCCTAGTCGCATACTACGAAGTGACATGTGGCACCCGGAATCACACAAAATGTGTGAAATTGGTGTTTCAAATTAATTTAATTTGAATATGATGAGCATCACCGTTGCAATAAACCTTGAAATACCACAATGGACGATCAATGTACCAAGGGAAACAAATTGTTGGGTGGGTGGGTGGGGTATTTATTTGTCAATTATATTGGTGGTTTACCAAGACGATGTGAAAAATTAACATGCATAATTTGGCTCCTCTGCTATGTATAACTTGCGTAAATTTGGTTACTGAGGGAGGGGCCCGGGGGGGGGGGGGGGTGATGTCGTATATCTAATACATATGTAGCCACCGTTTGTGTCCAAAACTTTAAATTGTGAAGAATATTATGTCATTCAACAAATGTCATAGCAAATAATGAACTTAGAAATAATCTAAAATTATAAATACTGCAGAATAGTGAGATGTGTCATTAAAGTATTATTAGCATTTGGACTAAGTGACGTACATGGTGAAGAGTTATCGTTTATACTATAAAAAAGGGGTGGGGGGGCTATGAATGTATTGTGTTATATATAGCTACAATTCCTTATGTAAAATTGCAAATTTCCCGTGTCAAGATTGCGCTTAATGAGGCATCGATCTGGCCATATAGATAAAGTAAAATATATTTATAAATTGTCCGAACATTCATTATGTGAAGCTATAATGAGTAGTACATGTATATATTTAGTATCATTCAAAAACTATATTCCTTTCTGAAAATGCGCTCTTTAATGTATGAATTATAATACTGTTATAGATGTACATACAATGTATACTGTAAATAATATTCCCAATGGCATGTTATAAACAAAATAACTTCTCTGCTTACAGGTTCAATGGTGAAATCATGGCGGTCACGCGGTGTAACGTCGATGTAAATAACAAGATATGGACATGGCTGCCTTGGCAACGACGCAGATAAACTATAATCAACCAACCAAGAACCACGGTGGAATGTATGAGTTAGACACAAATTCCACAGTCAATGATTTTGGTATACATATGATGTCATGTGCTGTAATTTGGTTTCTGTGCAAGAGGCGATTACATTCAAAAAGACTATCCTCTTTGGAGCCCTTAATTTTCTTTTATAGTTCAAGGGATCTCAGAAAGCTTCAGTTAGTTTTAGAGCTTGTTCTTCTACACACGTGAGGGTGAGTCTGATGTAAGACAGCCAACCAGTAGCAATATATATGTATATATAGCAGAGACTGACTTTCGAATTGTTCCAATACATTCAAGTTGAAGGAAAATTCTAGTTATTGATGTGAAACCCATTAATGGAACTGAAACATGCACGCTTATAGTTTAAAGGATAACCAAAATATTACGTGAATGTGTTAAACGGCTGTTTGTTTTGTGTCTTTGTATTATTGAAATTAAAGACTATAGCTATACTATATAATTCGACAATCACGATTTCTGCTGTGTACACAAAAGAAGGCCGCGGACCCCCGGGATATGCATGTTTGCTGTTTGATAAGTTAATATTCGAAAACGTCCAGCGCAGCACGTCAAGCATCAGTAGACTATAACATTTCATATGTATGGCGGGAAAAAAAGGTCCAACGATAGCCGAACTATATGTTTGGCCAATAAATATCGGTAAACACTCTTCGTTGAATATGATTTTTTTTTTGCAGGATTAGCAGCCTATTGTTTGGATCGACCACACACTTTTGTATACATGTAATTAACACATATGTGTTGTCTTGCCCAACAGCATTGTGTACAAGAACAATACAAAATAGTGTAATGGCGGTGAACACTATTGTTTGGATCAAGCACACAAATGTGTACGCATGTGATTAACACATATGTGTAGTCTCGCCCAACAACATTGTGTACAATAACAATACAAACGTGTGTGGTAGCGGCGAACATATTGTTTCCTTAGTGCAAACATATTTGTGTCCATTCAACGAACAAATAAATGTGCTGGACCCAAACATCTTTGTGTGTGTCAACTACACAACTTTGTAGGTCAGTAACCACACATAAACTGTTCATCTGCATCCACACAATCTTGTGCGCAACTTAGCACACATTTAATGTGTGCCTACAAAGAACAAGTTGTTTTGGTCGATCCACACAGTATGTTCGCCACCACCACACAACAGATGTGTGGTCATTTGCCACACAATTCACCACACAATGTTGTTGTCGATCAAATGGCTACACAAACTGTGTGGTAACTGTGTGGATCTACCACACAGTCGTTTTAAGAGTGCGTGGTTATATATGCATAGGGGAGACCCGGGCAAAGCGGATCGCCCGGGCAAAGCCGATCACCTTTATTATTTCAATACTAGCAAATTATTCCGATTCTATCCGTATTTTAGAATAAGATCGTTTTATGTTTGGTTAGTTTTTATACATTTCCACAGAGAACTAGGTATACTAAAATTGTGTAGCCCAGCAGGGGGGGGGGGTCGGAAAAAAGTGACATGATATTAGGCTGAAAAAACTTTTTCCCGGCTCTTGGGTACCCACCACCCCCCTATTTGAAGGAACAAATATTTTTTCCAATTTCATGCGGGGTACCCACCCCCTTTTTACCTCCAAATCTGTAATATCACATCATTTAAGCTTGATGGTCAGTATTACAGTTACCCTATTTCCATTTCTGGTTCTTCTAAGTCATTCCGACTTTTGTAACAACACGAAACAGATTCTAAAAAAATACCTGGAAAAACCCAAAATAACACACAGAATACATGTGCTGATCAGTAAATTATTGATTGATTCTTCCCCAAATATTGTCTAAGGTAGCTCATAATGCTCATTATACATGTAAACAAATATAAAAGTATTAGTGTACCTTCTTTTCATCACAGAAAGTGTAACTTTAGATGTGTCCCATAGTATCACATGAATTTATGTCAATTATGATTTTTGAAAAAATTATTAGGGCAACACCACCTGGCAATTAACTCTCCAACAATACAGGTATTCAGCTGAAATCCACTATGTATCACAAAACTAATTTTCATTTCCATGAGCTGAGTTCTTGGGCTAGGTACTGTGCTAAGGCCAGACCCAGGTCAAGCATTCATACAAATACATGTACTGCGTGTAAATAGAAACTTGAAAATAAGACGGTCATATGCAGTCTGCAGAATAAGCTCCAAGGAGGGTGAGTTTTATGATGCTACCCAGCAGAGTGGGCTATAGCATTACCACATTCACCATATGTGACCCTCATATGTAGCTAGTTCTCCATTGTTGGTCGAGACCAAAATAGAATAAGGACAGTTTGAGAACAAAATATGGCTCACATCTAGCGGTGACCCAAAATATCCACATGAGAAAAAGTTCTCCAATAAAAGCTGGCTGCAGGGTGCGCCAATTGATTCAAATTCGAAATTTAGCAGGGTGTACTGCTTGTGGCCATGTTTTCCCCGCAAATTTGATAGACTGATGGACAAAACCACTGAATCCGTTGAATCAATATACATGTATACATTGATTAATTTATATGCATTGTTATACACAGTACTGGTATATAAAGGTACTGAAAATAACTATATTACTAGTATACATAAAATAAACCATATATCATGGCTATGGGTTCATGACAGCTGAGAACTTGGTGTGAATTAAAGAGTGGTGGTTTCTCAAGCATATCTAACCCTCCACGTTAGTAACATGTCATTAAATGTCATAAGTATAATCTAGCTTGAGGACAGAAGTGATCCATAAAACCCCCCTTAATTCAACCAGGTCCTCGCGCGATGTATGGTCGATCACATGATGATCTAGGGGGGATTAGAATTGTTGTATAAAACAGCACTGCGTGTAAATATAAAATAAAATAGTGCTACATCTTATTACAGATTATTGCCATATATAATCAGTGATTATACAGACAGTCTGACAAAATAAAGTTTCAGTGACACTCTATCCGAAGAGGGGAATAATTTCATCTGTTACAGTCAATGGAGCAATTATGAATCTGGAAAGGTGAAATTTCTAAGTAATACTAGATATCGACATAACGCGATAACATATAACGTAAATGCAATATGGCCGCTGGCGACCATTTTTTCCTATGAAATTAAAAAAATATTTGATAGCTCTCATCTGATAGATCAATATCAAGATAAATATGAAGTTTGGTGATGATCGGATGAGTGAAGTGGACTGTGGTCTGTGCTAAACGGTTTGGTAATGCTTAAAAAGATTCTTACCTTAATATTTTTATGTTCACTTTATAAACTTCACTGAGTCATCTTTGTCATGTATTGAGTTTGATATCTTTTGTTAACAGTTTATAAATTATGTATGTCTCATGTTTGTTATTTTAATTTATGTGTTTATTATCATTAAATAAAGTTGCATTCCTTAAAAAGATTCTTACCTCAATGTTTTATGTTCACTTTATAAACTCCACTGAGTCATCTTTGTCATGTATTGAATATTATATCTTTTGTTAAAAGTTTATAAATTATGTATGTCTCGTGTTCGTTATTATATTATATACACTTTATAGTGTGTTTTCAGAACGAAAACAAAAATTAATAAAATCAACAAATTTGTAAATTTAAAAACAATTCAAACGTTGTTGTATTCCATGTCCCAGCCCGGACATATACACCAAATTTCAATAATATTCATTGAGAAACAACGGACAAAACGCTATATAACACCGTATACATATTTTATTCCGAGCCGGCTCATCCTCGGGTACATGTTATAGTAGGTACCG
Organism: Siphonodentalium dalli; assembly: GCA_032622095.1. Classification (NCBI taxonomy): domain Eukaryota; kingdom Metazoa; phylum Mollusca; class Scaphopoda; order Gadilida; family Siphonodentaliidae; genus Siphonodentalium; species Siphonodentalium dalli. The sequence continues at coordinate 183,379,390 of CP136069.1, forward strand.
AATTGACACACGTCGACTGGGGCGAGTTGGCCCTGTAGCGATTAGGCCGATTCCGGCACCTTCTATAATTTACCGTATGTATCCGTTTACGCGTAGTTTACTTTAGAAAGTTCCGCAATTAATACCGTAAATAGAGCGACCATATTTGACAGAGAATGCCTCTGTTATTGATTATCAAGTTGCTATACATTAAAAACGACAAATTCACATGCTCGTTCAAGCGCAGTATCTATTTTCCCCATGTTAAACGACATCCACAAATACTAAATAACGCTAACCTACTGCCGAATGTTTTACACAACTGTTAACATATTTGGGCTGAATTCATCTGACGCGGTATTATTCCTCAAAATAAACAACAAAACCATCGTTACTTGGAAATGTAGTTTGGGCTAACATTTACATAAATCCTCCACATCATTTATTCGACACACACGTCAGATGAAAAACAGACATGAAGTAAACGGCCAAATTGGCCGAAATGAGGTCGTTAGAGGTTGAATTTGTTGATGCTATGCCTGGTAGTATCGCCAAATTCGCCCTCTGCATACTTCGATCATTTTGCTGATGACCAGCACATTATTTTTAGACTTGCATATTATATTAAGTTATATTATATTTTCTTTCCCTTCTTTTCACTCATCTGTTCTGATTTTGTTTATTCCACTTAACAGCCTTCTCCATATCTACACATTCAAGGTCTATGTATGCTCGCCCAATCTTTTATCTGGGTCCCACCATCTCAAGATTATTATCTCAGTGATATGCGTTGTTGCAGTCTACAGTCCCATGCCAAGTTCCGATACAATTTTGACTGAGTCATCTGGTCTGATCAGGTATAATGAGTAAATATTAATGAGATAAATGAATAGCTTTTTTCATGTGCTACATAACTATCCATTTTCATCTGGAACCAGTAGCATTGGTACATGGCAATGTGATCGGATGTAAAAGGCGAATTCCTGAGAGTTGGTTCGTAATCTGGATTTCTGAGAAGCATCATGCCCATATCCACACTAACTACCCCCCTAAGCACTGCCCTAAGTGGCATACACACCTTAACAATGATGCTGAACACTTTGAGGCATTTATATTGAAGAAATGTTGTAAGAGGAAAAAATTGCGACCACTCAGGAAAAAAGTGACTTTTTCGCAGCTGAACCACCCACCCACACCGGCCTAGTGTATGGAAAAAAGTGGATGACCCCCCCCCCCCCCCCTGAGCCCAGTAGAACATTTTCGTCGACATTTTACGATTTTACCAAATTTGTAATTTTTGTGCGTTTGCGCATATCTATTGCGCAGGTCGATGGTCACATACCCATCTACCCGAATAAATGTTGTCGGTGTCTTAGGCAATATATATGTGGAATAAGACAATATGTCAATTTTCTATATTTGATAGGACACGCACGTAATACGCCGGACTGTAAAAAGATGTGATCTGGGCAAAGCGGATCGGGCAAAGCGGATCATTCATAACATGACTAACTTCCGGTACACATGCGTAGATTAAGTGAATTTGGACAATTTTAGTCCGATGTGTCGACAAAACTCGTGCCTTGTCGGAGTATGACCATAATTGGAAAACTTGAACGTTTGCAAACACGCGATATTAATTATTTCCGATAAATATGTATTATTGTAATAAATAAAACTAAAAAGCATATGAATAGTTGAATATTATTGCATTTTCAGAAGGATTCGACAAAACGGCCCGTCGCAAGCTGGGTATGGATATTTATACCACGATCGCCTATCTTAATATATAAATAAAGCATACATCTGTTTAAATTTTACATTTAATCAACACCTGTTGATTAAACGTGCCTACTGTTGATTAAACTTCGCAGAGTTGATTAAACTTTCTCCATAAAATTTGAACGGAAAAGTGTTTATCCATCGCATTGTAAATATCGTGGCATAAACTTCGCAAAGTGGATTAAACTTTCTCCATACAATTTGAACGGAAAAGTGTTTATCCATCGCATTGTAAAGATCGTGGCATAAACAAAATATATGCATAGCGTTTCTGAATAACAAATTTAATCCACTCGTGAGATTAGCGATTTACACCACTCGCTGAAGCTCGTGGTGTAAATCGCCAATCGGGCCCACGTACTCGTGGATTAAATTTGTTATTCAGAAACACTTTGCGTATATTCCATATTTAATCAAACCACGTCACTCATACGAACATGTCTATTACACTGTTATTAGTAATTTCGTCATGCCCGAAGGGCTGGCAACGTTTGTACTCCAATGTGGGCCGAAAATTGCTTGTAAATTTCGTGCTGCATCTAGGGAGGTTGTCGCAAATATACGCGACAGATACGTTACCAAGATAATTATTTCCACTCCATATGGATTAATTAAAAACTGACCAGATTCGCAAGTTTTATTCACAAGTCCTTCCAATAACAAGCACCAATATACACTGATTGCAACCAGTACGGTGTGTTTTGTGAGGTGTGAGTAGCCGAGCATGATTCGGCATTAGAAGATGGAGCTAACAAAAATGGCCGCTGAAAATTGTAAAATTTTAAGTTCTGCACAGAGGCACACCGAAACAACCTTTCGGTTGTGCTTTATCGGTGCCAACCTCATTAAACGTCGTGTAGCCAATACTATTTGCCATCACAATAATTCCCACCTATCTGCGCACAATTGTTCCAACGAGGCAGTATCTACTGAAGGACCAAACATGATGTCCACTTTTAATTATTATGGCTGAATAGGTCATCGTCGCATGGTTTCTGGCAAAAAGACACACAGGATCTCTTAAACTGTCAAAAAGACACCCAGCATCTCGTAAACTGTCAAAAAGATACCCACGATCTCAAAGTCTCACCAAACAACGGGAATGTTGTTTAGTCGTCTGCTATTAATATTTGTCCAACTATCAAGGATGCGGAATTGCGCTGTCAGTCAGACTCAAATAAAAGCCGAATTAAATTTCGTTGATATTTCACTCCGATCACAAACAAATAATTATCATAATATTCATAGCAGACGACTAAACAAAATTCCCGTTGTTTGGCGAGACTTTGAGATCCTGAGTGTCTTTTTGACAGTTTACGAGATCCTGGGTGTCTTTTTGACATTTTGCTGAATAGGTCATTGTCGCATGGTTTCTGGCAAAAAGACACCCAGGATCTCTTAAACTGTCAAAAAGACACACAGGATCTCAAAGTCTCGCCAAATAACGGGAATTTTGTTTAGTCGTCTAGCTTTTATTAATATTATGATAATTATTTGTTTGTGATCGGAGTGAAATATCAACGAAATTTAATTCGGCTTTGAGTCTGACTGACAGCGCAATTCCACATCCTTGATAGTTGGACCAATATTAATTAATAGCAGACGACTAAACAAAATTTCCGTTGTTTGGTGAGACTTTGAGATCCTGTTAGATGCCATCATGGATTGTGAATTTCCCCCAAAGCGGATTTTGGATATATTAATCCTGGGATCTCCCCGCGTCGAATGATAAAAAAATCGCTTCTTTACCAATTTCTTCTTGGTCAACCCCCGTGTTCGCATACCACGACAATACTAATATGTCTAACATGTATTCTATATGACGTACGTATACGGCTATTTTAAAGTAGAAATTATAATTAGGCCTATATAATTATAATACTGGATGGCTTTGAACCATGACAGTTTCACAGTCGGGCTGCGAAAAAATTGAACACATATTTTCTCTCTATATATGCAGCGACAGATACGTTACCAAACGTTATAGAAAATTAAACACATAATGTGAATAACGGGACGGAAAATTCCATGTCCATTTGTCACTTTTACATTGAATCCAGTATTCACACCAGTTCGTGGTAATATGGTATGTGACTTGCTTGTTTTTGTTTCCTGGAAATGTATACCATCCAGTCTGAGTGCACGAGCATGGCGGAATATGCATTATAGCTACAAGTAGAAAACTAAACATTGTAATTATGTTGTATGGAGTATGGGTTAACGCATTGGATGTACTGGTGTTGTCGATGCCGAATACCGATGTGCTGTATCGCAGAACACCTTCTTAGATGAAGAACCACCAATATCAAGTAGGCCAGTATGGTAACATATCTGTCGCACAAGGAACATGCTGGTGGGAACTTCATACGGTCATATATGTGGTTATCCTTGATTAAAATGGAAACCACGTCATGTACATATCTGCTGAATATCTGTCTTTAAAATAAAATAATTTGCACTGGTTTTTAAGAACAATTATCTTTTTTTGGTCTATTGGTCCATGCACGTTAACTTAGAATGGCTCAATTTCCCTTGGCGAAAACATATCAGTTATGATACGTCATTCGAGAAAATTTGGCGAATCGAGCGGGTGCTGTGAATTGAAATACCCACCACCATGCCCTTGAGATTTTGTTGGTCTTTCGAAAACCGGTTTTTGTATGCTCATTGAACACGTGTGACATTTGTTCAAATTGTTTATGTCTAGAGACAAATTTATGAATGGTTAAGTATGGGTCATGTGTAACCTTGTAAGAGATACAAAGTAAAGTTGACTATTACAACAACTATGGCTTAGGCCTATCACTGAAGGTTTCTCGTTCACCACATCAGAAAGCCTCTAAATGCGGACCAAACAAATGTACTAATAGGATTAAGTACACAACCGAGACTTCGCAATACGACATTTAGTCTACATTTCAACTGAGACAAACTTCATTAGTAATGCTAGCTGTTATATTATGCATTGTATTCCCACAATAAAAATCTTCTAGATTGGCCCAGCCATTGTTCACACCTAAATATCTAAAGCAATTAACGCGGTCATAAAAGTTACATACTGCAACAATGAGACATTCCAGAATATATGCACCCTGCAGAAAGTCTTAAACGGTAGGGAATATATAGCGAGTACGTTATTAATCAAAGTTATCCCACAGCTCCTATGTCATCGCCATATCAGCCTCGTAGTATAAACCCTATAGAGGGCGTAATAACTATATTCCGCCTTCACAGAATTTTCACAATCATTTGATTTAGTGTGGAGAGTTGGGCTCTGGGGGAAGCTTATTGCATATGCTATCAAAGGAAACACTTTAAATGATATTCAGTCACTTAATAAACACCTCAAATTGTGCGTCCACGTGAAGCATGAAGAATCAGGGTTCTTCCCTAGTCATTTATTCATAACCGAGATTGGAATACAGATGAAAACCCTACATCCACAGCACACACACTGAGTCTCTGCAATGCTCTTTATGCACACTTTGTGCTATCGCTATATCTGCTATGCATTTTTATGTATGTTCCATGGCATGATTGTATCGGGAGAGGGGCATGTTGTAAGTTTTGTAACTTGTGCCCCGATCCCTATGTATATAATTTTCTATAGATACATTAAAATATGTTTTAAGTAAAAAAGTTGGCTTCTAAAACAGGATGACAATAATTGTATACCCCTCTGCTCTATATGCTTTGTACGTTAATGACTTTTTTCCCTGGAGTCATTTTTCTTCAAAGTAATGGGACAACAGCTAGGTTTTAAGAATGCTTCTATTATGTTATAGGTATGCACTTAACTCTTGGTAGGGGTTTTGAATTCGCCATCATTCAGTTAATAATGAGGGATGACACCAATGGGTAATAAACAAGGTCAGCTTGCTAAATGTTTTCAAGGCTCTATCAATGCACATTGACATGGAATGGCTCAGATTTATATAGTTAATGTAAACTCTTCAAATAATAATAGCTATTCAAAAAGCCATAATAAAATAAAACAAAGGTGTTAAGACAAACTTTGACTGATTTCAACAATATTCGGTATATGGGTCTAGGAACACCTCAAGATGGGAGCTGTCAAATTTGAACGATTTTCGATAATAAAAAAAACATGGCCACCGACATCCATTTTGGATTTTCTCTTTGCATCACTAAATCCATTAACACATCCCATAGAGCTTATTCCTCATCCGATCCTCACCAAACTTCGTATGGATCCTCAGTGTGATCTATCGATGGGTGCCTTCCATTTTGTCCCGAATTCTGTCAAAAACATGACTGCCAGCGGCCATCTTGAATTTACTCTTTGTATGACTAAATACTGCAGCACTCACATGTCCTTGGAATCATATTAGGGCCACTTGCTAATGGCGCGTTCGGCGCGCGCCGAACGCGACAAAAAGTGCGCCAATAGCGTTGTTTCGGCGCTTTCGGCGCGTTATTAATGACGGACTTTTTGTCGCTTTCCAGTACTTATTTACTTGAAATTGTATGGAATCCTATGGAATCCTATTACGGCCACTTGCTAATGGCGCTTTCGGCGCACTTTTTGTCGCTTTCGGCGCATCGCGCCGAAAGCGCCGAAAGCGACAAAATGTGCGCCGATCGGCGCACTTTTTGTCGCTTTCGGCGCTTTCGGCGCTCGCGCCGAAAGCGACAAAAAGTGCGCCATTAGCGTTGTTTCGGCGCGCGCCGAAAGCGACAAAATGTGCGCCGATCGGCGCACTTTTTGTCGCTTTCGGCGCTTTCGGCGCTCGCGCCGAAAGCGACAAAAAGTGCGCCATTAGCGTTGTTTCGGCGCGCGCCGAAAGCGACAAAATGTGCGCCGATCGGCGCACTTTTTGTCGCTTTCGGCGCTTTCGGCGCGCGCGCCGAAAGCGACAAAAAGTGCGCCATTAGCGTTGTTTCGGCGCGCGCCGAAAGCGACAGAAAGTGCGCCATTAGCGCGGTGCGCCATTAGGGCATTCGGCGCGGTGCGCCATTAGCGCATGTATACAATTAAGTATGTGATCAGCCCAGCAGGGGTGCCGGAAGAGGGGGCAGCTGATCCCCTGCCCTTGACCAAGGGGGCAGGACTTGCCCTTTTTCTGGAGACAGAAAATGCTGTGTTTAATCTCGTGTTTTTATAGCAAAATGTAACTTTTTGGGTCCAAATACCACCAATTTCACAAGGAATATTAATTTTTTGTCAAAAACGGCCATAAAAACCGACAAATACCTTTAAAATAGGGATTTTTGCCACAATGAATTTATGGTTGTTTTTTCCGAGTTTGCGGAGAAAATTCCCTTTTTTGGGCAGAAAAGTGCCATTTTTGTAGGCTCTCTCCCCCCCCCCCCGATGCCCTTGGATGCTCCCGGCACCTCAGTGCAGATCGGACATGGCCATATGTGTACAATGTATAGGCCTATGTATCAATTTTAAAAGGGAGGGGGCTGAATTTTGCTGTAGATACACCTCTAAATGCTATAATTTTGTCATTATTCAGATTTAAAATTATTTATTAATATGGTACTTAACACATGTATGAATTTTCACTATAAATGAGTCTAAATATAGTCAAGTGATTAGTATGCATACATTTGAGCAACTTTTTAAGTGAGTGTTGCCGCATGTAATTAAATGTAATATAATGAAAAAGTCTGTTAATAATTGAACACCACAACTGACTGTCACTAGCTGTGATAGACTTGCAGTGAATATATTGATTGAGTAATTGGCAATCATGAATATTTTTGTGGGACAAACCCCAGCTTCTGGCATGATTCAGGGTACGTTCATACGCTGGCAAGTTTGCAAGGTACATTTTTGTGGGCATTTCGTCATAGAAAACCACATGGTGCCAGAATATGAACGGAAATATGCACCTAACATGCATCTTTACCAGAGCGAAAGACATCGGAAGTAACATTTATATAGTTCCACTTGTACTACCAGTGCTACCTCCAAATACCTGTATGATTTATTCTTGTGAGATAATTTGCATGATATTTACAGGCAAATTCCGGTAGCATCGTTACCAGTGGAACTACAGAGATTTATTTCGCACGTATACTAGTAGTTAGCCCCCCAACTTTGGTCAAAAGTATAACAGTTGGAAATTTCATACTTGCCAAAACATTAGTTGGAAATTTCACACCAACAATAGGTGAAATATGTTCTTGTAGTTTGATTATAAAACAATTTATTGGGGGGGGGAAATGTTCCTATGTTTGGTAAAAACTTTGGACAGAAATGGTCATCAGTTGGAAATTTTCCAACCTTAGGGGGGGTAACAGATTGGAAATTTCCAACACTTGGAAAGCTTGTGTCCTGGTCCCTCCCCCGTGGCCAGTCAAAAACTTCTAGTTAATTTAAGAAAACAATATTGTCATACATTTGGTCAACATTGTCATTGGAATTGTCATCAGTTGAAAATTTTCCAACCTAAGTGGGGGGTGTAGGGTTTAAATTTACAACGGTAGGAAGGCTTGAGGCTAGTGTAGATGTTACGATTTCAAAATTTTCTTGTTAAGATTTCTAAATTTTCGCACACCGGATCGAACCATGGTCGGCCCGGTGTGTCATTGCCCCACATCCACATGGCCAATACAAAACTGCTAATTAGTTTAGCAAAACAATATTTTACTACATTTGGTCAAATTTGTGGACAGAAATGGTCATCACTTGAAGAATTTTCCAACCTGAGGGGAGTATGAGGTTTGAAATTTTCAAATAACTAATAAATGTTCAGGTTAAAATATCTGTCAATGTTCTCATACCAGGAATATAGAAATATAAAACCATGGCTTATGAATATATTAAAAATTAGGCCTGACTGAGGTTCAAGGGGGGGGGGGGGGGTGCAAATGGAATTATTCAAAAACTTGTGTTGGTCTGATTCTGACTAAAGGGGGGATGCAGTTGGAATTTCCCAAGGTGGACACCCCCCCCACCCAAACATGTAGTTGAAATTGAAGTCAGAAGAACCCCTCCCCCCAGATTGTGCCATGAAACTTTACTCTGCATAGTGCTTGTAGAGATATTATTCCATCAGTGCAAAACATGGGAACTTTTTTTATGTTCTAACATGGAACTTTATAACATTGAACAAACAAGGCAGAGAACATGTTGGACTCTCCGTTACCACATCCCTGCATCCATGCGAATGGGGGGGGGGGGTTCAGGAGCTGTGGCTTTTGAAGTTCACTCACCTAATTGTAATTCCATATTTCTGATCAAACTTATAGATAATTTCACGGTGTGTAAAATTTAGAAAAAAATTGTCAACAATAAACGCCTCCATTTTAATGGCATACAGAAGTTACACCTCGTTACGCATGCCGGAAACGCTGCACTTTTTGTCGCTTTCGGCGCTTTCGGCGCTTTCGGCGCTTTCGGCGCGTTACTAACGGCGCATATTTTGTCGCTTTCGGCGCGGTGCGCCGAAAGCGCCGAAAGCGACAAAAAGTGCGCCGTAACGGCGCATATTTTGTCGCTTTCGGCGCTTTCGGCGCGCGCCGAAATAACGCTAATGGCGCACATTTTGTCGCTTTCGGCGCACCGCGCCGAAAGCGCCGAAAGCGACAAATAGTGCGCCGTTACGGCGCACTTTTTGTCGCTTTCGGCGCTTTCGGCGCTTTCGGCGCGTTACTAATGGCGCACTTTTTGTCGCTTTCGGCGCTTTCGGCGCATCGCGCCGAAAGCGCCGAAAGCGCCATTAGCAAGTGGCCGTAATAGGATTCCATAGAATCCTATTAGGGCCACTTGCTAATGGCGCTTTCGGCGCGATGCGCCGAAAGCGCCGAAAGCGACAAAAAGTGCGCCATTAATAACGATATTAGCGCATGTTTCGGCGCGCGCTGAAAGCGCCGAAAGCGACAAAAAGTGCGCCGATCGCGCCGAAAGCGACAAAAAGTGCGCCGAAAGCGCCATTAGCAAGTGGCCCTAATAGGATTCCATAAAATTGGCCCAAAAAAAGAGAATTAGGGGTCCCTGGGGGCTTGATTCCCTCATATGGTTTGTTTATTGAATTAAAATTTGGTACCCCCCCCCCCCCCATATTTTCATGTTATCAGTATCTCTGCCCCCCGAATGTGTGTCTCCACCCCGGAGTTCTAGTAAATTATATTTTTCAAGCAGATATCTCGATAATCTTGGATCCAAGGAGATATCTCCTTGAACATATTTCAAGGAGATATCTGCATAATGCGAGCAGATATCTGCTATCCTTGGATCCAAGCAGATATCTGCTCGCATTATGGAGATATATCCTCGGTTTCAAGGAGATATCTCCTTGAAAATATTTCCGAGGAGATATCTCCATATTCCAAGCAGATATCTCCTTGAAACCGAGGAGATATCTCCATAATGCGAGCAGATATCTGCTTGGATCCAATGAGATATCTCCGAAAACGAATATTTGCAGGGATGGCGCCCCATATATACCCTAGGGCTTTCAGGTACATTTCAAACTGCTATCTGAAGCGACGCCATTTCTCATCAACATTGCCTGTAAAATGATTCGGCGGTCTGATGTTCACAATATCCATAATTATCGGGTTTCCCGTACTACCATGTATTGTTTGGAGAGAGTATGATTTAGTGCATATATACGTCTTTAATCAAATGTATGTTACAACTGCCGAGTGACTCTGTGGCACACGTGTTTCGTAATTTCATATTAATATCAATATACAGACAGGCCCCTACACAAATACAGCTTATCTATGGAGGGCAAAAATGTATCCCTAAATTGTGCTATTATATACAGATACATTTCATAAACGTATATATATCATGGTGTGTGGTGCTAATGTACAAGAGATACATTTGAATGAATACAAGGGCATGATAGGGAGGATGTGTGGTGATGGGATGGGAGGGATCATCAGATTATAGTCATTTCTTAAAGTTGCATAATCCGATTAAGCGCCCCTCAATTAATATTTATTTGGATTCCGGAGTAAAACAAATATTTGATTCGAGTCGAGGAACCCAACTATCAAAGCTCAGAGCTATTAGATATCGATTTTTGAAATCTATTATTTTTCACCATCGAGAATTACTAGTGGCCCAGTAAAGTCGACGAGCCAATTAACGGTCTCGGACAAAATTGCGGATGACGACTGATGAAGATGGAAAACTCTAAAATCAAGGGGCTTTCTGTTGACGATAAGACCAAATATAGTTGAACAACAGCTTGATAAATAACACGTTTCTGGCAATTTTATACTATAGTTGACAGTGGTTATAGTCCAGGAGATATTGTTCGACCTCAGCACCACCACCCCCCCCCCCCCCACCAGGACTCAACTTCACCCCACTAATTATACTTCCATGGTGTAACCAAGGAAGTATATTGTTTTTGTAGTGGTGCCGTTTTCCGTTTATTTTGAAATACTCAGAAACTAATGGCACCAGGAACGTGAAATCTCTAGCGATTGTAGGCATCCACGGTTTACTAAGTATAATGGTATCCGAAACTCGCCCAATGGATTTTGACGGAGTTATCGCCCTTTTTCGACTATTTTTCATTATTATTATACTCGACACTTTTACAACTCCCTAATATCTGAAAGTATAAGGAGTATCAATCTAAAATTTTGTACGTGTGTTGGGGTCAACGATTTCTAACCTATCGACGTATAATGAATATTGTCCGCGTTTCCCCTGCGGAGTTATCTCCCTTTATCTAAAAAAATGTAATGTTATTATCTCGGAAATTATAAGGAGCAGAGCATCGAAACTTGGACCGTATGCACACCTCGATATGCACTACTGCCCACGGGCATCAAAACTTGTGTCCGCGCTTTCCCTCAGGAGTTACCGCCCATAAATAGGGACACAATATACACCAGAATGAGTAAACCGAGGTTTTTTTTTGTTTGTTTTTTGTTTTTTTTTATAAGTACAGAGCTCTAAATTTTGTATTGCATATTCCGAACTGGACGAGTTATTCTAACTCGAATATACCGCCTAAACATGTTTTTACCTAGGACTTTCCGCGTTACAGGGTACGTTATATATTGCAACTATGTTTCCCGCCAAATTCAAACCTGGTGATTAAAGAGCAAGATAATGTCGTAGCATGTACATTGTCATACGTTATGTACGTCCCAGACGTTTGACGGCTATACTATAAATGTAACATGCCCAACGGAGAATGCGTGTCAGTGTGGGTTGAGACTTTAGGAAAATTCTACGAAAATTGCAAAGGTGGGAAAATTCAAACATCGAGATACTTGTTTTTGACGAGTACATCTGATGGCCAGTGTTCACGCGCATCCAGAGGGCGATTTTCTAATTTTCAGATGGAACGGTTTACTCGTGACAACGCTATATATCATAAATATGTATACTTCTGTAGTCTACCACTAGCCGATTTTTAGCCCCAAATCCAAACGGGCTGATGTAGGAGCGAGTTTAATGCGGTGGTACGTAAGCCGGTATACTGTAGGTATGCCTCCAAAATTTGACCTCTCTAATATAAACGCAACCTGCTCAAGGGAGTGTGTGTGTCGGTGGGTTCAGATTTGGAAAATTCCACCGAAGATCAAATGGGGAAAATTACTCCGAAAATCATATATTGAGATAAAAACTTTTCGATGAGTGGATGTGATAAGTAGTATCTAAACGCAAGATTAGTACACTTTTTAATGATTTATATTGAACGGTTTAACCCTGGTAGCGTATAACGTTGTAACGGGTGATATATATTACTCAAATTCAAATCCTCTCTTCATGACGCAAATTCAAACGGACTTATCAAGAAGCAAGGCAAATGCATGAAATATGCTCACCGATATACTATATAGGTATGTCCGCTCTACTGTAAAAGTGACCTATTGTCGCGATTTTACCTGTCCAAAAAACACCCCCCGGACAAAAGTTTTCCTAGGTATCAAATTTCGTTGAAATCCGTTCGTTTTACTCGATTTGACCTTGAACTGACCATTTCGAAGGTCAGTGTCAGGTTGGGGTCACGACTTGACCCGCACAAAAGACCCCACCCACCCCCCGGACAAAAGTACCCCTAGGTATCTAATTTCGTGGAAATCCGTCTGTTTTACCCGATTTGATCTTCGATTGACCTTTTTGAAGACCAATGTCAGGTCGGGGGTCACGATTCGACTCGTCCAAAACACTCCCTGGACAAAAGTACCCACAATTATCAGATTTCGTCAAAATCCGTCCAGCAGTTTTCCCGGCCATAGCTGACAGACAAACAAACAGACAGACAGAAGTACCAAAATATATATTAAACTAGAAGGTGACCCGACTTCGTCCGGGCTTTGACCTTGAATTGACCATTTTGAATGTCAAGGCCAGGTGGGGTCCAACACCAACACCCGAAAAATGGTGGAAATCGACCCAGCGGATACCGGGAAATCGGCCCATCGGATACCGAGATACCCTATGCATCAAATTTCGTTCGTAACAATCCGCCAGTTTAACCCGATTTGATTTCCACTCAAGTATATAAACGCGCCTCATATACACACGCTCATTAATTATCAAGTTTCAACGTAAAGATAAATTACCATCGGTGCCCGAGATATCGCCAAGACGTCTGAAACAGTCAAATGCATCGGCCGGTTAAGCGTTAACGTGATCTAACGTTATGACCTCTAACGACGTCATAGAAGTTACGCATTGTTTTTTATCCTGATGGGAGATAGTACCACTTATTCTTGATAATTGAGGCAGATAACTAAAACGGATACATACGCATTATATATCGTTGGAAAGAGGAAACACGAAAGATTCTCACAGTGTCATTATTATGACTGGCATTTTAGTATTCGCGCTGTTTCGAATCGATCTGTAAGCACCGAACTCAAATGAAAGTCCCGTAACACAGCGTAAAAACAGATTTGACCTCGGCACGTGAAAAGTTGACCTCGGATCTGAAAATTAATAGGCCCATGCCACCCCCTGGCCAGAAATACCCCCACATACCAAGTTTCATCGAAATCGGCTCGGTCGTTTTCGAGTCCATCGCGATCACACACACACACACCACACACACACACACACACACACACACACAGACACACAGATCTTCCAAAATATATAATAGACTAGCCGATGAGCCCGACGTTGTCCGGGCTATTCATCCGGGCTATTCAAAAACCCAATTTCAAGTCGTTAGCTCCACCGTTTCCGAGATCTGGTCTGCGCATGCGCGAAGCTGGCGTCGCACGGGCTCGGCGACCCGATAAAATTCGTATCCGGGGCAAGATACATTCACATACCAAATTTCAAGTCGATAGCTCCACCCGTTTCCGAGATCTCGTCTGCGCATGCGCGAAGCTGGCGTAGCACGAGATCGGCGACCCGATAAAATTCGTATCCGGGGCAAGATACATTCACATACCAAATTTCAAGTCGATAGCTCCATCCGTTTCCGAGATCTCGTCTGCGCATGCGCTGCACGGGCGTCGCACGGGCTCGCCAATACGACAACGTCCACCGCCTGGTCAAACTACACACACGTACCAAGTTTCGTCCCGATCGGTCGAGAATCGTAGATTTGTATTAATGACAAACATACAGACAGACAGACAGACAAACAGACAGAGGTCTTCAAAATATATATGAGATTTAGAAATGTCAATGCAAGTCCACCATCGGATCGTAAGGCACCAATATGCACTCGCACGAAGAGGAACACACATATACGCATAACACTCACATGGGATGGGATGGAAAACCATGGAAGTATATCTGATTCCATGGAATCTGACCTCTAGTTTTCTTTCTTAATGTCTCCTCTAATTTTGTTCGGTTGTTAACAAGAAAAAAAGTGGCCGCAGAGATCCCAGACAAGATGGCGTCCATCATGGCGACCAATTTGTTGTTATATATGCACCAGGTCTCTTTGATGGCCGTTGTAGTAAAGATGATATCACATGCGGTCTTGTTTTTCCGCTCGATTCGGTATGCTAATATACAACCCTTACAAATTACCCAAAAATCCGACACCAGAATCCAATATGGCGGCCAAGATGGCCGCCAAAATGTGAAAATATACTATTTTTCTGACATTTCACCACATTTCGTCTCTGTGGGAAAATATTGGCATCTTGGCATGATAGTTATACATTAATCGTATAGAAGAGCCATTGGCGAACACACGGGGACCATAATATACATTCATTGTGGGATATATTTGTGCGATATCACGTTTTCCCCAAATGCCAGTATAATAGGTCAAAGACGAATCGACGCTAATAACCGGATGTAATGTTTCGAATCAATGAATGTTATTGCTGTCTTAACAACACCCATGCATATATAGGTGCAGGAGATACTCGAGCTAGGATTCCTCTTATACCTGAGTTGAGGAATATTCACCCAAATCCAAGATGGCGGCCAAAATGGCCACCAGAAATAGAAAAATCGCCGAAAATCCCTGATTTAATATCAATGAGCAATATTGTCACGATAACTCCACACCTGCTTACTATTGTGAGTTGGGAACACTTATGCGAAGAACTGTCCTTATATCATATCCAAATAAAAGTCCCCCAAATCCAAAATGGCGCCCACAATGGCGGACAGAGTTTTATAAATCACCGAAATTCCCTCATATTCACATCATTGGGCATTATTTTTGAGAAAACTGCACACATGCTGACAATTGAGTTGGAAATACTGAGGTGAAGTAATTACCTTTCATTTCATGCAAGAATTTGTTTTCTAAATCGAAGATGGCGGCCAAAATGGCGACCACAATTTGAAAACAAGCTCACATTCCTTTGCTTTCTTACGATGGGCGTTATTGTTTCGCAATTTCTGCCCACAATTACATGTTGATATGGAACATTGATATGAAGTATTCATATGAGTTTGGCAAACTCTCACAGTCAAGATGGCGGCCAAACTGGCGGCCAGAAATTGAAAAGAAATCGATACTATCACATACTAATTTCAACTTTTTATCATAATATCGATCTGTATGGACCAAACGGTACATACAATAAGACATCTAGTAGTTCCAACATATTAAGTCGTAGCCATTTGGAAGGATGAAAACCCACAATAGTAATCGCGATGTGGCATTTCGAAATCCATTCTCCATTAAGCGCCCATAATGGCCGTAACCGTATATAGGTGCGCCGAATAGTCATATTATGACTTCCAAGAATCAAAACAACAGTACCTGAGCTTATTCTGATTTGCCACATTCATTATTATCTGGACCAGTTTCCATCTCTTCGTCAGATTAATATATCTCGCTTACACCAACACAGTTTTCTACACTTCATTGTAGAAGGGTCCCACTAATCGGAATGTTTCAAACAATACATATGCCGGTGTCCAGCTCACGTGTTTGTCCCGAAAGCTGAGAATTCTTATCCTTATTCTTGGCGAGCTTCATTCGTGGTATAGCTTATGGTATAATTCAGATGCTACATATGGGATATGAGCGTCATCTTGTGCGATAAACTAGAAAGGTATGCGGTCGATGCGTATACTAGCTTTCATAAGGACCTCTCTATCTGCGTATTTTCAGCTTTGGTGACCTAATGGGGATAACAACATGTACACCTGGTGATCTTCCCAAACAGCCACTTCTCAATAATAGGTTCACCAATGCAATTCACATACTCATCTAATGCACTAACGTACCCGGACAACTTCTGTATATGGCTTCGAATGTTGAAAGCCTGACATTTGACGGATGCATTTCTGCTAAGGCGTAGAAGACCACAATGCATAATATACCCACACTTCTTGACCATGATCCTAAGAACAATCTTGTTAGCGTCCAGCAATCGTCTTACCGAACAGATCCAAGCAGATAATAACAATACACACGGTGCTAGTTTGTGGGCATGTGTCATGATAGTGGAAATGAAATTGGACCATGACTGCACCGCAAATTCTTTGGGTATGTTTTAAATTCAGACAGGATCTCATGTGTGGCTTTTCTTTCCTTGTATGCTAAGATTGTATGTTCCCATCCGTTTGGAAGCCGTTCTTAATCACTGGACCAGGCGTGTACCATTGGCTACTACTATATAAGCCCCACCCATACTGGGGTGTAGTCTTAAAGGCGGTGCCTTTGGTAGTTGGATGATATGTCATACTCACGCCGGGTGTTGGTCGGTATGGTTCAAGAAAGTACAAATGCCATCAACACAACGGTCGTGTACACCAAGTGATTTCTTGGTAACATCACCATTCCGAATTTTTCCTGCATGAGATATATTAACTGCTATATTCTAAAGTTGTATATATAAAGCTATATGATCATAAATGTCACGTTCCCCAACGTCCACAGCCATTGCCGTCGAGACTATAAATTGTTCTTTAAATACATAGTGAAATAAATGCACCACAGTGCCTGACATTTTCTTGAATAATACCGCCCACACACTGACACTAACCATGAGAGAAGATAACAAAAACGCATACCTTCATTCTATAAAGACATTATCCTTTAGTCCATCGGACTGTTCTGGGGGAGGCTGGCATCGTAGTATCCAGACAAAAGTATACGTCTGGTCAAGTTGAATCAGAACGGCGTCGAAACGGATGTTGAAATATAATCTTACCACCCAAAAAACACCGACACGCATGACATTCTATATCTTAAACATGCACCAGGTCTGGTGTTGGGGTGGTGTATACCGTGGCCAATTTCATTTCCACTATCTTGGCGCATGTCCACAAACTAGCACCGCGAGTATTGTTCTTCTCTGTTGGGAGCTATTCAACAAGACGACAGTTGGACGTCACACAGTTTGCTAAGGATCATGGTCAAGAAGTGTTGGCAGTCGGTACATTATTGTCTTCTCCTTAGCAAATAGACGTCTGTCCAAGGGAATGTTTGTGAATTGACGAACCATCTATTGGGAAGTGACTAGCTAACTGGTTCGTCGGGTGTACACGTCGTTATCCCCATAGGGTATGAGACACATACATTACATAGAGATGACCTTCTGTAAGCTTGTATACTCATCGACCATATGTCTTTCTAGTTCAAGATGACGCACAAATCCCATATTTAGCAAATATTTAAAATCGTAAGCTAGACACCGGAAAATGAATTGTTTGAAACGTTATGATCAGAGGGACCCTTCTCCCAGGAAGTGTTGGATACTTTGTCGGTGTGAGCGACCTAGATTGATCAGACAAAGAAATGGAAGCTGGTCCAGATAATTATGGACGTGACGTGGCTAATCAGAATCTGTTATCAGGTAATTGTTCTAATATGACTATTCGGCACACCTATGGTTACGGCCATTATCGGAGCTAAGTTGAGAATGGATTTTGAAATGCCACATCGTGAATATTAATTGTGGGTTTTCGTCTTTTCAGAAGGATATTTGCTATGTTATGCGTTTTGATACGTTTTAAGTTGAACTAATAGATGGTTTATGTACAGTTTCGTCCATACGTACCGATATTATGACAAAAAGTTGAAATTAGTATGTGAAAATATCGATTTCTTTTCAATTTCTGGCCGCCAGTTTAGCCGCCATCTTGACTGTGAGTATCAATTGCCAAAATCAAATGAATACTTCATATCAATATTCCATATCAACATGTAATGGTGGGTAGAAATCGTGAAACAATAACACCCATCGTAAGAAAGTAAAGTAATGTAGGCGCGTTTTCAAATTTCGGTCGCCATTTTGGCCGCCATCTTCGATTTGGAAAACAATTTCTGGCATGTGATCTAAGGTAATTACTTCACCTCAGTATTTCCAACTCAACTGTAAGCATGGATGGAGTTGTCTCGACAATAATGCCCAATGATGTGAATATGAGGGAATTTCGGTGATTTTTCAAAATATGTCTGCCATTGTGGGCGCCATTTTGGATTTGGGGGACTTTTATTTGGAAATGGTACAAGGCCAGTTCTTCGCCTAAGTGTTTCCAACTCACCACAGTAAGCAGGTGTGGAGTTGTCATGACAATAACGCTCACTGATGTTAAAATCAGCAATTTTCGGCGATTTTTCTATTTCTGGTGGCCATTTTGGATTTGGGTGAATATTCCTCAACTCAGGTATAAGAGGAATCCTAGCTCGAGTATCTCCTGCACCTATATATGCATGGGTGTTGTTATGACAGCAATAACATTCATTGATTCGAAACATTACATCGGGTTATTAGTGTCGATTTGGCTTTGACCTATTATACCGGCATTTGGGAAAACGTGATATCGCACAAAAATATCCCACAATGAATGTATATTATGGTCCCCGTGTGTTCGTCAATGACTCTTCTATACGATAAATGTATAACATCATGCCAAGATGCCAATATTTTCCCACAGAGACAAACGAAAGGTGGTGAAATGTCAGAAAAATAGCATATTTTCACATTTCGGTGGCCATCTTGGATTCTGGTGTCGGATTATTGGGTAATTTGTAAGGGTTGTATATTAGCATAACGAATCGAGCGGAAAACAAGACCGCATGTGATATCATCTTTACTATAACGGCGATCAAAGAGACCTGGTGCATATATTAAAAAAATGGCTGCCATGATGGACGCCATCTTGTCTGGAGTCTTTAGAAATTTAATAGAGACATTAAGAAAGAAAATTAGTGGGCTGAAGTTGAGTCCTGGGGGGGGGGGGGGGGGTGGGGTGCAGAGGTCGACCAATATCTCCTGGACTATATTAGACTGAGCTGTCTGACAGAAATTAAATTAAATTAATGAGCTGTTTTTAATGGGTGTTGAGAAGCCAGCAGTGACCAATTGTTTGTTTGAGATAATTAAGAATTCAGTGGACCAATCAACAAGCGAATAATTAACATATCTCTGCATTAGCATTTGTGAATTGTACTTGCATTGCGAAAAAGAAAGATAACAGCTCAAAAGTATCAAATAATTTACTAATAAGACGGGATTTACGAATAAAATAATTTACTAATAAGATGGGATTTATGTATCAAATAATTTACTTTAAGATGGGATTTACCTCTGGCAGGGTTCCCATTGTTGGTGGCCACAATTGGCCATTTATTTTGGGAAAATTGCCAAAGAACATTTCATTTGGCCAAAATTTTTGGTACAAAAATTTCAAGGATATAATCATTTGCCTCTCAATTTAGCATCACATCTCAATACAACCCTCAATTTGTTAACAGGTAATCGATACATGGCTGTTTCGATAAGGAATGAGAATTTGTTCACCCTCACTGAAGCAAGCACATTTGAAGCAATGAACACTCATACTGAGTCTGTGCCTCCATAAGTCTGATATACACCTAGAGGAGATGATAGACATGACAGCAATTTGGTCTATTGATTTATTCTTAAAATATGACTGTACAGATGATATATACCCAGAGGGGATGCTCGACAGGACAAACCAATTTGGTCTATTGATTTATTCTTAAAATATGACTGTACAGCTGATATATACCCAGAGGGGATGCTCGACAGGACAAACCAATCTGGTCTGATGATTTATTCTTAAAATATGACTGTACAGATGATATATACCCAGAGGGGATGCTCCACTGGACAAACCAATCTGGTCTGATGATTTATTCTTAAAATATGGCTGTACAGATGATATATACCCAGAGGGGATGCTCGACAGGACAAACCAATCTGGTCTGATGATTTATTCTTAAAATATGACTGTACAGATGATATATACCCAGAGGGGATGCTCCACTGGACAAACCAATCTGGTCTGATGATTTATTCTTAAAATATGGCTGTACAGATGATATATACCCAGAGGGGATGCTCCACTGGACAAACCAATCTGGTCTGATGATTTATTCTTAAAATATGGCTGTACAGATGATATATACCCAGAGGGGATGCTCGACAGGACAAACCAATCTGGTCTGATGATTTATTCTTAAAATATGACTGTACAGCTGATTTTTACAACAAACATTCAGATATCATTCAGTTTCACATATAACATTTTATGTAATAATAAAATTAAATAATTCTTTGAGAAAACAAGTTCACACCTCATTCAGAAATTAGCTAATAAGACTTTTAGTGTCTCACTTATTATAAAATATTTAATAGAAGAATCTGGTTATTATATTTCATGACAAAGCCACAAATAGCATTCAAGTTTGAACCTTTCCTTGGTTTTCTCATTCAGTTCTAAAGTACAGTAATGCCCTAAATAATCGACTCCTTAACCACAGCAGAATTATGGGTAACTTTCAGGATTTAGTCGGAAATATGGCTTGTTATGGGTAACTTTTCAGACAGATTTAGTCGGAAATATGAGAGCTTTCCGATGAATGGCAACAAGCCATATTTCTGACTAAATCCTGAAAAGTTACCCATAATTCTGCTGTGGTTAAGGAGTCGATTATTTAGGGCATTACTGTAGACATTGGAATGGTGCATTCTTCATTTATTGGGGTGTCTAGATACTTTTAGCAGACAACAGGTTGAGAAACATGCTAATAAGGCCATTTTCAGGTGGTATACAAGATTCATACCCCTATATTAACAGGTAATCAGGATTCATATGCCCAATTTAACCTTTATTCATGATTCAATACCAAAGCTGATGTGCAGCTTTTTAAAGCACAAAATTACACAAATTTTGAATATTTTCCAGCCCAGCCCAAATGACACATTTTTATGTAATTCGGTCTAATACATCTTGATATGTTGAAGTTATCGATACTATTTCAGCAAATGTGTGAAAACTGACATAAGTGTAAAATTACTAAGCATATATTCTATATTTTCTTAATTGGTATGCATGATTGACCCCACTTTTGTATTCGGGGGGGGGGGGGGGGGGGGGGAGAACACTCTAATAAGTTCGACCAACAGACTAATGCGGTTTGTATTATATTTCCACAAAAGATTCAGTGAACTGATTAGCGAGTATTCAGTTATATAACATAAGAATTAATTTAAATTATATTCAATATTAGATCAATGGAAACAAGAAATGTGGTCTTGTAAATTTGATCATGAGAAAAATTCAGTAAACTCTATTAACCTTTTTTCTCACAGTCAAACATCCATGAACACATTGAATCAGTCACTTTTATTTACTTACATTACAAACTTAATAATGTCTGACAATCTCTGAGAACTTCGGCATTACTGGATTATCGGTCAACTGTCAGCACCTGGTTTATGAACACATTGACTCAGTGGTTGGAGCAGTGTGGAAAAGTGGAAGCAATAATAGGCGTATATAATATCCAAATATATCCAGCTCACTACCTCGATTGCCTACAGAAAGCCTGCCTAATAAACGTTACATTTATTATGTCAAGGTAGCTTTATTAGGTCAACGTAGCTTTATTAGGTAGGGGACGTAATTATATATATGCAAATTGCACCCGGAATTAGGGACGTCAACCAGCACATATGACGTCATTGTGATTTTGGGACATTTTGTTTTTCATACAAAATTCATAAAAATGATATGCGTTTTCGCTCTAAACATCTATAAACCATTATAATAAGGCCAGTTTAGAATAAATATAAAAATACAAACTATTTAGCTCTAATCTGCACTCTGGTTAACCCATGTCATGAATTATAATTAGTTTGCTTGATCTCAGGGTGTCATCGAATGAAAAACTTAAGAAAATGATTTCACCCACAAAAAGTGTTTCGCTATAACAAAATATGTAGCTATTAAATGCTGTCGCTTAAACAGGTTATATCTGCTCAGGGGATTTGGCATCTATTGGACTCGGTAGAGCCTCACCCAATAGATACTCAAATCCCCCTCACGGACATAAATAGTTTAAGCAATGGCACAAGCTACATATTCTACTAATATGGTAAATTCCATCCTATACTCAAGTTAGCTGGTTTGATATACGTTCAGTAAATATTGTTGTGTTAGATCAAAATGCTTGAATAATAGAATTGCTAAATTTTAAATGGGGAAATTTAACAGAAATATCACTCTTAACCCTTCCATGACTGGAGCTTCATGAAGTTTTGCGAAAACCCTGTACCATTGCATTCTCTTATATATGCGAGTCTCCCATATGGAACCTCACATATATAAGAGAATACATTGGCCTAACAATATTCATCATGACCTTGTAAGCCAGCACATTCTCTTATATATCCGAGATTCGCATATATAAAATAATGCACTGGCACAGGGTCTTTAATGCAGTTTCCAATCATGAAATGGTTAAGTCCACAACAATGTTCTGCTGGCAGTGAATATAAATACAATGAACAAAGTGATATGTGCAAACACACTTGATAAACAATGCATTGTTTTTATTACATGCCTGCTACTAAAAACAAAACATCACAATCTCGGCAAATTTTGACCAGTTATATAAATTATAAGATGGTGCATCTCTCCCCTCAACTTTCTGTATACAGTAATGCTCTAAGTAATTGTTCAGAATTTAGTCGGAAATATGGCTTGTTGCCATTCATTGGAAAGCTCTCGCCGAGAGCTTTCCGATGAATGGCAACAAGCCATATTTCCGACTAAATCCTGAAAAGTTACCCATAATTCTGCTGTGGTTAAGGAGTCGATTAATTAGAGCATTACTGTACATTGTGGATGAACAGAAGTTATTATTTGTACCAGTTTTCGTAGTACTGCAATTTGAGGCAGAATGTTATTATAGACAGCACTGTTCTGTGCAGCAGACGACAAACACCCAGTCACAAGAAAACAATTTTATGAAGTTCTAACAACAAAGCTATGCAGATTCAACAACAATGCGTCACTGGTTATAACTGAAGGTATAACAGAGCCCAGGTTCAGTGTGATTTTATGCCAAGACACGGGCGTACAGCTGTTTGAAAATAAATCTTACTACTTGTTGGCACGAAATTAGGATGTTCGTTGGTGAGACTGAACGAGTCCACACCATTTCCGGGACAAATTTTGCTAAGAAAAGCTTATCATAGCACCGATAGAACAAAAGTAACTCAGTCGTTATTTTTCGGGTGTTTGCGATAAGATAATTAAATTCTACTCCTCGTACTAACTTATTTTCTATTTCTCCACCTCGATTGATAGAAATATTTACTTCTGTTCATCCTGTTGTCTAGTTTCAAATGTATAAAATAATAATTTTGTGTCAGAGAGAACAGTCAACAGGAATTACTGTCAGCAGGAAATAACTTAATCCATGACAGAAATTGTTACTATTATTAGAAAATTACACTGTTCAGATGTCATGTGTTTATGATTTTTGAAGGAAAATATATCTTTTGAACCATGTTTAAGTGAAATATGTACATTAAATGTTTATCCTGCATTTTCTGAGGATAAGTTGCCTTTCATATACAGAATGAGGTCCCCATAGGGTGAATTTATTGACGCTCTCCCGCATAGCGGGCTAGCATCACTAAATTCACCTCATTCTGCATGGCCTCACCAGCTATGGGAATGAGGTCCCCCAGAGGGTGAATTTAGTAATGCTAGCCCACTATCAGGCTTGATTTTCTTATTCATATGGGAAAATATCAGTTTCATCAAAATTTCCATTGATCTGGTTAGTAGTTTCTGGGTAGATATAAAGAATCTGTAACCCTGAGGCTCATGATGGGAGCTGAGTTGGTGCAGCATTAAAGATCCTGTGCCAGTGCATTCTCTTATATATGAGAGTCTCACATAGGGAGCCTTGCATATATAAGAGAATGCCCTGGCTTACATGGTCAAGGTAAATATTGTTAGGTCTATTAGAGATTCGCATAGAAAGAGAATGCATTGGCACAGGGTTTTCGCAAAATTTCAAAAGCTCCAGCCATGGAAGGGTTAAGCCATTTGGAATCAAGCCTTGAAATAGGCATAGCAGGGTAGCATCACTAAATTCACCCTCTGGGGACCTCATTCTGCAAATGACAGACACCCTATTTCAAGGCTTGTTTGGAATATTTTGAAATTATATTGGAGACACACAACATAAATGTGAATCAGTTTGGAAATGGAACTGGAATGATCACATCTTCAAATGAGAAAATGACAAGAAGAAATCAATAGGATAACATCACAAAGGAATGTCTGTTGGCCATGTATTGAACACAGAAATGCAAGTGCGTGTGTTGATGGACGACAATTTATAATATTCAAGTTTAATATTGTAGAAGGATAACACTCAAGACAACTTCTATCTTTCTTGTGTCATTACACTGTAATACAAAGAGTCATGAGTGTGGGGCTGTGGGTTATAAAGGAAAGCTACAGTTGTAGAGAATAACAATAGAATTTGCTACAAATTGCACTAATAAATCAGTAGTATACAAGACTATAATATTTGCTTTTTGATGCTACAATTTTTATGAAGATTCAACTATAATTATCTTATTTAACTTCTTGAAAGCAGCATTTTGTAGACAGTAATTCAGGTATTTAGGTAGTTTTGGCTCATATTCTTTCAATGCTTTGTGATTTGACTTTTATAATTATCTTCTTAACAGATCAGGCACAGCCTTAATTTAACTATTATAGTTAAATTAAACCAAGCCTTGAAATAGAATGAGGTTCCCAGAGGGTGAATTTGGTGATGCTAGCGCGCTATGCGGGGTAGCATCACTAAATTCACCCTCTGGGAACCTCATTCTGCAAATGACAGACACCCTATTTCAAGTCTTGACTACATCCCTGTATTTGTGTAAGCAAATGAACATTATCCAGATAAAATGTTTTGCAACATTTTGCCCAAACTTATTGTATTCACTAATCGAACAAGTATACCTTTCTAAATGACAATAGAATTGGGGGACCTGATCAATGAATCAAGATATTTCAAATTAATTGGTCAGATTAGATTCAATCTGTCTTTGTGATATGTGGTAACTTACCATGAAATAGACCATGTTCATTAATATTCCTTGGTCTTAAACATAACAAAACTGAAAGAAATCCACTTCTTGGTGAATATACATATATGAAATTGCACATTTCATTACAGGTGAAGATATAGTCCGTTTCACAGAATATGGGCCTCCCTTCATTGCACTTTTTATATAGATTCTGGATTATAAAATAATAATTTGATGTCAAAGGCAAAATATCGTTCAAGTTGAATGTGTGTGACACCAGATATTATTATATCTTTTTCCTTTCGTCGATACACAAATAAATGGATGGAAGTCCAGTGTCATTCGGCAAGCCATAGGTTGAGTTTGTTAACCCTTTCATGACTGGAGCTTCCTGAAATTTTGCAAAAAACCCTGTGCCAATGCATTCTCTTATATATGCGAGTCTCCCATAGGGAGCTTCACATATATAAGAGAATGCATTGGCCTAACAATATTTACCTTGGCCTTGTACGCCAGTGCATTATATTATATATGCGAGGCTCCATATGGGAGAGTCACATATATAAGAGAATGCACTGGCACATGATTTTACTGTTCCAGGGTCCGATCTGATCGGCCCTAATTTACGTCTGTAAAATCGGCCCTAAAAAAATAAAAAAAATAAAAACAAAAAAACAATTTTTTTGGATTTTTTTGTTTGTTTAATGATTGTTTTGGGTTGAATTTTGTTTGGGTATGCTTAAGCATGCTATAGCGAATTTAAAAACAAACTGGATAACACCTTAGGGGCATGTTATAACTCAAAACTATCACCAAGTATTCATAGTAATAATTTTGATGCCCATGAAAAACGTAAGATTCCCTGGCACTAAACCTACAAAATAAGTCTGTTAAAGAATATAAGAAAAAATTATTAAAATTGTAAACGAGAGGCCGATCACGATCGGCAGATATTAACCCATCCCTTGGCGATAGTAAATTACTATGATCGGAATCATAAATGAGAGTTTTGGTGTTGAATTATAGAGTATACTTTTATGTACTATTATAGACAAATGTACATAACACAAATTATTGGAATTTATGGGTCACTATAGTTAAATGTGAAAGGTGGCCAGGACATGCAATACTTGGGTTAAGAGAGTTTACAATAACCAGAGTAAGAGTGCAAATTAATTAGATATATACTGCCTGTAAGCCTGTGTCCTGTCCCTCAAAAACATAGCTGGTTTCACCTCACACTAATGTCTAAAAATAACTCTAATTATCAATAACTCAGATACTGTTTGTCTCTCACAGAACTAAAGTTTTACTGCTGGTAATCAATTAGTTGTTGACTGCTATTGTTATCTGTTCAATTCTTAGTTGAAAAAGGGCCATAACTCTGGTATAAAATGTTGGATCTAACCCATATTCAATCTCGATTTGTATTTTGAGTTGAGAAACTCGCATACCAAATTTGGTTCTTATCAGTTGAAAAATGGTTGATTTATCAAAATATGCAGAAATTCTATGTCAAAGATCCATAACTCCATTGAAAAATATCGGATCAAACCCATATTCGAACTCGATCTGTATTTTGGTCCGAGAAACTTGCATACCAAATTTGATTCTGATCAGATAATTTTTTTGGAGTTATGGTAGCATGCATGAATTCTAAGTCGAAAAAGGGCCATAACTCCGTAAAAAAAACTCGGATCGAACTCGATCTGTATTTGGTGCTGAGAAATTCATATACAAAATTTGGTTCCGATCAGATAGAACATATTTCAGTTATCGCACCATGCGTAAAGTGCCTATAGACAGACAGACAGACGGATGGACGGACTAACGACGAGTGGTCAATCCGGACAACGACACTATGTTTACCTTACTATGGTATGGGTAAACATAAAAATAATAACAAATGATGAAAAATTGTTAGGCCAATGCATTCTCTTATATATGCGAGGCGACCTATGGTCGACTCGCATATATAAGAGAATGCATTGGCACAGGGTATATGGGTTGATACAAAAGTCGGACCTGGCACTGAAAGGGTTAATACATAAATGCAAACAATAAAATTAGTGTTTTTGAAAGTGTTTTCCATGAAGAGAGACCTGTCACTGAATATATTGCTGGCAAACAACATTAGCAAACATGTATTTTTAGTACATTATACACAAGTAACACCCGATCGCATGGTATTATAAGTTGATATAGGAATATATCACATAACTGGTTATATAATATGAGACATTTCTTTTTATCTTAAGCACTATTGCACATTGATGGGAGTATTTAACACAAATAGAGTTAGATTGGTTACTAGGGTAACCAAATTTAGCCCAAATGACATTCATGTCTTTATAAGCATAACTTCACATAAAATCGCTTCTTTTGGTCCAATGAAATCAAGCTTTCAAATAGAGTGTCCGTCATTGCAGGATGAGATCCCCATTGTTTTTAGTTACTTTTTCCCTTCTGGGAAGTTTTGATATCCCCTAATTTGCAGACAATAAAATGCATAATTGAGGTGACTAACGGGTGAACATCACCAAATTAAAATGGGGAACTTCAATCTGATCCTTAGTCTCCAATAGCAGTTGAGATCTAAGCTGAATGAGGTTCCCAGAGGGTGAATTTTGGGATGCTATGTGGGATAGTGTTCACTAAATTCACCCTCTGGGGGCCTCATTCTGCAAATGACACACACTATTTGAATGATAAAGTTTGTTGTGATCAACCTCAGATTGCACTATTACATGTCTTGGTCGTGATTTCTAAAAGTAGACATTGGAAAGGTCCCTTCTTCATTAGAAGTGGTGTTCAGACTATAGCAGCAGACAGCAGGCAGATAAACCAACAAAATATTCATTTGTAAAGGATGGTCAGAATATAAGTTCAACAAACAGCCTAAATCTGATACAAATATTCTCAAGCTGTTTGTTGAACATATGTGACCCGCCATATCAATTCCAGTCGTAAGTCGGGATTTTTTTTACCCTGTGCCAATGCATTATCTTATATATGCGAGTCGACCATAGGTCGCCTCGCATATATAAGAGAATGCATTGGCCTAACAATTTTTTATCATTTAAAAAAAAAAAAAATGTTTCTTACAATTTTTAGGACATAAAATAAAAAACATCCGTTACCCTGCAGGGAGCCCCACACATATATAGAAGCATATAGAAGAGTTTTGTCTGCTCATGTTTGTCTGGGGCTCTGTATGGGTGAAATTATTAAAATTGTTAAAGAATACAAGAAAAAATTATTAAAATTGTAAAAAATTGTTAGACCATAGGTCGCCTCGCATATATAAGAGAATGAATTGGCACAGGGTAAAAAAATCCCGACACATATGACTTGAACTTTCCTACAAATGAATCAATGGGAATCAAGTAACTACTCATTCATGAATATACAGTTATTAAGGGTAAGAGTGATAAGACAAGCACCCGATAGGATAAGGTAAGAGAGCATAAATACGAGTGGTTGTCTCAATTATGATTATTTGGTTTTAACCCTTTGATGATGGGAGCTGCACTGGTGCAGCATTAAAAACCCTGTGCCAGTGCATTCTCTTATATATACGAGTATCCCATAGGGAATCTCACATATATAAGAGAATGCACTGGTTTACAAGACCAAGCTAAATATCGTTAGGCCTATTCATTATCGTATATATACATTGGCACAGGATTTTCGCAAAATTTCAGGAAGCTTCAGTTATGGAAGGGTTAAAGGCCACAAGGCTTCACGGGGTGAATAGAGAGTTAATAAAATTCCGCAGGTAAACAAAATAAAATTTCTCAGGCCCCTCCCTCTTCACTGAAATGTTCTTTTAAAAAGCCTCATAAAACATTTTTTTCAACATTTGCTGTTAGAAATATTGGATGTGAACAACAAAAATTATTTTTTGCCAGATTTTGAGAATTATTTTTTAAATAAATAGCCTCCTTCCATCATCTCAAAATTGAAAACACCAATATTTTATTTTAATAGCCTTAGTACAGGAATCAGGAACCTACATCACTAATGTAGCCTCCAAACCCTTACTTCAGATATTCGGATAGCCGCTAATGGAACTCATGCAGTGGATGAGCTAGATATGTATTTTTTTTAACTTTGTATGATTTTTCAGCTCTACCCAGTGAACACCTTGAGGCACTTTAAGAAGGGAAAGTTATGAGAAGCAAATCTGGTGCGTCATATCAATTCTGAAAATCATCATTCAGTTTCATAGAATTCAAAAGGGCAGGCTGTAACCACAATGTTGTCAGGTTCATCCAAAATTAGTATAGTTATATTTTATATATTTAACTATTATAGTTAAATTAGACAGTGCCTAATGGACTTGATATTAGATCAAACTCTTGGTGATGTATGAAACTCATTGTGGCCCAAACCAGGCCTGCCAATTTAACAGTGCAAGTTTCTGGGGGGGGGGGGGGGAAAGGTACTTCTATATACATGAGGAAATATAACAAAACTCTAACAGAAACAAACAGCAAATGATCTCATTTATCCTTGCTTTTGGATGACAATTTATATTTCTCGTTAAGTCACACAAAACAGGCGCGCACATACAACATAACTAACAAATTAGGTATCAACGAAATACATCAAACAAAATATGATGGTCAGTGACACAGTCAGACGAGATTAAGTAATAATGCACGGTACATAGTTTAACCTCAGTCTAATTAAAATACGCGTTCTATAGTCTGAAGCAAAATGGCAGGGAATCCCATTTCTTCCAAGAAGCATTACGTCAGTGTCATCCAATCGCAAAGCAATAAGGTTCCAGAATTGACCACTCATACCTAGCAATAATAATAGAATTAAGCATTTCCAAGAATTTCAACAGTTAGCACCGTATTTTTATTAAATTTATCCGAAAGCAGATATTTGTCAATCGTAAAAGTATTTTTAATGCAAACTGTGATCGGTGACGTCATACTGCAGGGATTGCCAAGGAAAGCTATTTATAGCAGCGGTGATGTGAAGACTGTTGAAATGTTTTAGACAAAAAGACGTGTACCGGTAGCTTAATCAATAGTCTGTATTTTAATTAGACAGGTTTACACTGTACAACTTAGCAAAAGATAAGTTGGCGCTATATAGAACAATCTGATTGGTGTGATTAAATGGAAAGAGAATAAGCTTTGGCAGAAACAAACGACTAAAGGCTGTTTGTTGAACTTACTATCTGAACATTTAAAATCAATTAATAGAAATCCATCTGCAATGTATAATCTTTTCGTCTGTTTGATGTTTGATTTTATTACATGAACATCCCTCTAAATGAATAGACTATTCCAATGTATACTTTTGAATGGGAGAATCCATTCAGTATAGAACTATATTATAATTAATAAATTATATAGTGCGGCTCTCGCTGGTGGAATGAGTGCCCATTGTTTATCGGAGATAAATTTGTCCTAAATTAAGAAGTAAATATTTACAATTGTGCGTAGTTTAAAGAAGCTGAGCTGTACTTTTTTAAATGGGACAGAATTTTGGCTAATATTAGTTCTATGCTCCATGCTTCAGTGGCAAAGTAGACCTACTAATTAACAGATCATTATTAATGCCCGTAATATCTTTAAATAGTACAAAACGCATCACGAAAATCAGGAGGAATGTCCACTGTAGTCTGTCTGACTGTGTCACAATACTTATTAGATATAATTTTTCACAGCCTCTTTTGATCAGTGCCACATTACTCGGATGAATACATATGTAAGTCGTGGGATGGTATCTTCTATGCAGCATCCACAGTCGTCTTCACATCGTCCATAACGCTCGACAGGAAACTTGAGTCTGTACTCTTCCCATCTATTATCATATTATCACTGACCTGTAGAGGGAACAACATATTATTATTCAGTGAGAGATGACCTATCTATTATCATATTATCACTGACCTGTAGAGGGAACAACATATTATTATTCAGTGAGAGATGACCTGAAGGCAAACAAGTTGTTTAGCAGGGGAGAGAAGACCTCTAGGGGTGACAACACGATAGTATTCAGGGTGGAGACAACATTCAGGGGAGTGTTCAGGGAATGACATTTCCTTTAACCCTTTACCCAACAAACCGGCCAAAACCGGCCAAATAAAGCTTCAACAGCCTAAAATATCTTCGGTCTGTCTCAATAGAACCATACACATATGGATATCATTGGAACCGGCTCCTTGACCACATTGTGATAGTTACAGTTATGCCCTGTGCCAATGCATTCTCTTATATATGCGAGTCGACCATAGGTCGCCTCGCATATATAAGAGAATGCATTGGCCTAAA
This sequence comes from Siphonodentalium dalli, assembly GCA_032622095.1. NCBI lineage: Eukaryota > Metazoa > Mollusca > Scaphopoda > Gadilida > Siphonodentaliidae > Siphonodentalium > Siphonodentalium dalli. The sequence goes on from CP136069.1 coordinate 183,411,150, forward strand.
AAAAATCTGTTTTTAACACTTTTTACCATTTTTTCTTACATTCTTTAACAATTTTATAATTTGTAATGTGTTAAGCCAATGCATTCTCTTATATATGCGAGGCGACCTATGGTCGACTCGCATATATAAGAGAATGCATTGGCACAGGGCCCTTCTGTTGGGTAAAGGGTTAAGTAATCATCCTGTCATAATAACTGAAGCCAGAATGCTAAATGTGGGGATAATAATCAGTTTTACTATATCGCCCTAAGTCCCTTTGCAATTCAAGCTTCAACAATAGTCTGGTCGTTGAAGCATTGGACCTAGAAAAAAATATTAACAAGCTGTTTTTAGTGTAATTTTGTAGGGCAGAATCTGAGGAATAACATATCTAAAATTCGCTTTGGGGAAAATTCTCTATTCAAGATGGCGCCCAATATGGTTGTTAATATCTGAAATTGTTGAATTTCTGAGGTAGGTGCAACAATAAATGCCAAATTCGTAATAAATTTAAATATTGACAAACAATGTTTAGCCGTAAACCATATTTGTAGAATGTCTTTCCCAAAACGGCCGCCAAAATGGAGAAAACTGAATGAAATTTACAATTTGTGCAACATGTAATTGCTAATCCTATAAGATAGAACAAACACTCGAATTATTTGAGGATATTCATTGCTGAGTATAAGAGAAACGTTTGATCAGAGATGTAAGAATTCTCCCTAATGAATCTCAAGAGAGAGCAATCGAAAGAAGGGTCTCATGCAACGGTTATATCTGGACCTTTGGGGCGCCAGAATCGAAACAATAACGCAGTTCTATATGTACTTTTTATGTTGAATCGTGTGATTATATGTGTAATCAAACAGTTAAATGCGATTTGATATGGATGTATTGATTCTGTGATCTTTTCTAGAAGCAGAAATATATGTAGTCAGAGCAGTCTCGTGAATGTGACCGATCAGCATTAATTTTGATATCTACAACATTAACCCTTCCAAAATGCACTGCTATAGAACAATATAAGATATATGCATATAGTTTTGGGTAAAATCTGAAGATCCTATTGTCCATATCTCAAAATAGTAATCATAGTTGCCTCTAATCAGGTGACAAAACACGAATATTTCGCTATTATCACAAGAATGCATGGTGGTATATAATGAACACAATTTATCAAAACACAAAGGAGTACAAAACATATCTTCAATAAATTCTAAACTTGACCGATATGGTTTACATATAATGTGGCTGAGACTGTGTTTATATCTGGAAATTATATTTAGTTATATTCAAAGCCACATATAAGCGAAAAGTACTACGATTTCTGCAACCGCGTCACCGCGTTTGCCCCTTATCCCTAAAGTTACATATAGTTGCTGTACACAAAACCACAAATAGAAACATTTAGCGAATGTTCAACGCTGAAATAACAGCTTTAAACGATGATCCCCTGCTATTTAGCACAATTACGTGGGTGGTATTGGTAAGATATTTTAAAACAAAACGATACTGAAAATTAATATTGTGCATTGCGTGGTAGTATATTCCAGTTGTAAAGTGGGGACTGAAGTAATTTGAACAAAATGTTCCTATAATAAACCGGTTTGGTAGCTGCGTGAAAATTAGTCATAAATAATATGTGAGATGTACCATCTCTTTGATCTCGTGAGATATGGCGCTAATCTATTGAAGAGATTGGTGTTTCTTTGCAGTGTGATAAGCATTGGGACATATGTGTATGGTATATTATCACAGAGAGTGTAGCAAATTCCATAAATCTAACTAGTCTTTATACCACAAGGGTGTGCACTTCAGTGTATGTATTACATTCAATGCTTAATAACAATGTCCAATGAAACTACCATGCACTGCGTGGCGAAACATTACTTTGTGTGTTGCATGACCAAAATTATTATATTTTGTCCGGACAGTTGGATGTTGGAGAAGCAAAAAACCAAAACTTTAACCATTGGGTTTGACTTGCGTTGAAATGACCAATACATCCTTCAGATGGATGTTTTAATGATCTGTGTACCTTAAAGATACTAAACAACATGAATGTACATTACTAATACGTATGTCCACTCCTATGTGGTTATCCAATATGTTGCTTTCGTCGTGGTATATCTTGGAGTTGCGGCCATTTTATGGCCGTGATTGTATTATTTTCTGTCCGTGTCACTCAATTCGCTCCGGTGCTCCAATTTCACACAAACTTGTATAACTACGTAATCCCAATGCCATAACATATCGTATACTTACCTTCATAATTTACGTCAGACCCCACCCCTATTCAGGGCGCTATAGAACATTTTCCCCAAAGCGGATTTCAGATATGTTGTACACGAAGATCTCCTCTTTCCAACGATACCAAATTTAGCTTGTTAAGATTTTTTTCCTGGTAGACCTTATATTTTCAGCCCGACAGCCAGACTACAAGGGTTCGGAGTGCTGTTTGCCAAATACAAAATGAATTCACATTTGGCAAAAAATATTTTCATTTGGCAAGTCACTTTCTAAGTCCTCAAGAAAGTTGAATAATATTTACCAATCAATACCATTCATTTCAGAAACTTTTGCATAAATTTTTTTAGTGGTGTTTTAGAAGGTCAGGAAAAGTTAACAACTTTATCAAGAAGCATTTATCTATTAGCATTATACCGACGGGTGGGGATCACTAGTATGTCTGGTGGTCAGGGTTAGCGCTGGACCGAAATATACTTTTGCCAAATGAAAATATTTTTTGGCAAATTCTTTAAGAAATTGCCAAATGCTATCACTTTCTGCAAAATTGAGTTTTATATTTCTACAAGTGCTGTTTGAAAAACTTTTGTTATCGATAGGAAAACAGTATATTATTAATAATTCTCGCCTCTCTACTGTGGTTTATCATAGAACAACAAACCATTTTACCGAACAATACGATTGCATGTTGAAGGGTTGCTTCACCAGAAGGGAAAATAGAAAAAGAGGATTATCTATATGTAAACACCACAACAATAAATTATATAGTAATCTCATCGATACTAATGCTCTTGATGCATCTTGATAAAGGTGTTAACATTTTCTAACATTATAGACCGCAGCTAATTGCAATGGTTTCCTGAAATTAATGTCATGAGTGACCAATAGTTTTTTTCTCCTTGAGAATTTAAAAAGTGACTTGCGCATCAAACCCATATTCGAACTCGATCTGTCTTTTGTGCTGAGTAATTCATATACAAAATTTGGTTCCGATCAGATAGAAAATATTTGAGTTATCGCACCATGCGTAAAGTGTCTCCGGACAGAGAGACAGACAGTGGTCAATCCGGACAACGACACTATGTTTACCATACTATGGTATGGGTAAACATAACAAAATGATTGAACACGCCATTAAATGTCCTCATAGTGGTGAACATCCATACCAAATTTCATTGAGCATACGAGCATTACTGTTCAAGTTATGGCCTGAACAGACATTGGACGGAACAAAAAGCCAACATTTCCAGATAAATAAGGATTACCTGTCATGTGGACTGTTTTTATGGAGATGTAACCGTGAGGTAAGTGGTCATACAAGTTATGACCACTTACCTCACAGTTACATCTCCATAAAAACAGTCCACATGACAGTTAATCCTTATATTTATATACATTTAGCGAAAAAGCCACTTTTGTAAATGTATTTAAATCGAAAAGTGTATCGTGACAAAACCAGCCCAAAATAACCCATAGCACCCTTGGCAAAAGTTAACAGGAACAATTGAAACCCGATGATTTATTAAGTCAATCCTGCGCGAATCCAAATGCGCCCAAAACATTACGCGTTCGTCTTTCCAAACCCAAATGACGTATCGATGTTGTTATAAGCTTGGAGTTATTAGCCGTTGCGCATTCACCGAGAAATAACTGCAACTAGCCACGTGGGCACGGACCAATCAGAATGCTGGATTTAGTGATGACAACACTTAGTATGTAAATATACAAAGATGAATAACACTAGAATGGAAAATCTTAACAAATCGATGGAACCCTCTATTGAATGTCCTCATAGTAGTGAACACAGTAGTGAAATTTTATTGAGACCTGGGCACTACTGTTCCAAGTTATGACATGAACAGACATCGGACTAATGAACAAGTGCAAAAAAAGAGGGGGTATAATAATACTTACCTCTTTGACTAGAAGACACACATGATGGCCTTGAATAGATTTGGAATATAGAGAAGCACTATTTTCGACCTGTTCAACAACTGCAAAAAATAATTAGATAAATGTTTACATGTCATACAATACTGAACTTAGCTTAGCTTATAGATAATATAAGTTTTCATAAATTAGCCGAGAAAACTGGTGACAATGTAGGATTAACAAGCATCCAAAAAAACTGCCTCAGATATTAAGACTCGATAACTTAATTCCATCATTCAGTTAATAATGCCATTTATATTATTACATGATCCTACCTTTATTCCATCCAATAAACCCGTTCAAAATTGTGATATTTAAACGTTCGTTTAATAACAGGAAATTTTGCCAGGTGACATTTGACTTCCAGTTTGTTGTCTGTTTACATTTCATACACTATATGTCTCAAAATACTATGGCTTCCAATATTTTTCCAACAAACTATAATGAATGAAGAGTTTGAAAAGTTGTATCATTAAATATATGCCATTAAATACACCAAAAAGTCTTAATTTATCTGGGACTATTTCTTTACGCTGCCCAACAATGCATAGTTCAGTGAAATGTCAGTGCATGCCTTATAGAAGCCGATGTTAGTTACGCATCCCATTTGTTGATTTAAGTAAGTTTTGTCGAGGTTTTGATCATGCAATAATCGATAACTCTTCTCGGTTTATAGCTGAATTTACAAGTTGTCCAGTAAATTCTGCTATAAATTGGGGACTCTTTGTAGATCCTCTATATCTTTTTTTTGGGGGTGGGGGGGGGGGGGGGGAGGGGTTTTGCTTCACTATTGTCCATTTTAAGGACTTTCTGCATGGTTATAAAATACCATTAAAGTTTACATCAGTTCGCGGTGTAGTGGATGAGGTTTAACAAAACGGTGCTATACATACTTCAATATGTGTCAAATTAGATGGAGTACAAAAAACTAAGAAGATAACTCTTGAATGGAAATTGTGAACAGTGGCATTGGCCCCTTTTTTAAAGGACTTGTGATGACTTAACTGATCCAACTGCATAAAAGTAAAGTAAACAAATGCTCACCAGTAAAGTGTAAATAGAAACATATTTTGGCGAGTGTTATACCAAATTCGTTATCTCCCTTTGGAAGCTTGACTGATTTCTTCTCCTGTAGATCACCACTGCTCAATAGCTCCGTGAAATCAGGTCTGAAAAATACATTAAAACATGGCATATAAAGAATGAAAAACTAACAAAAACAATCATAATTCAAGAAATGAATGACATCCATTGCATTGACTGACTAGCTTCACAATACAATGAAAATAAACAAAATCCAGAAATATAACAATAATTAAGAAAAACAATATGAAGCATTTACAACTTATCAAACTACCAAGGGTTTGATATAGAATAACATTTTTATTTGCCAAACATTTTTAAAATTAAAATTGTTTTTGCCAAAGTTTCAAAGAAATTGTACCACTTTTCAACATCAAAATTGCAAATTTGCAAGCCACTCTCAAAAACACAGAAACTAACTTCCCTGAATGCAAAAAATGCCATTGCCTTTGAACACTCTTTTTAAAGAGCTCCTCATAGCACACATACCATATCTAATTAAGATCTAATTACCCATGACAGAGATATATGCATGGATGGACAGAGTAATAAACTGTCCTTGACAGAGAGGGTGCAACAATATCCTATACAGTTAATCCCGCTTTATCACATAGCCTCGGTGCAAGAGGAATTTATGTTAATAAGCGTGTATGTTTATGTGCGGGATTCCGATATTTAGCCCATTTTGTGTGTACTTGGTATGGACATTTGACCACGTTTTCCGTCGCCATCATCAGTCATTGAATATGGCGGTTGTTTTATTAATTTTTCTATTATTATTCTTTTTATGTCACCAAAATTAACTTGACACAACATAACATTGATGAATGATTGTAGAATCAATCTTGATGCATGTATTATGCATGAAAAAGAACCAGAAACAAGTGAATTTAAGCGCCGCGAGTCGGCTTCCATTTTCGACATCCGGTTACAAGTCAGGAGGAGTAACTCTATCTGTAGACATTGGAGTGAATAGGGGATTTCCCGCTGGGAATTCCACAAAATAATACAAGCTTTACTTTCATTTTTATTATGAGTCAAACAGACAGTAAAACATGAACAATACAAGAGGTGGCATCAGAGATGCTGTGTCTCGTTTTCGGTGGCTTACCGCCGGTGGCTACCGCCAATTGGTGTGCATCAGTATCGGTAGACTAATTAATAGGTAAAATCGAAAAATGACTAATTAAGGGCCATAACTCCATCAAATTTTATCGGGCCAGGCTGGTTTTCGAACTCGTCCGAAATATTCTTGGCAAGTATGTCTATTCCAAATTTTAAACAAATCGGAGGACGTTTGTTGAAGTTATCGCGCTAACGAGCTAAAAATTAACGAAAAATGACTAATTAAGAGCCATAACTCTATCAAATTTTATTGGGCCAGGCTGGTTTTCGAACTCGTCCAGGATATTATTGGAAGACACATATTCCAAATTTTAGTTGAATCGGATGACGTTTGTTGAAGTTATCGCGCTAACGAGCTAAAAATTCGTACAAAATGACTACTTAAGGACCATAACTCTATCAAATTTTATCGGACCAGGCCGGTTTTCGAACTCGTCCGAGATATTCTTGGGAGACACCTATATACCAAATTTCAATCAAATCGGATAACGTTTGTTAAAGTTATCGCGCTGAAAATTTGTGAAAAATGATTAATTTAGGGCCATAACTCTATCAAATTTTATCGGACCTGGCCAGTTTTCGAACTCGACAGAGATATTCTTGGGAGACACCAATATACCAAATTTCAATCAAATCGGATAACGTTTGTTGAAGTTATCGCGCTAACGAGCTCAAAATTCGTGAAAAATGACTAATTAAGATCTATAACTCTATCAAATTTTATCGGACCAGGCCGGTTTTCGAAGTCATCCGAGATATTCTTGGGAGACACCTATATACCAAATTTCAATCAAATCGGATAACGTTTTTTGAAGTTATCGCGCTAACGAGCTGAAAATTCGTAAAAAAAAAATGACTAATTAAGGGCCATAACTCTATCAAATTTTATCGGACCGGGCCGGTTTTCGAACTCAATCAAGATATTCTTGGGAGACACCTATATACCAAATTTCAAACAAATCGGATAACGTTTGTTGAAGTTATCGCGCTAACGAGCTGAAAATTCAAAGGGCCATAACTCTGTAATAAATGTGCGGACGAACCCGATTTTTTGTCTGCAGCTTACGTGCATGGATATGTACTCACACACCACCGTCCCTCATCAAACTATAAGTCGAGTTTTGGAAAAAAACTCGACTAAAAACCGTTGTTTCATACATTTTTTTTTTATCTCGTCGCGTTTGTTGCAACGAGATCTGCGTTTGTGAACATGTCGCGTTTGTTGTACGAAATCTGCGTTTGTGAACACGCAAATTTCGTCGCTAACTCAGTCTGTGTGTAAAGCTTTTGCTCAAGCAATTTAACAACTTCGTATTTAACTCTCCGAGTGACAAATCGTTACGTATACGTTGAGACATTTTGGATGGTTATGATGAGAGAAAGTATGGCTTGAGTTTTATATGATATGAATCAGACAGCGTGGGACTATGTCACCGGGTTTAAGTAAACATACTCATCCGTTTCCTATTCATACAAATTAGGTTCTTATTTTAAGCGTGATCGCGGTGATGCAATGTCGCAACATTGGAACATTTCGGACACGGAATTCGAAGCCCTGTCAAAGTACATTAAAGTCCCATTGTAAATGGATTAAAAAGAGCACGCATGCCGGATTGTAAGTAAACCAATTAGCTGACATGCCTATCAGTATCTTAAGCGCCCATGTGGTCGTTCACAGCTTGTTTCTCTTTGTTTGCCATCTTTGCATTGATTGAATTAAATAATTAACTATAATGGCCTCTCGATTAACTGGCATGTGGGCATAGTTTCATCCGCGTGGCTAACATGTTATTGCATATTTCTATGTTTATAACCGGTGGTCTATCAAAATCTTATGTTATTAGAGGGTAGAAATTAACATATAATACAGTGTAAATGGTTTGGTGCAGGAACATAATATGGTTATATATGGGATATGTTTTTATCCGTTATGTTAATAAGTGGGATGGTATTAATATTCAGGTCGTAATTATTTTTTAACTTTTACATACTGTTGAGACGAGGTATTAGGTCGTAATTATTTTTTACCTTTTACATACTGTTGAGACGAGGTATCAGATCGTAATTATTTTTTACCTTTAATTAGATCGTAATTATTGTTTACCTTTTACATACTGTTGAGACGAGGTAAGTGCTGCAGGGAAGATTAATCCGGAAGTCTAATTTTTCATGTGTAGAACCATCAGGAGTCTGAAAAGAGATCAAAACTATAGTTTGATATAGATCCTATATAGCCCTCATTTGTACGTCTGAGATTAGTCAAAATTAGAATTAAATTTTGTTGGAAATTGCATTGGATGACACACTGTCAGTTGACGGCTGTTTATGTGACTAAATACCAATTTTTAACCTTATGAAGACTTTTAAACTGTCATACATCATTTTCCTAATTTCAATAAAAGGGATCGATATTTATTGGTATATAGTTTCAATTAATGATGTAACATTGATATATGGTCCATTTTTCGGTGAATCATTCTTTCAAGTCTAATAGGTATAAAGGGCAATAATCAAGGTTATTTTGAAAAATTTCACTAATAATGCCAATTCATAAAATGTTTTGTTCTCCCAAATTAATGAGACAAGAAGTTGCAGCTCAGGTGCTGGCATACCCCTGTGGTGCACCTCATGAGCTGGCATACCCCCATGGTGCACCTCGTGAGCTGGCATACCCCCATGGTGCACCTCGTGAGCTGGCATACCCCCATGGTGCCAAATAGAAACATGGGCAGGACGAAACTAAAATTTCATGGAAAATGGAAACAACATCACTGAGAACTATTTTGAAAGCATCCATATATGGTTGAGATATCGCCTCGAACAATCAAACATCCAAGATTTCCATATAAACAAAGAAGGATAACTCTAGAATGGAAAACAATGTATGATGTGTGATGATGCTTTTATCTTAGTTCCGGTTTCATGGTCGAGGAGACCATTATTTGACGTCAATGAGATACGTATGGAACGTACATACCATACGGATTTGTGAATAATTATGGAACAGCAATAACATTGTACTTCTAGGAGCAAGCATGTAATAAAATAAATATACGCACCATTAGAATGTAAGTTAGTGTTCCCTTCATAATAAATATACGCACCATTAGAATGTAAGTTAGTGTTCCCTTCATAATAAATATACGCACCATTAGAATGTAAGTTAGTGTTCCCTTCATAATAAATATACGCACCATTAGAATGTAAGTTAGTGTTCCCTTCATAATAAATATACGCACCATTAGAATGTAAGTTAGTGTTCCCTTCATAATAAATATACGCACCATTAGAATGTAAGTTAGTGTTCCCTTCATAATAAATATACGCACCATTAGAATGTAAGTTAGTGTTCCCTTCATAATAAATATACGCACCATTAGAATGTAAGTTAGTGTTCCCTTCATAATAAATATACGCACCATTAGAATGTAAGTTAGTGTTCCCTTCATAATAAATATACGCACCATTAGAATGTAAGTTAGTGTTCCCGCCATAATAAATATACGCACCATTAGAATGTAAGTTAGTGTTCCCTTCATAATAAATATACGCACCATTAGAATGTAAGTTAGTGTTCCCACCATAATAAATATACGCACCATTAGAATGTAAGTTAGTGTTCCCTTCATAATAAATATACGCACCATTAGAATGTAAGTTAGTGTTCCGTTCATAATAAATATACGCACCATTAGAATGTAAGTTAGTGTTCCCTTCATAATAAATATACGCACCATTAGAATGTAAGTTAGTGTTCCCGCCATAATAAATATACGCACCATTAGAATGTAAGTTAGTGTTCCCTTCATAATAAATATACGCACCATTAGAATGTAAGTTAGTGTTCCCACCATAATAAATATACGCACCATTAGAATGTAAGTTAGTGTTCCCTTCATAATAAATATACGCACCATTAGAATGTAAGTTAGTGTTCCCTTCATAATAAATATACGCACCATTAGAATGTAAGTTAGTGTTCCCTTCATAATAAATATACTCACCATTAGAATGTAAGTTAAGTGTTCCCTTCATAATAAATATACGCACCATTAGAATGTAAGTTAGTGTTCCCTTCATAATAAATATACGCACCATTAGAATGTAAGTTAGTGTTCCCTTCATAATAAATATACGCACCATTAGAATGTAAGTTAGTGTTCCCTTCATAATAAATATACTCACCATTAGAATGTAAGTTAAGTGTTCCCTTCATAATAAATATACGCACCATTAGAATGTAAGTTAGTGTTCCCTTCATAATAAATATACGCACCATTAGAATGTAAGTTAGTGTTCCCTTCATAATAAATATACGCACCATTAGAATGTAAGTTAGTGTTCCCTTCATAATAAATATACGCACCATTAGAATGTAAGTTAGTGTTCCCTTCATAATAAATATACTCACCATTAGAATGTAAGTTAAGTGTTCCCTTCATAATAAATATACGCACCATTAGAATGTAAGTTAGTGTTCCCTTCATAATAAATATACGCACCATTAGAATGTAAGTTAGTGTTCCCTTCATAATAAATATACGCACCATTAGAATGTAAGTTAGTGTTCCCTTCATAATAAATATACGCACCATTAGAATGTAAGTTAGTGTTCCCTTCATAATAAATATACGCACCATTAGAATGTAAGTTAGTGTTCCCTTCATAATAAATATACGCACCATTAGAATGTAAGTTAGTGTTCCCGCCATAATAAATATACGCACCATTAGAATGTAAGTTAAGTGTTCCCTTCATAATAAATATACGCACCATTAGAATATAAGTTAGTGTTCCCTTCATAATAAATATACGCACCATTAGAATGTAAGTTAGTGTTCCCTTCATAATAAATATACGCACCATTAGAATGTAAGTTAGTGTTCCCTTCATAATAAATATACGCACCATTAGAATGTAAGTTAGTGTTCCCTTCATAATAAATATACGCACCATTAGAATGTAAGTTAGTGTTCCCTTCATAATAAATATACGCACCATTAGAATGTAAGTTAGTGTTCCCTTCATAATAAATATACGCACCATTAGAATGTAAGTTAGTGTTCCCTTCATAATAAATATACGCACCATTAGAATGTAAGTTAGTGTTCCCTTCATAATAAATATACGCACCATTAGAATGTAAGTTAGTGTTCCCTTCATAATAAATATACGCACCATTAGAATGTAAGTTAAGTGTTCCCTTCATAATAAATATACGCACCATTAGAATGTAAGTTAGTGTTCCCTTCATAATAAATATACGCACCATTAGAATGTAAGTTAGTATTCCCTTCATAATAAATATACGCACCATTAGAATGTAAGTTAGTGTTCCCTTCATAATAAATATACGCACCATTAGAATGTAAGTTAGTGTTCCCTTCATAATAAATATACGCACCATTAGAATGTAAGTTAAGTGTTCCCTTCATAATAAATATACGCACCATTAGAATATAAGTTAGTGTTCCCTTCATAATAAATATACGCACCATTAGAATGTAAGTTAGTGTTCCCTTCATAATAAATATACGCACCATTAGAATGTAAGTTAGTGTTCCCTTCATAATAAATATACGCACCATTAGAATGTAAGTTAGTGTTCCCTTCATAATAAATATACGCACCATTAGAATGTAAGTTAGTGTTCCCTTCATAATAAATATACGCACCATTAGAATGTAAGTTAGTGTTCCCTTCATAATAAATATACGCACCATTAGAATGTAAGTTAGTGTTCCCTTCATAATAAATATACGCACCATTAGAATGTAAGTTAAGTGTTCCCTTCATAATAAATATACGCACCATTAGAATGTAAGTTAGTGTTCCCTTCATAATAAATATACGCACCATTATAATGTAAGTTAGTGTTCCCTTCATAATAAATATACGCACCATTAGAATGTAAGTTAGTGTTCCCTTCATAATAAATATACGCACCATTAGAATGTAAGTTAGTGTTCCCTTCATAATAAATATACGCACCATTAGAATGTAAGTTAGTGTTCCCTTCATAATAAATATACGCACCATTAGAATGTAAGTTAGTGTTCCCTTCATAATAAATATACGCACCATTAGAATGTAAGTTAGTGTTCCCTTCATAATAAATATACGCACCATTAGAATGTAAGTTAGTGTTCCCTTCATAATAAATATACGCACCATTAGAATGTAAGTTAGTGTTCCCTTCATAATAAATATACGCACCATTAGAATGTAAGTTAGTGTTCCCTTCATAATAAATATACGCACCATTAGAATGTAAGTTAGTGTTCCCTTCATAATAAATATACGCACCATTAGAATGTAAGTTAGTGTTCCCTTCATAATAAATATACGCACCATTAGAATGTAAGTTAGTGTTCCCTTCATAATAAATATACGCACCATTAGAATGTAAGTTAGTGTTCCCTTCATAATAAATATACGCACCATTAGAATGTAAGTTAGTGTTCCCTTCATAATAAATATACGCACCATTAGAATGTAAGTTAGTGTTCCCTTCATAATAAATATACGCACCATTAGAATGTAAGTTAGTGTTCCCTTCATAATAAATATACGCACCATTAGAATGTAAGTTAGTGTTCCCTTCATAATAAATATACGCACCATTAGAATGTAAGTTAGTGTTCCCTTCATAATAAATATACGCACCATTAGAATGTAAGTTAGTGTTCCCTTCATAATAAATATACGCACCATTAGAATGTAAGTTAGTGTTCCCTTCATAATAAATATACGCACCATTAGAATGTAAGTTAGTGTTCCCTTCATAATAAATATACGCACCATTAGAATGTAAGTTAGTGTTCCCGCCATAATAAATATACGCACCATTAGAATGTAAGTTAGTGTTCCCTTCATAATAAATATACGCACCATTAGAATGTAAGTTAGTGTTCCCTTCATAATAAATATACGCACCATTAGAATGTAAGTTAGTGTTCCCTTCATAATAAATATACGCACCATTAGAATGTAAGTTAGTGTTCCCTTCATAATAAATATACGCACCATTAGAATGTAAGTTAGTGTTCCCTTCATAATAAATATACGCACCATTAGAATGTAAGTTAGTGTTCCCTTCATAATAAATATACGCACCATTAGAATGTAAGTTAGTGTTCCCTTCATAATAAATATACGCACCATTAGAATGTAAGTTAGTGTTCCCTTCATAATAAATATACGCACCATTAGAATGTAAGTTAGTGTTCCCTTCATAATAAATATACGCACCATTAGAATGTAAGTTAGTGTTCCCTTCATAATAAATATACGCACCATTAGAATGTAAGTTAGTGTTCCCTTCATAATAAATATACGCACCTTTAGAATGTAAGTTAGTGTTCCCTTCATAATAAATATACGCATCATTAGAATGTAAGTTAGTGTTCCCTTCATAATAAATATACGCACCATTAGAATGTAAGTTAGTGTTCCCTTCATAATAAATATACGCACCATTAGAATGTAAGTTAGTGTTCCCTTCATAATAAATATACGCACCATTAGAATGTAAGTTAGTGTTCCCTTCATAATAAATATACGCACCATTAGAATGTAAGTTAGTGTTCCCTTCATAATAAATATACGCACCATTAGAATGTAAGTTAGTGTTCCCACCATAATAAATATACGCACCATTAGAATGTAAGTTAGTGTTCCCTTCATAATAAATATACGCACCATTAGAATGTAAGTTAGTGTTCCCTTCATAATAAATATACGCACCATTAGAATATAAGTTAGTGTTCCCTTCATAATAAATATACGCACCATTAGAATGTAAGTTAGTGTTCCCTTCATAATAAATATACGCACCATTAGAATGTAAGTTAGTGTTCCCTTCATAATAAATATACGCACCATTAGAATGTAAGTTAGTGTTCCCGCCATAATAAATATACGCACCATTAGAATGTAAGTTAGTGTTCCCTTCATAATAAATATACGCACCATTAGAATGTAAGTTAGTGTTCCCTTCATAATAAATATACGCACCTTTAGAATGTAAGTTAGTGTTCCCTTCATAATAAATATACGCATCATTAGAATGTAAGTTAGTGTTCCCTTCATAATAAATATACGCACCATTAGAATGTAAGTTAGTGTTCCCTTCATAATAAATATACGCACCATTAGAATGTAAGTTAGTGTTCCCTTCATAATAAATATACGCACCATTAGAATGTAAGTTAGTGTTCCCTTCATAATAAATATACGCACCATTAGAATGTAAGTTAGTGTTCCCTTCATAATAAATATACGCACCATTAGAATGTAAGTTAGTGTTCCCACCATAATAAATATACGCACCATTAGAATGTAAGTTAGTGTTCCCTTCATAATAAATATACGCACCATTAGAATGTAAGTTAGTGTTCCCTTCATAATAAATATACGCACCATTAGAATATAAGTTAGTGTTCCCTTCATAATAAATATACGCACCATTAGAATGTAAGTTAGTGTTCCCTTCATAATAAATATACGCACCATTAGAATGTAAGTTAGTGTTCCCTTCATAATAAATATACGCACCATTAGAATGTAAGTTAGTGTTCCCTTCATAATAAATATACGCACCTTTAGAATGTAAGTTAGTGTTCCCTTCATAATAAATATACGCACCATTAGAATGTAAGTTAGTGTTCCCTTCATTATAAATATACGCACCATTAGAATGTAAGTTAGTGTTCCCTTCATAATAAATATACGCACCATTAGAATGTAAGTTAGTGTTCCCTTCATTTTTTGTGGCATCACTATACTCTGTATAGTGAAGGCAAACTGGCCCTCATTTTGAGAATTTGGAAGAAGAACAAATGGAACTTTTACTGGATCATGATGAGACGTACCGATCTGAAAACATACAAAACATGTTATAAATTTGCTGCATTTAATAAATATAATGCTAGCTTGAGGTCAGGCAAAGTCAAATTCCCATTTCTCTGGCCCGTGTACATGGTTCCAACACCCCACGCCAGTCCTTCCCACAAGGAAAACACAATGAGAGCATTTATTTGCTCCAGTAATTTAGAAGACGGGTGTAATATTAAACCCATAATATAATCGTAAGTTGGGTTTTTATCAAACAAAATGTCATTGTGGGATAGACCTCTGTCCAGTTACACTTTCATATGCGCATAATTAAACTGCGATGGGAAAGGATCTAAATAAACCTTAAAATAGATAAATATTGAAACAACTATTACAGTAACCAAAATTATTTTGACAAGAGGGACGAGTGCAAATTTTACCACCAAAGAATTAAAATTACGAGTGCGTACGGGTGCGAGAGCAATCGCTCCTGTTTCCTGGGAAGGACTGCCATGCATGCAACCTTCTTAATCGCGTTCCAACTGTTAGGAAAATTTTATTTGGAACGAAATAATTGGGGTATGTGTTTTATACAAAGTAAGATTGAATACACCTGTTTCCAAGTTCAAATTTAGGATTCATTACTGTCTTTCATAACTATTTTAAAACGTGTTAAACACGTAAAATGTAAATGATAATTTATTGGGAGATTTCTGACGAAATAAATCACATGGATTCTATCAACTAACTTTTAAGGACATCTATTTGGGTAATAATGGCGATATGAACGAAATGTAGAAAATAGTTATTATGTAACAACATCGAACAAGAACCATTCTTCCAGCGTGTACTGCAAGATGCAAGGAAACTCCAGAAACAACAAGTTGCAAAGGACATTCAGAAATAAATTTTTTCGCAGAGAGTTGCGTTTTCATGAAATGTAGTGCCTGCCCATGTGGTTGAAGCGGCACCCATTCAAAGAGCGATTTTATAACCACCATTGGAGAGAGTGGTACACATGAATAACACAAACGTTAGCATTATGAATAAGGGGTGGAAGTCACTGCGACTTATCCCCCAACTATGATGATGATGATGATAAACAAGCTTATACCAGCGTACCCACCACAACTTCTTTGCAAGGGGTATAGTATTAATTATACTATTAGACAGTATCTAATGCTGGACAGTATACTTACTCATCTGACGAGTTTGGTGTTTAACCCTTTACCCAACAGAACGGCCCTGTGCCAATGCATTCTCTTATATATGCGAGTCGACCATAGGTCGCCTCGCATATATAAGAGAATGCATTGGCTTAACACATTAAAAATTATAAAATTGTTAAAGAATGTAAGAAAAAATGGTAAAAAGTGTTTTTAGGCCAATGCATTCTCTTATATATGCGAGGCGACCTATGGTCGACTCGCATATATAAGAGAATGCATTGGCACAGGGCATAACTGTAACCATCACAATGTGGTCAATGAGCCGGTTCCAATGATATCCATATTTGTATGGTTTTATTGAGACAGACCCAAGATAATTTAGGCTGTTGCAGCTTTATTTGGCCGGTTTTGGCCGGTTTGTTGGGTAAAGGGTTAATGTGTGCAACACATTGAATTCTAATGCTGGACAGTAGACATTTACTTACTCCTCTGACGAGTTTGGTGTTTAATGTGTCTAACACATTGAATTCTAATGCTGGACAGTATACTCACTCCTCTGACGAGTTTGGTGTTTAATGTGTCTAACACATTGAATTCTAAATCCTTGATATGATTGTCGGCTAGATTAGAGAATATGATGGATGCTATGATCTGGTCACTCCTTTGGTGCGACACACGAACCTCATACGTCTGCAAAAGAAGAAAATACAGAACTGGAGAATTTGAACTCATTTTAAAGAGATTATTAACACAAGATTCATAAGATATTAACCCTTTCATGACGGGAGTGCTGCTGGTGCAGCATTAAAGATCATGTGCCAGTGCATTCTCTTATATATACGAGTCTCCCATAGGGAGCCTCGCATATATACTGGCTTACAAGGTTTGTACCAAGGTATATATTGTTAGGCTAATGCATTCTCTTATATATGTGAGGCTTCCTATGGGAGACTCGCATGTATAAGAAAATGCATTGGCACAGGGTTTTCAGGAAGCGCCAGTCATGGAAAGGTTAATGCAGACTATATTGATCCATATGAGTCCAGCGGTTAGAGTGTTTGGCTTGTCACTGCTGTCAACACAGCAATATGAGTTTGACGCTGGGGTTGATTCTCACTTGAGGATTGGAGTGACAATGATGTCATTTTCCCTATAACCAAGGCAATAATCAACATAAAGCGCATTAAAACTAATTTAGATTATACTCCACTATATAAATAGATAGATTATACTGCACTATATAAATGGATTGATTATACTGCACTATATAAATAGATAGATTATACTGCACTATATAAATAGATAGATTATACAGCACTATATAAATGGATAGATTATACAGCACTATATAAATGGATAGATTATACAGCACTATATAAATGGATAGATTATACAGCACTATATAAATAGATAGATTATACTGCACTATATAAATGGTTAGATTATACTGCACTATATAAATGGATAGATTATACTGCACTATATAAATAGATAGATTATACTGCACTATATAAATGGATAGATTATACTGCACTATATAAATAGATAGATTATACTGCACTATATAAATAGATAGATTATACTGCACTATATAAATAGATAGATTATACTGCACTATATACATGGATAGATTATACTGCACTATATAAATAGATAGATTATACTGCACTATATAAATAGATAGATTATACTGCACTATATAAATGGATAGATTATACTGCACTATATAAATAGATAGATTATACAGCACTATATAAATGGATAGATTATACTGCACTATATAAATAGATAGATTATACTGCACTATATAAATAGATAGATTATACTGCACTATATAAATGGATAGATTATACTGCACTATATAAATAGATAGATTATACTGCACTATATAAATGGATAGATTATACTGCACTATATAAATAGATAGATTATACTGCACTATATAAATAGATAGATTATACTGCACTATATAAATAGATAGATTATACTGCACTATATACATGGATAGATTATACTGCACTATATAAATAGATAGATTATACTGCACTATATAAATAGATAGATTATACTGCACTATATAAATGGATAGATTATACTGCACTATATAAATAGATAGATTATACTGCACTATATAAATGGATTGATTATACTGCACTATATAAATAGATAGATTATACTGCACTATATAAATAGATAGATTATACAGCACTATATAAATGGATAGATTATACAGCACTATATAAATGGATAGATTATACAGCACTATATAAATGGATAGATTATACAGCACTATATAAATAGATAGATTATACTGCACTATATAAATGGTTAGATTATACTGCACTATATAAATGGATAGATTATACTGCACTATATAAATAGATAGATTATACTGCACTATATAAATGGATAGATTATACTGCACTATATAAATAGATAGATTATACTGCACTATATAAATAGATAGATTATACTGCACTATATAAATAGATAGATTATACTGCACTATATACATGGATAGATTATACTGCACTATATAAATAGATAGATTATACTGCACTATATAAATAGATAGATTATACTGCACTATATAAATGGATAGATTATACTGCACTATATAAATAGATAGATTATACAGCACTATATAAATGGATAGATTATACTGCACTATATAAATAGATAGATTATACTGCACTATATAAATAGATAGATTATACTGCACTATATAAATGGATAGATTATACTGCACTATATAAATAGATAGATTATACTGCACTATATAAATGGATAGATTATACTGCACTATATAAATAGATAGATTATACTGCACTATATAAATAGATAGATTATACTGCACTATATAAATAGATAGATTATACTGCACTATATACATGGATAGATTATACTGCACTATATAAATAGATAGATTATACTGCACTATATAAATAGATAGATTATACTGCACTATATAAATGGATAGATTATACTGCACTATATAAATAGATAGATTATACTGCACTATATAAATGGATAGATTATACTGCACTATATAAATAGATAGATTATACAGCACTATATAAATGGATAGATTATACAGCACTATATAAATGGATAGATTATACAGCACTATATAAATAGATAGATTATACTGCACTATATAAATGGATAGATTATACTGCACTATATAAATAGATAGATTATACTGCACTATATAAATAGATAGATTATACTGCACTATATACATGGATAGATTATACTGCACTATATAAATAGATAGATTATACTGCACTATATAAATAGATAGATTATACTGCACTATATAAATGGATAGATTATACTGCACTATATAAATAGATAGATTATACTGCACTATATAAATGGATAGATTATACTGCACTATATAAATAGATAGATTATACAGCACTATATAAATGGATAGATTATACAGCACTATATAAATGGATAGATTATACAGCACTATATAAATAGATAGATTATACTGCACTATATAAATGGATAGATTATACTGCACTATATAAATAGATAGATTATACTGCACTATATAAATGGATAGATTATACTGCACTATATAAATAGATAGATTATACTGCACTATATAAATGGATAGATTATACTGCACTATATAAATGGATAGATTATACTGCACTATATAAATAGATAGATTATACTGCACTATATAAATAGATAGATTATACTGCACTATATAAATAGATAGATTATACTGCACTATATAAATAGATAGATTATACTGCACTATATAAATAGATAGATTATACTGCACTATATAAATAGATAGATTATACTGCACTATATAAATGGATAGATTATACTGCACTATATAAATAGATAGATTATACTGCACTATATAAATAGATAGATTATACTGCACTATATAAATGGATAGATTATACTGCACTATATAAATAGATAGATTATACTGCACTATATAAATAGATAGATTATACTGCACTATATAAATGGATAGATTATACTGCACTATATAAATAGATAGATTATACTGCACTATATAAATAGATAGATTATACTGCACTATATAAATAGATAGATTATACTGCACTATATAAATAGATAGATTATACTGCACTATATAAATAGATAGATTATACTGCACTATATAAATGGATAGATTATACTGCACTATATAAATAGATAGATTATACTGCACTATATAAATGGATAGATTATACTGCACTATATAAATGGATAGATTATACTGCACTATATAAATAGATAGATTATACTGCACTATATAAATAGATAGATTATACTGCACTATATAAATAGATAGATTATACTGCACTATATAAATAGATAGATTATACTGCACTATATAAATGGATAGATTATACTGCACTATATAAATAGATAGATTATACTGCACTATATAAATGGATAGATTATACTGCACTATATAAATAGATAGATTATACTGCACTATATAAATGGATAGATTATACTGCACTATATAAATAGATAGATTATACTGCACTATATAAATAGATAGATTATACTGCACTATATAAATGGATAGATTATACTGCACTATATAAATAGATAGATTATACTGCACTATATAAATAGATAGATTATACTGCACTATATAAATAGATAGATTATACTGCACTATATAAATGGATAGATTATACTGCACTATATAAATGGATAGATTATACTGCACTATATAAATGGATAGATTATACTGCACTATATAAATGGATAGATTATACTGCACTATATAAATAGATAGATTATACTGCACTATATAAATAGATAGATTATACTGCACTATATAAATAGATAGATTATACTGCACTATATAAATAGATAGATTATACTGCACTATATAAATAGATAGATTATACTGCACTATATAAATAGATAGATTATACTGCACTATATAAATGGATAGATTATACTGCACTATATAAATGGATAGATTATACTGCACTATATAAATAGATAGATTATACTGCACTATATAAATGGATAGATTATACTGCACTATATAAATGGATAGATTATACTGCACTATATAAATAGATAGATTATACTGCACTATATAAATAGATAGATTATACTGCACTATATAAATAGATAGATTATACTGCACTATATAAATGAATAGATTATACTGCACTATATAAATAGATAGATTATACTGCACTATATAAATGAATAGATTATACTCCACTATATAAATAGATAGATTATACTGCACTATATAAATAGATAGATTATACTGCACTATATAAATAGATAGATTATACTGCACTATATAAATAGATAGATTATACTGCACTATATAAATAGATAGATTATACTGCACTATATAAATGAATAGATTATACTGCACTATATAAATAGATAGATTATACTGCACTATATAAATGAATAGATTATACTGCACTATATAAATAGATAGATTATACTGCACTATATAAATGAATAGATTATTTTTTAAATTTAACTTATTTGGACTGTTTGATAGATCTTCATTTATATAATTATTTTCAAGTCAAAACAAGGATTTAGTCATACAAAGAGTAAAATCCACGATGGTTTCCGGCGGCCATGATTTTCATTGAAATCATTCATATTTAATAGCTCCCATCTAGAGGTGATCAAAATTTTCTGTAAATTTTCAAAACATATCTCCAATAAATGTGGGCTCCAGGACTTACTGATGGATTTGAATGTAAAATTCAAGCTGGTTGCTGACAGCCAATTTTTTTTATATGATTTTTTGACAAATTTGATTGCACCCATTTAGAGGCAGCCCTGTTTATCCATATTAAGTTTGGTGACGAATAGATGAGGGATTTGGCCTGTAGAGTGTGCTGAAGGATTTAGTTACGCAAAAAGTTAAATCATTTCAAACTAAGTCCCATTACTCAACAAAATATGTAACCTTTTGTATGCAAATATCCTTTCCCATGGTGGTTCATCAGCATACCAAAGATAATTCAATTCCGCCCACCGATGATTAAGATATCGAGCTCCAAAATTCGGACAGATGGACGGAACCCATAACTTTATCCCCCACCAAACTATCTATTAACCCTTTACCCAACAGAACGGCCCTGTGCCAATGCATTCTCTTATATATGCGAGTCGACCATAGGTCGCCTCGCATATATAAGAGAATGCATTGGCTTAACACATTAAAAATTATAAAATTGTTAAAGAATGTAAGAAAAAATGGTAAAAAAAGATTTTTTTTAGGCCAATGCATTCTCTTATATATGCGAGGCGACCTATGGTCGACTCGCATATATAAGAGAATGCATTGGCACAGGGCATAACTGTAACTATCACAATGTGGTCAAGGAGCCGGTTCCAATGATATCCATATTTGTATGGTTCTATTGAGACAGACCGAAGATATTTTAGGCTGTTGAAGCTTTATTTGGCCGGTTTTGGCCGGTTTGTTGGGTAAAGGGTTAACCCTTTCTATACTAAATTGTCATTGATGAGTTCCTTTAGGAATCCTTCAGCACATGTATTATCTTTACATCTGCTAATTTATCCTAATCACCCCTCCAAATGAATAATGACTATTCCAATATAAACTTTTATAACTGAGTGGGAGAATCCATTTAGTAGAGAGTGGTTAATATATACTCACCATTTTGAGGGAACCATTCTCGCCAAGCATCTTATAGTTCGACATTGGCTGTAATGGAAGGAAAGTTGTATGTTCATTCAATTTAGCTTGACATAATCTTTAATTTGATCATTATATACGATGTGTGAGAGATGCGAGTGTTGGGTGGACATTATGTGATGATCCATCCAGCAATGATAAAGCTGGATGATTACTGATAAACACAGATTTTTAATAAACAAATTATTAGCACCTTTGGACTCAAGTTTTGACTCCTTATTGTGATATGCACCTCATACTTCATGTGAGTACCAAGATGTGAGGTATTCATGTTCGATGATGTTTTTATAAAATGTTTTCCAATGTCTGTTGGTCTTGTTGTGCCAACATAACCCGGTAATAGTTGACCTTACATCAAACGGAATCAGTATTAGTACACATCTAGTGACGTACATAAAACAGAGGCTATCAGTATTAGTACACATCTAGTGACGTACATAAAACAGAGGCTATCAGTATTAGTACACATCTAGTGACGTTGCCACCATCTTTACTAAGTCCACAACGATGGTGGCATATTATCCTTATTGTTAAAAAAGTCGGTAGCATACTGGTCTCTCGGGCTAGAGGATCGGGAATTGAAAACTGGTCAGGGTATATTCTGACAAAAATCAGAAACTCGGTCCGATACCAAGTTTGTCAGGCTAAAAAGTCTCATTCGATCATTGAATAAAGATCTGAATGCAAAATACCGACTCACCCACCCCCAATTACAACATTTGTGCAGGTATGTTGTCGTGGGTGCAGTATGCTATCTGATCAGGCGTGGGCATTAATGGCTAACCCATGTACACGCCTCGGTATGTGCATGTTAAAGAACGCTACTGGAGACACCACAGGGTTATAAAGTTACTCGGCCATGATAGCTACCTGGACCTCCGCTTAATCTTCTTTGTTGAACAAATAGTTACCGGAGCATGTATTTTATAGTGGTTGGAGTCGGTTGTTCAGATATGATACTATTAATAGTTACCGGTATTTGTACAGTGGTTGGGTCGGTTGTTGAGGTGTGATAATATTAATAGTTACCGGTATTTGTATAGTGGTTGGGGTCGGTTGTTGAGATGGATACTATTAATAGTTACCGGTATTTGTATAGTGGTTGGAGTCGGTTGTTCAGATATGATACTATTAATAGTTACCGGTATTTGTACAGTGGTTGGGTCGGTTCTTGAGATGTGATACTATTAATAGTTACCGGTATTTGTACAGTGGTTGGGGTCGGTTGTTGAGGTGTGATAATATTAATAGTTACCGGTATTTGTAGTGGTTGGGGTCGGTTGTTGAGATGGATACTATTAATAGTTACCGGTATTTGTACAGTGGTTGGGGTCGGTTGTTGAGGTGTGATACTATTAATAGTTACCGGTATTTGTATAGTGGTTGGGGTCGGTTGTTGAGATAATGAAATGCTTTCTTTCGATGGAGTGGTAATTCCTTCAGCTATTTCATAGTCTGCTTTCTTTCTACCATCTTTAATCTTCTTTTTCTTATCTTTCTTCTCTTTCTTTTCTTTTTTCTTTTTCTTCACCTGCTACAGGCAAAAAATTATGAGATTTAAATTCACAGTAGAGCCAATGTACAGTAATGCCCTAAATAATCAACTCCTTAACCCTTTACCCAACAGAAGGGCCCTGTGCCAATGCATTCTCTTATATATGCGAGTCGACCATAGGTCACCTCGCATATATAAGAGAATGCATTGGCTTAACACATTAAAAATTATAAAATTGTTAAAGAATGTAAGAAAAAATGGTAAAGAGTGTTAAAAAAAGATTTTTTTTAGGCCAATGCATTCTCTTATATATGCGAGGCGACCTATGGTCGACTCGCATATATAAGAGAATGCTTTCGCACAGGGCATAACTGTAACTATCAGAATGTGGTCAATGAGCCGGTTCCAATGATATCCATATTTGTATGGTTTTATTGAGACAGACCCAAGATAATTTAGGCTGTTGCAGCTTTATTTGGCCGGTTTTGGCCGGTTTGTTGGGTAAAGGGTTAACCACAGCAAAATTATGGGTAATTTTTCAGGATTTAGTCGGAAATATGGCTTTTTTGCCATTCATCGGAAAGCTCTCGGTGAGAGCTTTCTGATGAATTGCAACAAGCCATATTTGCAGAATGAGGTCCCCAGATGGTGAATTTAGTGATGCTATCCCGAAACAATGGGCTGGCATAACAAATTCACCCTCTGGGGACCTCATTCTGCTTAGGTCTCAATTTCTGGGAAGTATATAGTCTCAAATTAACATTGTTTTTAGTTACTTTTTCCTTCTGGGAAGTTAGTTAGCGTTGTCGGTCATATAAGATATTTAGTAAGCATTAATCGTCACATGAATATTTAGTTAGCATTGCATGTCATATGAATATTTAGTTAGCCTTACATGACATATGAGATATTATGTTAGCGTTACCTGTCATATGAGATATTTCGTTAGCATTACCTGTCAGAGATTTAGTGTTACCTGTCATATGTATTATTTATTTAGCGTTACCTGTCATATGAGATATTTATTTAATGTTACCTGTCATATGAGATATTTATTTAATGTTACCCGTCATATGAGATATTTATTTAATGTTACCCGTCATATGAGATATTTATTTAATGTTACCCGTCATATGAGATATTTATTTAATGTTACCCGTCATATGAGATATTTATTTAATGTTACCCGTCATATGAGATATTTATTTAATGTTACCTGTCATATGAGATATTTATTTAATGTTACCTGTCATATGAGATATTTATTTAATGTTACCTGTCATATGAGATATTTATTTAATGTTACCTGTCATATGAGATATTTATTTAATGTTACCTGTCATATGAGATATTTATTTAATGTTACCTGTCATATGAGATATTTATATGATGTTACCTGTCATATGAGATATTTTAGATGCCCTTATTGGTTACCTTTTCAATCGTGTCCTCAGCCTCATCTGATGCATCATGTTCCCCGTTGTGGCTATTCGTAATAACAACAGCAGGAACATTTTCTGGAGTGGCAGGTTTAGCTGGTGCTGCAGGACCAGCATCATCAGGTGACAACCAGAAATCAAGTTCACTGGACTGAAATTAAGATAACGCCAGTGAGAAAATAAACACTGATTACTGAATACTCATTGATGAGCAGGAAATATTCAGATAATAAGTTCAACAAACGTGAATGGGTGGTTACTTGAACTTGACCACATTGTGATAGTTACAGTTATGCCCTGTGCCAATGCATTCTCTTATATATGCGAGTCGACCATAGGTCGCCTCGCATATATAAGAGAATGCATTGGCCTAAAAAAAATATTTGTTTACACTTTTTACCATTTTTTCTTACATTCTTTAACCCTTTACCCAACAAACCGGCCAAAACCGGCCAAATAAAGCTTCAACAGCCTAAAATATCTTCGGTCTTTCTCAATAGAACCATACAAATATGGGTATCATTGGAACCGCCTCCTTGACCACATTGTGATAGTTACAGTTATGCCATGTGCCAATGCATTCTCTTATATATGCGAGTCGACCATAGGTCGCCTCGCATATATAAGAGAATGCATTGGCCTAAAAAAAATCTTTTTTTAACACTTTTTATCATTTTTTCTTACATTCTTTAACAATTTTATAATTTTTAATGTGTTAAGCCAATGCATTCTCTTATATATGCGAGGCGACCTATGGTCGACTCGCATATATAAGAGAATACATTGGCACAGGGCCCTTCTGTTGGGTAAAGGGTTAAAGGTTCCGATTCTTACTTGATATCTTGTAAAATTTGCTTGTCTTCATCTGCTTATACTACTATTTCCTGAACATTCCTCTAAATGAATAATAGACCATTCCAATGTATACTTTTATAACTATAAATGGGAGAATCGATAAAGTAAAGAAGGCGCTTCTAGCAGTTGTGGCACCAGGACTTTCTAGCCTGACAAGGGGGCTGTAGCCACACCCCTGGAGCCACCCCTGGTTACTAGTACTCAGGTTTTCTAGGATATCTAGGCTTTTTTCTGAACCAAAATTAGAATTCAAGTCACCTGGCATCTTAGCTATCTAAGATATTTCCTTTGACTCACTCTGGCATGTCTAACAGAGAGTTGATAGTGGGATGAAAACAATTTCTCATGCTTTTTCACATGACTCATGATATGCCTCAAGTGAGAAGTTTACAGGATGAATGCAAAAGATGGAAAATGTTGATATGTATTTATTCTAATTTACATTTTCTCTGACAGAAAGGGAGAAATACTAAATTCAAATGTTAAGTAGTTCAATGCATTGCCAAAACTTCTCCTATAGTGTAGCCTGACTTAAATGATACCTTTTGTTCTGGTTCAACTTTTTGTATATCACAGCTTGAAGGTAGGACATCGTCCTTTCGATCTGCAGGTGAAGAATGCTCCACGTAGTCAAGAAGTCTCTTCTTATCGTGCTTCAATGCCTTCTCAACCTTTTCAACTTTATCACGCTTTTTCTGAAGAAAATAAAAATTTGAAAGTCTAACCTCTATATCTACCTCATCTATAGTAATAAATTTAACTATTAATGAAGACCTGAAGACTTTCATTTTCAAACAGGAATTTGTATCATGTTGGGATTTGTAATAATGTTTGGAGCATACCAAGCTAATCCATCAACACCACAAAAGAATTCGGATAACGTAAAATACCAGAGGATCGCTGGGGGGGGGGGGGGGGGGGGGGGGGGGGGGGGGGGGGGGGGGTGTATGGCAAAATAAGCCTGGGGTAATTACAACAAAGGGCCATAACTTTTGTTAAAATTGGCAGACAGAACCCAAATTCGAATTTATCCAGTATTTTTGTGCTAGTAAACCCACATACCAAATTTCATTCCATTCAGTTCCGACTAACTAAAGTTATTCTCCGGAAACAAAAAAGTGAACGGACAAACGGAGGGACAGCTCAACCATAAAAAGTATCGCTCTCAGTCCTCTCTCGTCAAAATAATTTAAAATAATGAGTGCTTATTTTGAGGTCTTATTAAGGTACTTCCTAGGACCTACGAATACAGAACAATGCGATTATGAAGATTGAGATAAAAAATTAAAGTGCCAACGACACTGTAGCTAAACTTGGGGGAGGAGAATTTTTGGAGCGCAATGAAAAGAATGATAAAGAAGAAGTCATGCTGAAGATCCATATAAAGTTTGATCTAGATCGGAAGAGGGATATGGTCTGTTGGGTGCGCCAAGAAGAATTTAGTCATACAAAGAGTAAATTCCAAGATGGCCGTTGGTGGCCATGTTTTTCCAATGAATTTCGGTCAAAATATGAGGCTTCCATCTAAAGGTCACCCGATGATCCATATGAAGTTTGGTGAATATCGGATGTGGTCTGTAGGGTGCGCCAAAGGATTTAGTCATCCAAAAAGTTAATTCCAAGATGGCCGCTGGCAGCCACGTTTTTCAACCAATTTCGGTCAAAATAGGAGGCTCTCATCATGTAGAGGTCACCCCGAAGATCCATATGAAGTTTGGTGATGATCCGATTAGGGATGTGGTCTGTAGGGTGTTCTAAAGGATTTAGTCATGCCAAGAGTAAAATCCAAGATGGCTGACAGCGGCCATGTTTTTTTTTATCGAAAATAGTTAAAATTTGATAGATCCCATCTAAAGGTGATTCTAAAAATGCCTGTAAATTTTCTAATAAATGCGGGCTGCAGGGTGTGCCAATGGATTCAAATTTGAAATTCAAGATTGCTGCTGGTGGCCAAAACAGTCAGCACTTTTCATAATCACTTTAAAAGAAGTAGATTTAAACAGGATATGTGGCTAGAGAGACTGTAAGTATGTAGATTGGTGAAAATCCACCTTGAAATTGCCAACTGTACACTACTGATCACCAGGTGACCCCATTTAAAAAAAAAATCTGAATTGCAGTCAAGGAAGAACATTCCATTCTATATAAGCCAAATAGTTCTTGCAAAACATATTTTAAGAATTACTATGCAGTGAAATAGTTAAGTCTCTGGCTCTGCCCTTATTTGACTTTGTGATCCCATTTTCACAAACCTGATAAGGATAAGATTTAAGTTCCCCAATTGAAGTTGGTGATATTCACCCATTGGGCACCTCATTTATGAATTTTATCTTCTGCAAGTTAGGGGATATAGAAACTTCCTAGAAGGGAAATTTAACTAACAACAATGTAAATTTGATACTGTAGATACTTCCCAGAAGATGAGGCCTAAGCAGAATGAGGTCTCCAGAAGGTGAATTTGGTGATGCTAGCCCGCTGTGTGGGATAGCATCACAGAAAGCGTGTCTGTTCCTACATTGTGCATGCCTGGCCTCAAGCAACACAATGTATTATACAATCAAGCCTTGAAATAGTGTGAAAGTGTGTCTGTCATTTGCAGAATGAGGTCCCCAGAGGGTGAATTTAGTGATGCTATCCCGCACAGCGGGCTAGCATCACTAAATTCACCCTCTGGGGACCTCATTCTGCTAGGGCCCCCAACTGCTATGGCAGACCTAGGATAAGATTGAAGTTCCCCAGTTGAAGTTGGTGATGTTCACCCATTGGGCACCTCAATTATGAATTTATCTTCTGCAAATTAGGGGATATAGAAACTTCCTAGAAGGGAAATGTAACTAACAACAATGTTAATTTGATACTATAGATACTTCCCAGAAGATGAGGCCTAAGCAGAATGAGGTCTCCAGAGGGGGAATTTGGTGATGCTAGGCCGCTGTGTGGGATAGCATCACTAAATTCACCCTCTGGGGACCTCATTCTGCAAATGACATTAGTCCTGATATGAACAATACATGAGAGATTGGGAATTAATTAATGACATCTAGCAAATCTGCAGGAAAGTTTATAAACATATCAAGATTGACATGATTGTGTCGGCATACCCAGCTACAGCCAAAGTTATACAGTTACAGCCAAAGTAAATGCTTCTTATTAATGATTCTGTCAAGAATTTGAGTAAATTATATTTTTGAGACCAGGCAAGGGTGGCAGAAGCAGTGCACTTGAGTGAAGGGCCAGGGGCCACAACCTACAGAAATGTAATGGCATTAGTTTTTCAATTTTCAAAAATTGTTAAACGATATATATATATAATTGACCATGGAGTTATATACAATTTTTTTTTTTTTTTAAATATTCTAATAAAAAAAACCAATTCCACAGTTTTTTTAAATATTCTTTTATTTTTTAATATATCATTTCTTTTCTATTTTCTTTTTTGGTTAAAGAGTTTAATCTGAATTTTTTTTTCTGAGTTATGTCCCTGGCCCCACCCACATTTGACCCAGTGACCTCATTTGAACAAATCTGAACCCCAGTCAACCAATGATCCTTCATACCAAATATGAACCCATTTGGCCTGATGGTATTCGAGAAGATGTTTAAAAGAATTACTATGGAGGGAAAGAGTTATGGCCCTGGTTTCTCAACTAATCAACCTGGTGACCTCATTTGAACAAATCTGAATGTGAGTCACCTAGGGAACTTCCACACCAAATATGAACCCATTAGGCCTTATGGTTCTGGAAAAGAAGTCGTTCTAAGAATTACTATCAAGGAATAGAGTTGTGGCCCTGCTTTCGCAACTATTTGACCCAGTGACCTCATTTGAACAAATCTGAATGAGAGTCACCTAGGAAACATCCACACCAAATATGAACCAATTCGGTCCAATGGAACTTCAGAAGATGTTCAAAGAATTGTTGACGGATGGACGGACGGACGGATGGACGGACGAAGAGTGATGACTATAGTTACACCGGAGACTTCGTCTCAGGTGAGCTAAAAATGATCCAGCCATAAATACGGGCTGTAGGGTGTGCCGATGGATTCAAATTTCAAATCCAAGATGGCTGGTGGCAACAATGTTTTTCAACGAAATTCGGAAATATTTGATAGCTCCCATCTATAGGTCACCCTAAAGCTACATCTGAAGTTCGGTGAAGATTGGATGAGGGATGCGGCCTGCAGGAATTTGTTGACACGATGGATGCCAACCCATGGAACATTGTAAAGTTGAGCTAAAAATGAAAACCTTTGAAAACAAAGATATACATACATGATGTACTTTTTCTTTCTTTTCTTTTTTCTTCTCTGAATGTTTGTCTGCATGCTTCTCTTTTCTATGTTTCCGATGATGTTTGTCGGTAACCAGCATATTAACATTATCAACAGTATCACCTTGTTTGGCATCAGGAACTACATAATGTGATCGCACCGGCAGGATTTCATCATCTCGTAATGGTCTAAAAATAGCGCAAGATGCAATTAATATTTAGACCATTCACCTGAAGAGCTTAACCCAAACGAAATCAGTCACGCTATAATTTAATACAAAAAGTATTGGTACACCAAATACCTAATTACATAAGTTATCATACTTAACCCTTTCAGTGCCAAGTCCGATTTTTGTATCAACTAGAGCTCTTTCCATCAATGTATCACATTATTATAATCAATAAATTTGAAAAATGATCAAGGAAATATGGGTTGATACAAAAATCGGACTTGGCACTGAAAGGGTTAACTGGTAAAAATTTGCCGAGATTGTGATGTTTTGTTTTTAGTAGCAGGCATGTAATAAAAAATATGCATTGTTTATCAAGTTTGTTTGCACATATCACTTTGTTCATTGTATTTATCAAATTTTGAAAAATTATCAAGGAAATATGTGTTGATACAAAAATCGAACTTGACACTGAAAGGGTTAACAAGCAACTTACGACAAGTTATACTGACCTATGCTTTACTAACACAGTTAGGCTTCCCTTGCTAAACTATAATCATATAAAAACTAAATCTGTACTCAACACAGATGTACATTCCAAATTGGGCAAACAAAGGTGAATAATGATGTTATTATAGCTTTCGTGAGCAACATTATACAATTATCACATTAATTAACCCTTTGAGTGCCAGGTCGATTTTTGTATCAACCCATATACCCTGTGCCAATGCATTATCTTATATATGCGAGTCGACCATAGGTCGCCTCGCATATATAAGAGAATGCATTGGCCTAACAATTTTTTATTTATTTTTTTACAATTTTTTTTACAATTTTAATAATTTATTCGTATATTCTTTAACAGACTTATTTTGTAGGTTTAGGGCCGATGAGATCGGCCCCTGGCACTCAAAGGGTTAATTGTCAACCGAGGAAGTCAATATTTCATCTCGGCCATAGGCTGGCAATTCCTGGTGTCAACCGAGAAACAATGCGATAACTGTTTTATTATACGAAAGACGCTTTGATTGGAAAGACGTTATGAAGTTGAACATCACTGGAAAAACCTGATCTATTTTCAGATCTGATAATAAGTTATATTAACCCTTGAAGTATCTGACTTATGTAAGTGAATTTTAACTTTAAAAGTTGAATCCAGTATGTGCTTGACCTTCTGATAGAAAGAATATTCATAATAAATCTTTAGTGGTCGACAAATTCTTTTCACAATAAGGGTGTAATGCGTCTCATAAATTCAAATATTTGGTTGCAATCATTATATTTTGGGGTCTACGAGCAGCAAATAAATCAAATGTGGAAGTGAACACATACTCATCTAAGTTTATATCAAGTCTCTTGTCTTGCTCACTCTTCTCCGCGTCATCATGATCAGAATCTCTAGCACCCTGAAAAAGCGAGATTGAAAGCCTCATAATTCTGTGAATTTAACGCAACCGGAAAACACACACGTCTGAAAATTTGATGTAAATAACAATAAATCATGGTTCTGTCGATCGAGTATTAATACACAATTATTCAAGACAATTTACACTAGAGGTGACAAAAGTCAATGACCTACTAAATGTAGTTCATGTTGACTGTGTAGCCAGTTTCAGCGGAAACATAGGGATCGATATGAGCGCCTTCTTCAGTTTCATGGATGAAGTGCCAACTGCACCGATCCTCACAACCGACAGTGATGAGGTTACGAAATATCTGCAGGAACCGTGCGTGCCCAGTGATACCAGTCCACTCACATACTGGCGACTTAATTATACGAACTTTCCTGGGTTAAGCCTGCTAGCTGCAATTCGAAAGAATGATGATGGTCCGGTGTAACCACCACATCAAATGAACAATTTGTGCTCTACATGTAGTTGTTGTTTTATTGTTTTGTTTACATTGTTTCACTGTGTTACATTAATTTGCTTTTATATTTTATGTATATCAATAAAGTTCATCAATCACAAATGACTTTCCTCCTTGAAGCTCTTCCCGAATCCCGATTTTCATTAACCAAAAGTAATTGTAATTGTAATTGAACCAATGTAATTGTAATTAATTACATTGTATTTCCAATGTAATTGTAATTGATAAATTTCAATGTAATTGTAATTAATTACATTTCAATGTAATTGAACCAACCCTGGTAGCTACTCATGGCTCAGCAGGCTCCAGTACAATAATGTTTCCAGACATTTCCCCAGTGGTAAAACATTTCATTTCAGTTCACATTCCCATTTTTGCAATGACATGCTTCCACACCTGCAGTTTAGTTTAGCAACGCAGATGCTGTCAGCTTCTAGTAGTTGTGTGACATTAATTAATTTTGAATTTTTATAATGTTGTGCATCGTCTTATATTTACTCTTTAAAGTTTGGTAATGTACTATGATGTAGTTTAATTAATAAAGTTTATGGAAATTAAAGTTAAAGGTACTCAATCCGAACAGAGGGTCCCCATCTCAACAGATTCCAACAACAACAATCCGATCAGAGGGTCCTATATTACTATTTCTTTGGCTTTGGGGGTAAAAAATATTTGATTCGAGTCGAGGAACCCATCAAACAAAGCTCAGAGTTATTAGATATTGATTTTTGAAATTTGTTAATTTCTCGAGATGAGTACTAATAATTGCCGTCAATTTCAAAACCTGCTCGAGATGTGTACACCAAAACACTATTCAAACAGACAAGGATGGATAACTCTTAAATCAAGTGGTAATAATAACGCAATTTTGACTGCGTTCTGGGCCAGAAAGTATTCCCGATAATGAAAAATAATAGATTTCTAAAATCGATATCTAACAAATCTGAGCTTTGATGGGTGACTTCCTCGACTCGAATCAAATATTTTTGACCCCCGAAGCCATTGAAATAGTAATTGAGAGGAGTTTTATCGGATTCAACTGGATTTTTCCAAACAAAGACCAAATACATGTAAGAGTAATTTTAGTCCTCCCAGATTTTTCAAAAAGCCAGCACTGACAGAATGATTCCTATTCATTGATGGGAAATGTTCAGATGATAAGTTCAACAAACAGCCTCTGAACTTATCATCTGAACATTTCCTAATGGAACTATTCATCAATGTGCATTTAGTAATATAAGGGTTAATTACGTCAGGCATTTCGACAACCGTGGAGACAACGAGAGCTTGATCGCCTTCATCTTCAGATTCTTCCTCTGTCATGTGTTTTCGTCGTCGCTTCGATCGTTTCCCTTTCTTCTGTTTATGACTAGAGCTAGATGATAGTTTTAAGTACTTATCTGATGATGAAAGACCTGTGAAATAGAGAAAATTTAACTATAATAACTTAAGCTTCATTCCTGTGCCAGCAAGAATCCATAGGAACAAAATTCTTCCAAATAATGTTAAGATTTTGACTGCTGTCACCCCAATAGTGTATCCTTCCAGGATGCCAACTTGAGATTGAGACATAGAAATTAGTCACCTTGGAGACAAATAAAAATAGGATCTTTTTTACTTCATGAGGTTTTGCATGAAGAGCGCATTACAAATATAAGAAGGAGACATGTTTTATATTAAGTTAATTATTCTGGTTACTCTCAGGTGCCTAATAATAGTGTCGGCATAATTATTAATTTTGCAAAAAAATTCCCAATGATCACTATTATTAATTTCAGCCTAAATCCTCACCCATCTCTATTATTAGACACTTAACCCTTTACCCAACAAACCGGCCAAATAAAGCTTCAACAGCCTAAAATATCTTCGGTCTGTCTCAATAGAACCATACAAATATGGGTATCATTGGAACCGGCTCCTTGACCACATTGTGATAGTTACAGTTATGCCCTGTGCCAATGCATTCTCTTATATATGCGAGTCGACCATAGGTCGCCTCGCATATATAAGAGAATGCATTGGCCTAAAAAAAATCTTTTTTTAACACTTTTTACCATTTTTTCTTACATTCTTTAACAATTTTATAATTTTTAATGTGTTAAGCCTATGTATTCTCTTATATATGCGAGGCGACCTATGGTCGACTCGCATATATAAGAGAATGCATTGGCACAGGGCCGTTCTGTTGGGTAAAGGGTTAATAGTAGAAATATTCCCTGTAGGTATCATCTGATATTCCTCCTCCAAAATAACGTAGACATAATTTGGGAGTTCAAAGGAGCCATGTCTGATTGAGGCATTCAGAATATAATCCAGCAATCAGTGATGTGTCAAAATACATTTTCTGAGAATTGTCAGAACACAGAATATTTTGGTTTGAAATATGACAATGGTCCGACCTCTTACCTGGAACATGTAGTGGCACACTAAGATCAATTTGAGCAACAGGAATGTCTTGTAAGTTTGGCACATCTCCATTCGCCTTCTGAAATTAATTAAATTATTTAATAGGTGCTTTTGCAACAAAACAATCTGATGTAAATAGTTGCTCCATAAGAGACTATATAACTGTAGGTTATATTTAGAGAATAGAGCAAGAGTAGTAACTGATTCCCAACATATGCACACAAGCCTTGAAATAGTGTGCCTGTCATTTGCAGAATGAGGTCCCCAGACGGTGAATTTAGTGATGCTACCCCGCATAGCGGGCTAGCATCACCAAATTCACCGTCTGGGGACCTCATTCTGCTTACACCTCAGCAGAATGAGGTTCCCAGAGGGTGAATTTGGTGATGCTAGCCCGCTATGCGGGGTAGCATCACTAAATTCACCCTCTGGGAACCTCATTCTGCAAATGACAGGCACACTATTTCAAGGCTTGTATACACAGAACTGCATCAAGCCTGAATTTAGTGAGTCTGACAATTGCAGAATGAGGTCAGAGGTTGAATTTAGTGACGCTATCTCGCAAGATGCTTTTCAAAATTGTTCGTTCCGAGAAACGAGAAATTGACTTTGCATGGCCTTATGCTGTTTGTTATATCATTGGACAATTCAGGATGTTCGAAACATGTTGCTATCCTATGCACGTTATTCACTAACGTTATTCTGTAAATATACATACCTTCGATTTTTTATCAAATTTGAGATAGTGAGGGTTCAGTTCATGTTCCGCTTTCCTCTGAACTCTTTTCTGAAATGAGATAACAAATTACGGTAAGCTTTCTGAGTCTTCACATATGGAAGAGAAGCAGACCATGGATATTATATATATAATCCGTGTAGGGCTGCAACCATTCACTGTGAACATCAATAAATTTTAAAAACATTATCAATGATGCTGAGGATGATAATGATGATGATAATGAGGATGATGACTATGATGATGATGCTGACGATGATAATGATGAGGATGATGACTATGATGATTATGCTGAGTATGATGATGATAATGATGAGGCTATGGTGGTGATGATGATAATGAGGATGATGACTATGATGATGATGCTGACGATGATAATGATAATGATGATGATGATGATGATGACTATGATGATGATGCTGACGATGATAATGATAATGATGACGATGATGATGATGACTATGATGATGATGACTATGATGATTATGCTGAGTATGATGATGATAATGATAAGGCTATGGTGGTGATGATGATGCTGAGGATGATAATGATGAGGATGATGACTATGATGATAATGATGATGATGATAATGATGATGACTATGGTGGTGATGATGATGCTGAGGATGATAATGATGATGATGATGATGAGAATGATGATGACTATGGTGGTGATGATGATGCTGAGGATGATAATGATGATGATGATGATGAGAATGATGATGACTATGATGATAATGATGATGATGACTATGGTGGTGATGATGATGCTGAGGATGATAATGATGATGATGATGATGAGTACGATGATGACTATGGTGGTGATGATGATGCTGAGGATGATAATGATGATGATGAGGATGATGACTATGATGATAATGATGATGAGTATGATGATGAGGCTATGGTGGTGATGATGATGCTGATGATAATGATGATGAGTACGATGATGACTATGATGATAATGATGATGAGGATGATGACTATGATAATGTTGACTTTGATGATAATTATGATGAAGAACAGACCATGGAAATCGGAAAATCATTGTAAATTGTGTACATAATGTATTTTCTTCCCGACCATGATGATGATGATGATGATGATGATGATGATGATGATGTTGCTGAGGGTGATGCTGAGGGTGACGATGACTGCGATGAGGATGATAACTATGATGATGATGATGAACAGACCATGGAAATTGGAAAATCATTGTAAATTGTGTACATAATGGATTTTGCTTCCTTCTATTTTGTATATACTTTCCATTTCTCAATACGTGTTTGTCATTTTATATTGATCAGAGAATAAAACTATTATATCAGATGAGTACCAAAATGATCTTGTTGATACTCATTTTTAAATGACTGCCAACCAAGCCTTGAAATAGTGTCTGTTATTTGCAGAATGAGATCCCCAGAGGGTGAATTTAGTCATGCTACCCCGAACAGTGGGCTAGCATCTCTAAATTCACCCTCTGGGGACCTCATTCTGCTCAGGCCTCATCTTCTGGGAAGTATCTATAGTCTCAATCTAGAACGAAAATATCTGGAAAAAACGATTAACACTCATTGTAGTGAACGTCCATACCAAATTTCATTCAGATCCGACAACAGGTGTTTGAGATATCTGACTGGCTAAATGGACGGATGCCGAAACGGACAGATAAATGTCCGGACGAAGTCAATCCAGTACTCCACATTCTCTTCGAGAGTGGGGGTATAATTGACATTGTTTTTGGTTGCTTTTTCCCTTCCGATCAGTTACTTTATCCCCTAAATTTACAGAAGATAAAATGAATCGAGGTGACTAATGGGTGATCATCACCAACTTCAACTGGGGAACTTCAATCTGATACTAGGTTTCCAATAGCAGTTGAGGCCTAAACAGAATGAGGTTCCCAGAGGGTGAATTTGGTGATGCAAGCCCAACATGCAGGATTCGCATCACTAAATTCACCCTCTGGGAACCTCATTCTGCAAATGACAGACAGTTTCAAGGATTGACCAAATTGATCTTTCTGATACTGATTTTTAAATGAATGCCAACGGAAGCTATTGTTATAAGTTATATAGCCTCACCTTCTCCAACTCATCTTCGGTCGGTTCATAAAACTTCTTTTCATCATTCTCATACAACGACGGCCTGTTAGGAAGATAAAAGCACGACATATAAACACATTTAGGTTTTGAAATTGATCATCAATCAAAACACTCAAAAAATTACCTGTTTTAACTTTTTCTATAACTAAATACTCATTGACGAGCAGAACCCTTGGTTTTCTATTAGACTGTGTTAAACTGATTATAAATGTCTGTTAACAAATAATGTGCTAATAAATTTTTCTTGGAATTTCAGGCTTTGGAATGTTAACAGCCCAATTAACCATTTTCTTTACTAATATGGAATGGATTTTCCCATAAGTTATAACAGTATACATTGGAATAGTTTATTTTTCAGGGGTGTTCATGAAAAATCAGCAGACAACAGAGAGACAAAAATATTATATGAAAGTGTCAATGACACTGTAGCTCAACTTGGAAAGGGAATAATTTCATGTGTTACAGTCAATGGAGCGATTAGGAATGCGGAAAGTTGAAAGGTCTACGTAATACTAGATTATCAACATGAAGAGATATATATGCTGATGGCTATGTTTTCCATGAAATTCAAAAACATTTGATAGCTTCCATCTAGTAGATCAATATCTAGATTAAAGATTTAGTCATACAAAGAGTAAAATCCAAGATGTCTACTGGCGGCCATGTTTTATGACCGAATGACCCCAAAATGATTCATTCCCATCTACATGTCAATATTAACTTCCACGACAAATTTCATGATGATCAGACAAACACTCCGGCCTGTAGTCTGTGCTAATGGATTTAATTTTGAAATCCAAGATGGCCACTGGCGGCCGTATTTTTGGCCGAATGACCCCAAAATGACTTGATCCCATCTATATGTCAATGTCAACAGCCAAGACAAATATCATAATGATCCGACCAAAGGTACGACCTGTAGCCTGTGCCAAAAGATTTAGTCATACAAAGAGTAAAATCCAAGATGGCTGCTGGCGGCCATATTTTTTGGCCGAACTGACCCCAAAATGATTCGTTCCCATCTACATGTCATTGTTAACATCCATCACAAATTTCATGATGATCCGACCAAAGCTACGACCTGTAGCCCGTGCCAAAGGATTTAGTCATGCAAAGAGTAAAATCCAAAATGACTTGATCCCATCTATATGTCAATGTCAACAGCCAAGACAAATATCATAATGATCCGACCAAAGGTACGACCTGTAGCCTGTGCCAAAAGATTTAGTCATACAAAGAGTAAAATCCAAGATGGCTGCTGGCGGCCATATTTTTTGGCCGAACGACCCCAAAATTACTCGTTCCCATCTACATGTCAATATTAAATTTCATGATGATCAGACAAACAATCCGGCCTGTAGCCCGTGCTAATGGATTGAATTTTGAAATCCAAGATGGCCACTGGCGGCCATGTTTTTTTGCCGAATGACCCCAAAATGACTCGTTCCCATCTACATGTCAATGTCAACGCCCATGACAAATTTCATAATGATACGAACAAAGGTACAAGCTGTAGCCCGTGCTAAAGGAAATTGTTGACAAATCACGCGCACACACACACACAGACGACGGATACCAAGCCATGGCAATAGCTCAAACTTTACAAAGTAAAGTTGAGCTAACAAGATCCGACAGATTCCTATTCATCGATGGGAAATGTTCATATAATAAGTTCAACAAAGGGCCTATGGTCGTTTGTTGAACTTATTATCTGAACATTTCCTTGGGATAACTACTCATCAGTGAGTATTTAGTATAGAAAGGTTCAAAGAGGGGTTCCGTCATCCCTGAACTAATGATATCGATTCCTGAATTCTGATCAAGGACACCGGTCAACAGAAGCTTTAACCCTTTTGAACCAAATGGATTCTCCCAGTCAGTTCAAAAGTGTACGTCAAAATGATCAGCTATTTATTTGGAGGGATGTACAGGTAATATAAGCAGACAACAGATAAATAAAAATAAAGAAGGAGTACTATTATTGAGGGAATGTTTAGATAAAAGTTAATCAAACGACCTCTGGTCGTTTGTTGAACTTATTATCTGAACATTCCCTATGGGATAACTACTCATAAAGGATGCTTTAGTATAAAAAAGGTTAAACTTATTATCTGAACATTCCCTATGGGATAACTACTCATCAAGGATGCTTTAGTATAGAAAAGGTTAAACTTATTATCTGAACATTCCCTATGGGATAACTACTCATCAATGATTCTTTAGTATAGAAAAGGTTAAACTATTATCTGAACATTCCCTATGAGATAACTACTCAGCAATGATGCTTTAGTATAGAAAAGGTTAAACTTATTATCTGAACATTCCCTATGGGATATCTACTCATCAAGGATGCTTTAGTATAGAAAAGGTTAAACTTATTATCTGAACATTCCCTATGGGATAACTACTCATCAAGGATGCTTTAGTATAGAAAAGGTTAAACTTATTATCTGAACATTCCCTATGGGATAACTACTCAGCAATGATGCTAGTATAGAAAGGGTTAAACTTATTATCTGAACATTCCCTATGGGATAACTACTCAGCAATGATGCTAGTATAGAAAGGGTTAAACTTATTATCTGAACATTCCCTATGGGATAACTACTCAGCAATGGTGCTTTCGTCTAGAAAGGGTTAAACTTATTATCTGAACATTCCCTATGGGATAACTACTCGTAACTACTCGTCAAGGATGCTTTAGTATAGAAAAGGTTAAACTTATTATCTGAACATTCCCTATGGGATATCTACTCATCAAGGATGCTTTAGTATAGAAAAGGTTAAACTTATTATCTGAACATTCCCTATGGGATAACTACTCATCAAGGATGCTTTAGTATAGAAAAGGTTAAACTTATTATCTGAACATTCCCTATGGGATAACTACTCAGCAATGATGCTAGTATAGAAAGGGTTAAACTTATTATCTGAACATTCCCTATGGGATAACTACTCTTCAAGGATGCTAGTATAGAAAGGGTTAAACTTATTATCTGAACATTCCCTATGGGATAACTACTCAGCAATGATGCTTTCGTCTAGAAAGGGTTAAACTTATTATCTGAACATTCCCTATGGGATAACTACTCGTAACTACTCATCAAGGATGCTTTAGTATAGAAAAGGTTAAACTTATTATCTGAACATTCCCTATGGGATAACTACTCAGCAATGATGCTTTAGTATAGAAAAGGTTAAACTTATTATCTGAACATTCCCTATGGGATAACTACTCAGCAATGATGCTTTCGTCTAGAAAGGGTTAAACTTATTATCTGAACATTCCCTATGGGATAACTACTCAGCAATGATGCTTTAGTATAGAAAAGGTTAAACT
The DNA here is from genome assembly GCA_032622095.1 of Siphonodentalium dalli. Classification (NCBI taxonomy): domain Eukaryota; kingdom Metazoa; phylum Mollusca; class Scaphopoda; order Gadilida; family Siphonodentaliidae; genus Siphonodentalium; species Siphonodentalium dalli. Next base: position 183,452,914 of record CP136069.1, read on the forward strand.
TATTATCTGAACATTCCCTATGGGATAACTACTCAGCAATGATGCTAGTATAGAAAGGGTTAAACTTATTATCTGAACATTCCCTATGGGATAACTACTCATCAAGGATGCTAGTATAGAAAGGGTTAAACTTATTATCTGAACATTCCCTATGGGATAACTACTCAGCAATGATGTTTTCGTCTAGAAAGGGTTAAACTTATTATCTGAACATTCCCTATGGGATAACTACTCATCAAGGATGCTTTAGTATAGAAAAACTACTCAGCAATGATGCTTTAGTATAGAAAGGGTTAAACTTATTATCTGAACATTCCCTATGGGATAACTACTCAGCAATGATGCTTTCTTCTAGAAAGGGTTAAACTTATTATCTGAACATTCCCTATGGGATAACTACTCAGCAATGATGCTTTAGTATAGAAAGGGTAAACAATATGCTGTTCAACAGTGATCTTTCAGGTTTTCATAGACTGTTTTTAATCGCTTTTAAATCTAATATATTGAAAACAGATGATTCTCGTGAGTTTTTGTGGGGTACTAAAACATAGTTAATCAAGAATCATTCAAGACGAATTTCACAAATTGTTTTTATCATTGGAAGAGCAAATCTTGAAAAGCATATTAATATTTGAATGGCAGACTTACCTAATACCTGTATGTTCATTTGTTACACCGAAGAATTATGTTCCTTGATATCTTCATCAGAGCTGTCTACTTACCTAATACCTGTATGTTCATTTGTTACACCGAAGAATTATGTTCCTTGATATCTTCATCAGAGCTGTCTACTTACCTAATACCTGTATGTTCATTTGTTACACCAAAGAATGATGTTCCCTTGATATCCTCATCGGTGCTGTCTACTTACCTAATACCTGTATATTCATTTGTTACACCGAAGAATGATGTCCCTTGATATCTTCATCAGAGCTGTCTACTTACCTAATACCTCCTGTATGTTCATTTGTTACACCGAAGAATGATGTTCCCTTGATATCTTCATCAGAGCTGTCTGAAGGTGGGGTGTTTATCCACTTATCTAAGTCGAGACTGCAAAATAATGAGTAAATTATAGAGTGTATTATTATATTCAGGGTTCCATGCCCAAGCCTTGAAATAGGGTGTCTGTCATTTGCAGAATGAGGTCCCCAGAGGGTGAATTTAGTGATTCTACCCCGCATAGCGGGCTAGCATCACCAAATTCACCCTCTGGGGACCTCATTCTGCTTACACCTCAGCAGAATGAGGTTCCCAGAGGGTGAATTTGGTGATGCTAGCCCACTATGTGGGGTAGCATCACTAAATTCACCCTCTGGGGACCTCATTCTGCAAATGACAGACACCCTATTTCAAGGCTTGTCCATGTAAATTTTTTATAAAACTTATTTTGCCTTAAATAGATACTCAAATATAAAATAACACATTTAGAACAAGACTTACTTTCTTCCAATTTTTTGGTTATTTTCCTATCAAAGTTATTATAAGCAAACAATTTTTTTGGCATACTCATTGTACAGTAATGTTCTAAGTAATCGACTTCATAACCACAACAGAATTATGGGTAACTTTTCAGGATTTAGTCGGAAATATGGCTTGTTGCCATTCATCGGACAGCTCTCCCCGAGAAGTCGGTTACTTAGAGCATTACTGTATGTCTATTTAGTATTGTATCACAGAAAATTATTTTATGCCAATTATCTCCCCAGCCTTCTTGCAGGGTGGTGTAATCTATACCATACTCCCTTATGAATGCGATTGTCACATATTCACTATGGATTGTTATAAGATACCCCCAGGAGTTAGTAACCCTCTCCCCGGATGCTACCAACTCGTTACCATTTTTGCACCTTGATACCATTCTCCTTATGTAGAGGCTTTAAGACACATTCCAGCATTAGTAATAGGGCGGTGCGAATCTGGTGTATACAGTTGAATCAAATTGAATCAGAGACGAGATTAGAGAATCAAATCGAATCTCGAATCGAATATAAGCATGAGCCAAACCTGACTATTAAAATGCCAGTTTCAACGAACATGTGTAACATAATACCAGTTTTGTGAACCTCTGTAAATTGGTACCCAATACCTTGGAATAAAGACCAATTCTTTCAGCATTACTACGTATACTGGGGCAAAATGCATGGGGTATGAAATTCCATGAGAGATGGAGAGTGTTACAATGTATAATACGAACAGGCGAACCACTGGGAATTACATTCACAAAAACTTGTGTTTTCTCCTTTTCAATATTATTTAAGTTGGTATACTTCGTGTTTCGAAAATCAGAACATTTTAAGTACATTTTAAGAATGCATAGACAAACATATTTTTGGTTAACCCTTTACCCAACAAACCGGCCAAAACCGGCCAAATAAAACTTCAACAGCCTAAAATATCTTCGGTCTGTCTCAATAGAACCATACAAATATGGATATCATTGGAACCGGCTCCTTGACCACATTGTGATAGTTACAGTTATACCCTGTGCCAATGCATTCTCTTATATATGCAAGTCGACCATAGGTCGCCTCGCATATATAAGAGAATGCATTGGCCTAAAAAAAATCTTTTTTTAACACTTTTTACCATTTTTTCTTACAATCTTTAACAATTTTATAATTTTTAATGTGTTAAGCCAATGCATTCTCTTATATATGCGAGGCGACCTATGGTCGACTCGCATATATAAGAGAATGCATTGGCACATGGCCCTTCTGTTGGGTAAAGGGTTAATCAAGATTGTTCATTCATAAAATGTTTTCAATATATCCAATGACTCCCTACATTTGCATGACCGGGTAAGAAATACACTGTATTATGTGGTACTCTGGACTTCAATACGTTGTGTAGGTTCTTTTACTCAGAGAAGAAAAGCGACGAGTCCTCTGGTTGATAACTTTAATAAGTATGAACAACTATATATAAACATCACGGCAGTATCGCGGATAGAACAACGTGGATTTGAGAAACTATCTGGTTGCTAGAAAATCTAGCAAATCCATCAGGTAAAGTCACGAACAGGTGTAGCTCCGTGGGAACAGGTAAGTTCGTGGGAACAGGTAACGAACAGGTAACTTCGTTACATTCTTCCCATTCTTGGAACAAGTTTCATAGATTTACTGTCATGTGGTTGGGAGGATGATACAATTTAATACAAGATAAAATGAGTGAGTTAAGCTAAACTTTCAAGCAGTATTCTAATAGACATATATTTTTATTCAAAATTTAGAACAAGGCATCTTCGACCTCATGTTATTTTTCACCCAAAGAAAATGACAAGAAGGGCGATCAAGCCTTTAAATAGCATGTCTGTCATTTGCAGAATGAGGTCCCCAGAGGGTGAATTTAGTGATGCTACCCCGCATAGTGGGCTAGCATCACCAAATTCACCCTCTGGGAACCTCATTCTGCTCAAGTGTAAGCAGAATGAGGTCTCCAGAGGGTGAATTTGGTGATGCTAGCCCACTATGCAGGGTAGCATCACTAAATTCACCCTCTGGGAACCTCATTCTGCAAATGACAGACACACTATTTCAAGGCTTGAGGGCGATTCAGAAATACTGAAATCCAATGATCGAATTGAATAGGCAGCCAGGTTCTCAAAGACACCACATGACAATACTTACCCCTCACCAGCTTCATTCCAATGTATTCTCTTATATATGGGAGGCTCCCTATGGGAGACTCGCATATATAAGAGAATGTATTGACAAATGGTTTTAACTACATGACTACTCACCCCTCAGGGACAGGGACTTTCTTCTGAGCTTTAACAGCCACCGGATTCAGTTCTCCTGTATACAGTGCTGCAATCTCCTCTCCTATTTTCACTCCTTTGTCCAGTAATTTCTGTACGTACTTCACTAACTGGAGAATGCAGCATGCCTGTAATTGAACATTAAGACATGTTTTTTTTCTTTTAATCTCTGAACATAATTATAATTCCACTAAATTCTCAGAGTATATACACAGAACGACATGAGTGTGTTAATGGGTTTGTCAATACGGAGTTTTAACCTTTAATGATGGCACAAGTGCCGTATCACAAACTCATTAACACACATGTCTTTCTGTATTTATTACATGCCACCTATCCCAGAATCTGAAAATTGACAAGGGGTGCGCATTGGAAGATGGCGCTTGTTGAGTTTTTTTGTCTGAAAGAGTGGATCTGTCTCAAAAGAATTATTGAAATCGATCAATAGCTCCCAGCTAGAGGTGATCCTAAACAAGCCTGTAAAGTTTTATAAATACCCATAATATATAAGCAGGGGGATGCTCGTATCCAGGGCCTACAGTAGAGGTACCCCTGTCTTGGACGGCGGTAGTGGAAAATTTCACTAATGATGTCCAGAGCAGTCTACCTTGCGGCAGTTTTCAAATGTCTTTATAGTAATAAATAAAATATAAGTATAATCCTAGTATTTTAGATAGTATACAAGGGCATATTTAAGTCGTGTAATCAAATAAATTTAGAGTTAATTTTATTTTTTATTTAAAAAAAATAATAATATATTTTATTTGGTATTTTAAAATTTTATTATCTTCTTGGATTGTTTTAAATTATTTTTCAATTTATTTTTAATTCATATTTTTTATTATTTTTTAATTATATTATTTTATTATTTTAAATCCCGCACTCACATGATCTGCCCAAAGGCCTGATCAATCCCCTGTTCATCCCTATCCCTGTTACTGTGTCTCCGTATCCATGTGATCCATATAATGGTCTGACTAAAGTGCTTCCACCCACCTCTATCTACATACTCATGTCCCTGTATCCATGTCATACTTATAATGATGACCTTATGAATTCGTTGCTATCACCTTCCTCGTATATTGTATTTGTACCCCCATGATCCATCTAATGGTCTAACCTGATCATTGTACACCCCTACCCCAATTAGTCCATTTATTTACTCAGAATATCTTTAAGGTATACTCTGTTGTGTATAATAATTTTTGTTCCACACATCAAAGTAATTTCCATTATAGCTCCGATACTAGCATAAAACTGTTGTTATAGGATTTTTATTTTTGACAGAATGTGTCACTTTAAATTAGTCTGGTTATAACCCATAAACCTCAAATGCACCTAAATTTGTATTTTTGCTATGGGTAATCTTAATTTGTCTCATTAGTGGACAGATGGGTTATGTCGACTTATTCATTGTGTGATTAATACAATTCACTCTATATATGAATTTATATATACCGGTACATGAGTATACTTAACAAGTAAAGCACATACATGTAAATAAAATATAATATATACAACCACTATCGTGGCAAGGTTATTTTGTTCACGTAGTCTTAGAAGGTACCGTTGTTGGCTGTAATGATATTATGGCTCACCAACTTTCCATGATTTAATTTCCCATATGTAATGAAGGTGGTCATAATTGTATGGATGTTATAAGAAAGGAGAGGATGTCTGCTAGGCATATTAAAGAGAAGGGTAATTTTAATGGTGACCAGGTCCCAATTTCTTGCAGACAAATTGTTCTCCGTTCTCATTACATCAGTTTTTGGAGTGGAAGCTGGATCCTGGAGCGGTTTAATGAAATTTTGAAAAAAGTTTTTGAACGTACCCCCTAAAATGTGATTTAGTTTATGCCAAAATTTTGAATTTAGAAATTTTTGAAAAAATGCTCCCAATGAGTTAACAAAGATGCCAAATGTTTTGATAGAATCATCTTCAGTTGCAGAATGCTGACTCTGTGCCACACTAAGCGCATGTCGGACACATTACGTTTCGACTCGTGATCCTAAACAAGCCTGTAAAGTTTCAATACAATCTCCTATAAATGTGGGCTGCAGCGTGTACTGATGGATTCATATTTGAAATCCAAGATCGCTGCTGGCAGCCATGTTTTTTTTAAACAAATTTCGGGGAAAAAAGGGAGGCTCCCATCTAGAGGTCAACCCAAAGAACTATATGAAGTTTGGTGATGGACGATTGGATGAGAAGTGTGACCTATAAGGTGTGCTGAAGGATTTAGTCATACAAAGAGTAAAATCCAAGATGGCCGATGGTAGCAACGTTTTTAACATAAAACAGAAAAAATAGTAAGCACCCATCTAGAGGTCATCTCGAGAATCCATATGAAGTTTGGTGATGATCGGATGAGGCAAATGCTCTGTGGGGTGTGGTAAAGGATTTAGTGATGCAAAGAGTAAAATCTAAGATGGCTGGGCCATGTTTTTCATTGAAAATCATTCAAATTTGATAGTTCCCATTCAGAGGTGATCCTAGACTCATATATCGAGTATCATTGAAATCGGTCAAAGTTGGTTTGAGTAATCGCTCTAACGGTTGCGAAGGATCAAAATCGCCTAAAATAGACAAACTAAGTCACATAACTCTTGTATAAAGTTTGAATAAACCTGGTTTTCGATATTGTTGCAACAGACCCATTTGGCACCTATGAATGAAATCAATTGACGGTTGTTTGAGTTATCGAGTTAATGGTCTCACGCCTGTCTGGACACCTGCCTGGACACACGCCCGCCTACCGACCTCGCCAAACCATAAGTCGAGTTTTTAAAAAAAACTTGACTAAAAAAAACAGAGTTACAACATTTATTCAGGCACAAACAGTGCTTATATTGTCATATGTGATGATGCTTTTATTTTATAGTTTGAGTTTCATGGTTGAGGGGTACATCATATTTGCACTGGCACAGAGTCTTTAATGCTGCAAAAGTGGGGTAAAAATGGATGGACCGAACCTAAAGTCGAACTTGATCTGTATTTTCATGAGTAATCCATATACCGTACTGACCCGGTTCAAAGCCCATGTCCGTGTTTAGGCCCACCCATATATTTTGTCCAAATTCCATGGGGACCAAACGTTACAGACCATTCTGACATAAAATACAAAAGAACTACTTACCTTTACTTAATCTGGAAGGCGGGTATATTTCCCAAATAATCGGCATTAGATCGGCTTTCATAAGTTTTACTGTCCCGATTTCTTAGGATTTTTGGTTTGCAAGGGCCATATCCGAGTTTAAGCCCACTTGGATTTTTTAGCTCAAATAAAACAAAGGCCCCCTGGGCCTAAACCGCGGGTCAGTACGGTACCAATTTTGACAAATAGATAATCCATTGAATATATACTACATTTATATACCATTTTCTGATAGCTTAGGATTCACACTATGATAAAACATGTGTCATAAAATAGTTAATACTGAAGATAAAGTCTCTTACCCTTTCTTGCACTTCAAGATCAGCACTTTGTATGAATATTGGGATTTTGTCGGACAGTAATTGGTTGAGATCTTTAACGAGGGTTTCGTCCCCCTCCTCCTCCGCTTTCTTCACGATGTTGCCATAGAGTTTGAGTATATTCTGCACATAAACGCTCTGTATGTGCCCGGGTAGTGCTGTTATTTTAGGCTTCAGCATAGATTCCAGTGTTGACCTTGGGTCTGGCAGGAACCTGAGAAGACAGAATATTACCTTATATGAAAATAAAGATTTATATTAGGGCTCTCGATTTTCAATTCCAAAGGAAAGTTGGATCAATTGGTTTCAAGCAAATCAAAGCGAAGACACAGGAAAGTTTGGAGAAACACTAAAATCTGTATCTGAAATGAATGAGTATTAACCCAAATTTTAACTTGACCAGGACTTTCTCATAACATATGTAAATCATATACCATATTTCTTAGAGGTCTATCAAATATTATTAAGTTATCATCCATATAAATAACATTTCAGAGGGATGGGTTGATGTATGGTCTATGTAATCTACATTGTTCTTGTTGCAATTAAAAGTGTCAACATACTGTATAATTTCAAACAGAATATAATTTATCCACTGCTCTCTACCTCTATTACCTACATAAAGCCTGCGTAATAAACGTTACGTTTATTACGTCAATGTAGCTTTGTTAGGTCAACGTAGCTTTATTAGGTTAGTACTACTTTTAGAATGTAATTTGATATGCAAATTGCGCAGGTAACTAGGGACGTCAACCAGCCTTATTGACGTCATTGTGATTTCAGAACGTTTTTATCGTGCATAATTCACTAAAATAATTCGTAAAATGATATATGTTTTAGCTCTAAAACATCTGTAAATCCTCAGAACAAGGTCAGCTTATAATAAATGTAAAAAGGCCAACAAACTATTTCGCTCTGAACTGCACTCAGGTTTTCCCACGTCATGAATGCTAATTAGTTTGCTTGACCTAATAAATGTAATGGCGTCATCGAAGTAACGAATGTAAAACTGAGGAAAATGACAGATTTACCTCACAAAAGGCAAGTTTTGTGCGATGGATAAATATAAATATGTAGCTAATGTTGTTGCTTAAACTGTTTATCGCCGCTCGGGGAATTTGGCATCTATTGGACTCGGCAGAGCCTCGACCAATAGATGCTCAAATCCCCCTCACGGACATAAACAGTTTAATTGACGACACTAGCCACATATTCTCTATTTATTAGCTAATTCAGATAATTTAAGACTCAAGGCTCAAATTAATAATTTTTTTACTGACTGTCAAAATGACAGGCACCAAATGGATGGTGTTGGTCATTTCAAAATGGTGCCTGTCAAATTTTCAGATGTACTGTATGAGACAGTATTTAAATTTCCAAGCAGATGACATTTTTGTTTTAAAAAGTTAAAAAACTTTACGTCGATTAATAAATACACATGCAATTCTCAAACGACATAATTATATTAACTCTGAATTGATCTGAAATTAAAAAAGAACTATTTTTTACTTTCAATATCCGATTTGACCAGAAGTGGCTCCTTGGACGTACCCAAACAGATATAGATAGTTTTAAAATTAGCATTGGACAAAATGTCCGACAGATACAGAAGTGCACTGGACATAAGCTATTTTTCATCGGACAATGACCTTGACCAGCCACTTATTTTGAGCCTTGAACAGACTTCATTCCGAAGTTCCCTTTCATGATGAGAGCTGCGCTGGTGTATCATTACAGATCCTGTGCAAGTCCATTCTCTTATATATTCGAGTCTCCCATAGGGTGTCTGACATATATAAGAGAATGCACTGGCTTACAAGCTGAATGTGAAGATTGTTAGGCCAGTGCATTCTCTTATATATGAGAGGGTTTTCACAAAAAATTCATGAAGCGTCAGTCATGTATGGGTCAAGAGTGATATTTCTCTTAAATTTCCCCATTTAAAATGTCAAAGATAGTAATACTATCAATCTATCATTTTGATCTAACTTGAGTATAGGATGGAATATACCATATATATAGAATATGTAGCTAGTGCCATTGCTTAAACTGTTTATGAGGGGGATTTGAGCATCTATTGGGTGAGGCTATGCCAAGTTGAATAGATGCCAACCCCCCCCCCCCCTCCCCATACCCCCCCCCCCCCAAGTGGACATAACCAGCAGATATAAGAGAATGCATTGGCACATGGTTTTTGCAAAAATTTCATGAAGCTCCTGTCATGGAAGGGTTAATATGCATATGAACCCAAGCCTTGAAATAGTGTGTCTGTCATTTGCAGAATGAGGTCCCCAGAGGGTGAATTTAGTGATGCTACCCCGCATAGCGGTATGCGGGGTAGCATCACTAAATTCACACTCTGGGGACCTCATTCTGCAAATGACAGACACACTATTTCAAGGCTTGTATGAACCTAAAATGACAACATACTCAGCAAATTCACCACAGATCCAAGCTGAAGCATACAGGACTTCACATATACCATTTCTCTGAGAGTTGTTGGCAAGCACGTGCGTATTCTCCAATAAAATGGCCTACAAGAGATAAATAATAATGTTAAAATAAATATTTGCTAAAAAATGGCAGCAAGATATGACACTTGGCAATTTCAACATTAGTTTTTTTTCTATATTTTCCAAAGTTATCAACAAGCTATCATCCTAATGAGCTATTCCAACCACTCATCTCGGATACTGCAAAAACTAGATATTGAACAGATTTGTTTTTAAGGAGATTTTGGCATTCAAATTTCAAAACATCAAAAAATGGTATTAAAGTAATTTGAACACTTATATCTTCTCAACAGTTATATTTATATTGGTTCTGGATTCATAACGAGCTGGCCAAAAAAAAAACACAGAGCTCATTCGGTATCTCTTTTGCCCTGAGTTATATTAAGCAATTTTAGTTGAATGTGAATATTACTATTTCAAGAATAAATTACTACATAACTCTAAAATAAGTTACTATGGAAATGAAAATAATTAAAAAAATATATCACATTAGTTGAAAGTGAAGGCCTGCATGAGAAAGTTTCATGGCGATACATAAGGTAGTCTTTGACCACTCAATTGATTGCTATTTACTAACCACACTTCAGTGTTGCTGTGCATGGGAATCTCCAACCCACGGTTTGTGGAAAATAGAATCCCTTTCCAATATCATTTTTATCAGTACCATTGTGCTCAATTGCAACAAGTGATGGGCTGTCCCAATGGGACTAATGATACTCCCATGTAATTTGACTGAAAAATGTAGGCATAAAAGCTTGGACAAAATTATGCATCTTGAGAAAAATTTCTAAGTTGATAAAGGGGGATAACTCAACAAAATTGCAGGTGCACAGGGGCTGGTTCCATGCATTAAGCTAGAATGGGTAATTTAAACTCGGCAAAAATAAATTGAATGATTTTTTGTCACCGGAGCAGTCTAAAAATAGAATAGTTACAACTGCAAATAATTATTGCGGAATTTGATAAAACACACATTGGGTGTGTTGAAGACTTAGACTCAGGCAAATGAGCAAAAATATCTGATATTCACATTGAAACTAACAATATTTTCTTTTATCAAACGAGCAAATATACCTAATTTTAGAACCTTGACACTAAGTATCTAAAATTGTGGATAAATAATTTTAACTTTTCAACTGAATTCTATATTTCTGAATTATATTATAATCATGACAAATTATAAAAAATATAATTCATTTAATCCATTACATAAATATTTTCAATGTGCTTTCTCAGTTGACAACCGATCTTCGTGGGGAAAGTGATGTCACATTACAATACGCCCGCTGTAACACCACCTCGGGCATAGGTGTAGTGAGCATAGCCCAGCGTATTTATGCCTGATCATTCCATTCATTTCCCATTCAAATTTCATTACTCATTGTTGCCCAGCATAATGAATGGAATCCTCCCTAGGTTCCCATGGTACTAAATTTCAGTGCCAAAATTTACTAAAAATTGATCGAAAAATGTAGGAATAAAAGCTTGGAAAAAGTTGCATCTACGGACAGACAGATGGACAGACAAGCTGATTCCTATATACACCCTCCATAACTCGTTACGGGGAGTATAATAACATCTTTCCTCTAAGTTTTTTTGGCAATGCTCCAACACATTGTCTCTTGAAACATGCAGTGGTACCTTGTACTAAACAGATATTTACCATTTGTGTGACTGAAAACGGTCGTATGGAATGCACCCTTATTGCGACATCCAGCATCTGTGTAGCGATGAGTCTGCCATGTCGTGTACCCTCCATCCTCGTTAGCTCAACCAGTATACTCACATACCTAGAATAATTAAACTCTGTCATTCAAAGGTATTCAAGGCCTTCAGAATGAAAATTCCTAAAACTCTGTAAAATCATCCCTATCAAGGAGAACATGGGAATATATTTTCATATTAATAATTGCCCAAATAACGAGTTTACAATTTGAAATCAATGTTATGACAAGAGGTGGCATCAGAGATGCTGTGTCTCGTTTTCGGTGGCTTACCGCCGGTGGCAACCGCCAATTGGTGTGCATCAGTATCGGTAGACTAATTAATAGGTAAAATCGAAAAATGACTAATTAAGGGCCATAACTCTATCAAATTTTATCAGGCCAGGCTGGTTTTCGAACTCGTCCGAAATATTCTTGGCAAGTACGTCTATTCCAAATTTTAAACAAATCGGAGGACGTTTGTTGAAGTTATCGCGCTAACAAGCTAAAAATTCACGAAAAATGACTAATTAAGGGCCATAACTCTATCAAATTTTATCGGACCTAGCCGGTTTTCGAACTCGTCCAGGATATTATTGGAAGACACTTATATACCAAATTATAGTTGAATCGGTTGACGTTTATTGAAGTTATCGCGCTAACGAGCTCAAAATTCGTACAAAATGACTACTTAAGGACCATAACTCTATCAAATTTTATCGGACCTGGCCGGTTTTCGAACTCGAACGAAATATTCTTGGGAGACACCTATATACCAAATTTCAATCAAATCGGATAACGTTTGTTGAAGTTATCGCGCTAACGAGCTGAAAATTCGTGAAAAATGACTAATTAAGAGCCATAACTCTATCAAATTTTATCGGACCAGGCCGGTTTTCGAACTCGTCCGAGATATTCTTGGGAGACACCTATATCCCAAATTTCAAACGAATCAGATAACGTTTGTTGAAGTTGTTGCGCTAACGAGCCTAAAATCAGTAAAAAATGGCAAAGGGCCATAACTCTGTAATAAATGTGCGGACGAACCCGATTTTTTTTTGTCTGCAGCTTACGTGCATGGATATGTACTCACACACACCCGCCCGCCCGTCCGCCGCCCGCCGTCCCTCATCAAACTATAAGTCGAGTTTTGGAAAAAAACTCGACTAAAAACATTAACCCTTTCAAGATAGGAGTGCGCTGGTGCAGCATTAAATATCCTGGAAAGTGCATTCTCTTATATATTCAAGTCTCCCATAGGGAGCCTAGAATATACAAGAGAATGCACTGGCTCACAAGGTCAAGGTAAATATAGTTAAACCAATGCATTCTCTTATATATGCGAGGTGCCCTATGGGTGAACCGCATATTTAAGAGAATGCACAATTTCAGGAAGCTCCATTCAAGGAAGGGTTAATAATTGCCCAAATAACGATTGTTTGCAAGTTGAAACCATTGTTATGTAAACATTAAAAGTTCTGTCAACAAACATAACCAATGGCAATTGTGATTCAAATATGATATTTTTAAAAATATAATATATATTTCCTTAAAGAAAGCCTGAACACTGAACTATATGGATAGATGTCCTGCGTTTGTAAAACCATAGTAGAAAAGGGGTTAACTTTTTGTGTGTGGTCGCCTACAGTACCTCGCGGTCTTGCTCGGATTAGTCACGCATGCGCAGTCCCAATATAACCGACTGAATCCGCTAGTTTATTTTCAACTCAATCAGGAGATTGGCGAGTTGCGGGGTTGGGAATGGCACCGCCATGGGAGGGCCCTATGATAGTTCAGTGTTCAGGCTTTCTTTAAGGAAATATATATTATATTTTTAAATATATCATATTTCTGCTAAAGGAAGCCGTTCACACTGAACTATATGGATTAGAATGCAAGCCCAGGAGGAGGCACGAGCAATAAAGTTAATAGCCAAATTTTGGAGGGAATGCACTCTTCTAAAACAGATTGTACCTAAATATGAACTCTTTAATGAATCTGTTATGATTAGGTACGTGAAATAAACTCATATAATTAGAGTGCTATATTGCCCAAACATGTACCTCCCCCCCCCTTGTTTTTGGAAGCAACATCCCAGGTGGTGCCATTCAATTCAGAATTGCGAGCGAACCGAGCAATTCTCTGTTCTTCATCCGTCAGTTCTAAGAATCCAGCCGATTTTGAGATTCGAGGAGACTAACTCCCTCTCCGCCTTAGCGACATAACGACCTGCACTGGAGGAGGCCCACTCCAAAGATGGCAAGACAACCAACATTAAGAGTTTAACTAACTGCTGTTCACCAATGCAAATGGCAGATAACCTGATGCCCAATCTATGGTACAGGTATCAAATGGAGAGCCCACCAGCCCCAATGGGTTATACAACTATAAGCGAGTCAAGCCATTGGATCAGAGGGAGCCCCCACCATCACATGCTGTAGGTGGTCATGCCCAAGCTAATATCCTGGCCAAGCTGGAGGGTGGGGAGAGGTCATTTTTCTCCGATCCCTTCACGGAGGAGTGGCAGGCAAGGCCGTGTCGTTAATTCGATCGTGACCAGGGGGACTCGGGGCTTTACCTCATGGGTACGGCCCCTGCCCTACGCTTAAGCTGCCTAAGGCCATCCAGCCGGTGTCGATACGTACGCACTCGATTATTTGGCAGCTTTAGCGCCCAGAACCGCTAGCGTCTGGTGGGGGCCAAATGGCCTGGAGGTCCCAAGTACCCCTGCAGCTCCACCAGACGTATCCCCACGAATTGGTTGAACCAACGAATTGATACGTCACCGGAGGAGCGTGAACTGGTCCTGCCCTTAGAACAGTTATCACACGTTCACATGTCCCTGAGGTACCTATGTATCACAATATACACATTGCGTATATATATATATAAAATGATATAATATATATATCCGGGGGATATACATATTAAGTTTTCCTCATGAGATCATGTCAGAAGGCCCTTCCAAAGCTGCGCCCATCAATCTAATGGGCGGAGCCAGATCACAGCTCCCTGTCATGATCCAACGTATCACTAAATATAGATATACAACCCCACAGAGAACATGTCTCATGTCTCTGAGGTACCTATGTATCACCGTTTCACAAGATATCATTGCAGAAACCCGGTGACACAAATCTTTCGCATAAATAGATATATAAAATGATATAATAGATATATCATGGTGATATATAAGTCATCATGAGATCATGTCAGAAGACCCTACTAAAGCTGCGCCCAACAATCCAATGGTCATAGCCAGAGCAGAGATCCCTGGCACAATCCAATGTATCATTAAAGATATATATATAGCCCCTCAGAGAACATGGCCGAACACCGCAGGTGACCAGAGCATCCGATGAGAAAGCAAACCGCTACTCTCAGGTGCCAAAACAATAGTGTCGGTACGAGTATTAATTTCGGAGAAATTTCCCAACGAGCACCATCCTTTGGAATGGAGACAGACAGCAAAATGTGCAATCACAAGTATTATGTTCAGCCTAAATCCACACACATTACTATTATTAGGCCATCACGACCACTAGGCACCTGAGAGCAGTCCGCGTTCCCAGCGGAATACCCACCGCGATCCGATTCTAAGAAATGAAGGTGCGCCTTCTACAACCGAAATCAGTTCAAATGATGTAAAATGTAGTCAGATGATGAACACAGGTAAATTTTCACGGTCACCATACGGAATATTCAGGTCTGAGCCTCTGCCCACCCAAACATGCAGCAGAACGACCTAGGTGTGTGATAGGTCGGTTAGTGTGAAGCATGCAGCAAACTAGGGGAAGACCCGCTCTAAAAATGGCTCCCCTAGGAAGGAAAGGAATGAAATTATCATCCTCCTAGTAAAGGATACACATCCCTTTATAATGTTGTTTTATTTTAATTTGAAGAACCAAGATAGAGAGGAACTCCCCCGACCTAAGTGGTCCCGCTTGTGGCATGTTTAAGGAAGAGAGGACAGCATAGACCGAAATGCGCAGTTGGCAGCATGGCTTCAGGCCCTTATGATCGGGCATCTGTGCCATGGGGATGGGATGCCACTCGAACGGGGTGGTCCCCTGCCTGCGTCTTAGGAAAGGTCGGTAATGCTGGTCAATGAGCTTCCTCGAAAGCTTAGCTGGACAGCGCAAACGTCTTCGCCTGTTTTATTGTCTATGTGCCAGATAATCAAATTGATATGGGCAATAGAAGTATGAAGAGCCATGCTGATGGCCTCTTGTCGGAAAGGCTATTGGCAGTGGTCGTGGGACACATGGCAATATAAATGCTTTCCATGTAAATATGCTTCATTCGTGTGTGAAGTATATTCGCCATATCAACGGTATGAAAGGTCGGGACACGTATATATTTTAAAATTCATTGAGACTCCAACTAGTCCATGAATACCTTCAAAATACCTACCATGCCCTTTATGAACAATACATGCTGTATTGGATGTACAGCCTGTTCTTGTACCAAGCTCACATTTGATATGGTTACTTGTCATAAATAATGTCTCCCCCCACCTTCCTCGTCTTGGAATACCACTGCTATTATATCGTTATTCATTGGGGAACGTCATCCAGGCCACGGTCGCCAGTTATTGCCAGTGGGCCAGTTACCTGGAGGGGTCAAGTCACCACGACTCTAAATACCTGTCAGGCTGGAATCATTCACATAATTGAATCAAGAAGGGGAAAGGTTGTTCAAACCAAAGTATCTTCAAATATATTTTTAGACAGTGAAACCATGAGTAAACACCGTTAGAGTGACGATAAGCCTCTTGCCTTACACTAGAGAATGCAAACCGGAGCACCCATGATTTGTAATTTTGTGTCCCAATTAGAGCCATATCCAGAATCGTAGTAATCCAGACCCCCCCCATATCTGACAAATTATATCATACCTTATAGGTTCTATAATAATTACATAGATGAATTGTTCACAATAGTCTATGCGCCTCGTAAGGCCTTGAAATGGCGGCTGATTATGGCGAAATGTCGATTTTCAGATTCGAAAAATATTAAGTCCGCCGCCTATTCGAAAACACGGAATTCGAAACAATAATTCTAAAAACTAACGCGTAGGCGACCAGTAATTATTGTATCGATAAATTGAATTTGTTGTCTAGTTGTTAAACGACAAATTCGGAACAATACTCCCTTTAGACTTCTCTCTTTGGTAGCAGAAAATAAACTGGCGGATTCAGTCGGTTATATTGGGACTGCGCATGCGTGACTAATCCGAGCAAGACCGCGAGGTACCGTAGGCGACCACACACAAAAAGTTAACCCCTTTTCTACTATGGTTTTACAAACGGAGGACATCTATCCATATAGTTCAGTGTGAACGGCTTCCTTTAGCGGAAATATACATCTGTATTTTGCAGAATATTTTCTCAATATTTTTTCGAAGCTTTGCCATTTTCTAATATTGATTTCATGATTTAAACTAGGGGCCTGCAAAGCATTGAGTATTCAATTCGAAATCATTGCAAAGATTTGATTTGATTTAATTGGATATCGTATTAAAAATTTTGAATACCAGGGTTTGGTTTTCAAACGATACATGTGCGACAGAATGTTTCGTGCTAACCAACACAGATGGCTACAAATTGCGGCACTTCCAGATCTTGATTGAATTTGAAGTCTAAAATGTACATAGTGAATGTCATACCACATCAGGGGCACCTCTCGTCCTCAACTTAAAACCACAATAAACAGAAAGATTATTATAATGTAGACATATTTTGTTCTTAAACAAAAGCCAATGTGTGTTACATAAATTGATGTTTTGTTACTTAACACAGCATAGATCTTGAAGATAACATGCTATTGACGTGATATTTATGATTGGTATAATGCATAACATCTTTCTATATTTTATCATTCTTTCTGCTAACTAGACACCAGTATCATGTTTCAATGAATGTGCATATTTTTACAGCATTACCAACCATGAATGATATCCATACCTTTAAAATAAAAACGTTCATTTAATTTTCCTTTATGGACCAGTGAGTCTGAGAGAACCTAGTTTGTCGGTCGGTGATCGATATTAATTTTTGAATGTTCATTTGTATTATCTATTCAAGTTGAAGATTTACTGGAGACATATATCTTAAATATGATAGAAATGCCCTCGTAGGAGTTTAAATTCCATGTTACATCATAAATCCATGATATACAAAACTCTCACCGAAACCCATGTGGCAACTATACTTACCAGTAGGTATTGAATAACTAATCGCTTGCGACTACAACTTAAGTGTTTGGATCACAAGTCTATGGTACATATTTGCCACAAATCTCGTAAAATCACGTGTCTTCACGTCTTGCTGGCGACAAACCCCACTGGTGATTGTCATTATTGATTGATTATTTCGCTAATTAGGGAATCAAATCAGTTAGATAAATGTCAAGTTACTCAGAATTGAGTTTTATACACGAACAATAATTACAAAAGTAAATACGGGTTTGTATTTGCAAGTTCCTCGTTTCTTTTGTTGGGTAAATTTTGACATAAATATTGATGATTTCAACATTTGAATTTCGGGATTCGAGATTCGATACTGAATTTGATTTGGAAATCTTTGAATATTTTATTTGAGATGAGGTGACCAGATAGTGAATTTGGTGATGCTAGCCCACCGTGTGCGCTAGTGTGCAAATTCTGCAAATGACAGACCCACTATTTGCAGCCTTGATCTTTAGATAGAGTCTTACCATTCAAAGTTTGAGACAAACTGATAGTTGGACTGGCTACAGATTTCAATGATCTTTGATAGGAGTTCATCTCTGTAGTGTGAGCCCTCAGCTTTATCCATATGAATCATTAGCTTCTTAACGATCTCCATCAAGTTCTTCTTAGAAACCTGAAAAAACACAGGGAAAATGTCACACAAGAGTCAAATGAGAGAACATTTGAGAAGGAATTGGTGGGATTATTAAATGCCCAGTTGTTTGGGATATAAAAGTGAACTTTTTTTAATTTTAAAATTCACAATGTACAGTTATATTGGTTTCAGTGTCAAATCGTCCCAATCAAATGTTATGATTCCGTATATAAGTGATAGTGCAGGAAAAATTATGACATGACAGGTAGAAATTTCAGAACATTTTGAGCCTGCAGTGGCCTAATAGGGTGATCCTCTGCAGCCTCAGAAGCAGAATAAGAACCCCTTTCTTAACCCTTTCAAGGTGGGAGCCTGTGCTGGTGCAGCATTAAAGATCTGTGCCAGTGCATTATCTTATATATATGCGAGTCTCACATTGGAATCTTGCATATATAAGAGAATGCACTGGCACATGATCTTTAATGCTACACTAGCACAACTGCCATCATGAAAGGGTCCCAATTAAATCGCTATTGCTTCAATTTTCCAAATGACATGGGCTCATGCCCCTACCCCAAAGAGGGTAGAATAATCCTTGCCTAACTCTGATTTAACGTTAAGATCTGGGCATTATAATACTAATCTTTGTGGGCTTGGTCACAAGCCTTGAAATAGTGTGTCTGTCATTTGCAGAATGAGGTCTCCAGAGTCCAGAAGGTGAATTTAGTGACACTACCCCGCACAGTGGGCTAGCATAACTAAATTCCCCCCTCTGGAAACCTTATTCTGCGTAGGCCTCATTTTCTCGGAAGTATCTATAGTCTCAAATTAACATTGTTTTTTTGTTACTTTTTCCCTTCTGTTCAGCTTCTATATTCCCTAATTTGCTGAAGATAAAATGCATAATCGAGGTGACTAATGGGTGAACATCACCAACTTCAACTGGGGAACTTCAATCTGATCCTAGGTCTCTCATAGCAGTTGAGGCCTAAGCAGAATGAGGTTTCCAGAGGGTGAATTTGGTGACACTAGCCCGCTGTGCGGGGGTAGCGTCACTAAATTCACCCTCTGGTGACCTCATTATGCAAATGACAGATACACTATTTCAAGGCTTGCTTGGTCATTTTACATGTTACTCACCATTCCATATAAGAGATCCAGTGCCCGCAGTCTTATAGATTCATCCTTATCATCTAGGCACTGTAATACTAAATCTTTGTGTGCTTGAACACTCTTCGGATGACTGGCCAGAATCCGAGACATCGCCAGCAGACCCAAATACTTCACTGCAATGGAGAGCAAAACGTAAATCAGAAGTGTGGCTACAAAAAAGTTAGTTTTATCAATATGCGACCCACCACACCAAACCAGTCTAAAGTCTAGACTGATTTTAAGATATTATATTTACACACTAAGTGTTGTCATCACTAAATCCAGCATTCTGATTGGTCGGTGCCCACGTGGATAGTTGCAGTTATTTCTCGGTGAATGCGTAACGCCTCATAACACCAAGCTAATAACACCATCGATACGTCATTAGGTTTGGAAAGACGAACGCGTAATGCTTTGGGCGCATTTTGACTCGCGCAGGATTGACTTAATACATCATCGGGTTTCAACATGAAGAGAAATTGTTCCTATTAACTTTTGCCAAAGGTGCTATTGGGTATTTTGGGCTGATCTTGTCACGATACACTTTTCGATTTAAATATATTTACAAAAGCGGCTTTTTCGCTAAATGTATATAAATATAAGGATTAACTGTCATGTGGAGTATTTTTATGGAGATGTAACGGTGAGGTAAGTGGACATAACTTGTATGTAAAACCCTTCGGGTTTTACACAAGTTATGTCCACTTACCTCACCGTTACATCTCCATAAAAACAGTCCACATGACAGTTAATCCTTATATAACTGTCAGCTGCAACTTTAAAAGAGCTTTCCATTGAAAAAAGAAACATATCTGTATCTAGTCAAATGTTATCATACTGTATTTTGAATGTTGGGATTCCACACGAAACTGTGTAAAAATATTCTGAGATAATTGCATTGAAAGAATTTCATGGCATTTGTTTCGGTAATGAGCAAAATTGCCATAGCAGACAATGTGTTTCTTTCCCTAAACAATGGCATATACATTTAGGGAAATAAATAAGACACCTATCTTCAATGCAATCAACAGAATTATAATATTTCAATTGGTTCTTCAGTTATCCTGGAATGAATCTGACTAAATGTAACTGTTTACGATTATTTTATATGTTCACAAAAACGACTACAGGACACAAGTTAGTGGCCTTGTGGAATATATTTTGCTATCATTAAGTTGCTTAATAGCAATAATGATTAATATTAAGCATTTGACAATAATCTATATATGAAGACTAATTATCAAAGTACAATAATAATCAAAATCCCGAAAATCCATATTTTAACCCTTTTATGAGAGGAACTGAGCTGGTGCAGCATTAAAGATCATGTGCCAGGGCATTCTCTTATATAATCGCATATATAATAGAATACACATAGGTCAACGTAATTATTGTTGGTCGACGTAATTATTGTTAGGCCAATGCATACTAGAAAATCTTACATTATTTGCTGCTTAACAAATTATAAATTTTGTAACCTCAGGCCCAATATCTGTATGTTAGGAATATGGGTGGTGAAGACTTGATAACTATGATTGGGGTAAAGAGAAGTTATTTATACTTACAGTTCTGATCTGAATCTTCTATCAGTATCCGTAGTTTCTGGACACATAGCTACAAAAGATCAAAATACTTAAATAAAGATATTAATATAATAGTGATCACTCAAGTACAAAGGGTAAATACAAGCAGAAGTCATAGCAACATACAGTAATGCTCTAATTAATCAACCCCTTAACCACAGCAGAATTATGGGTAACTTTTCAGGATTTAGTCGGAAATATGGCTTGTTGACATTAATTGGAAAGCTCTCGCCGAGAGCTTTCCGATGAATGGCAACAAGCCATATTTCCGACTAAATCCTGAAAAGTTACCAATAATTCTGCTGTGGTTAAGGGGTCGATTAATTAGAGCATTACTGTACTTGATGGGTCCAGATCTCACAATTTAGATTTTTTGTTTGTTTTGGTAAGAAAATGATGAGAGAAATTGTTGTTCATTGGTGGTTTCTACTGCATTTTTAGACAGTGAAAAATAATGTTTTGTCAAAATATGTACCACCTGCATTGTCTATTTCTAATCGTGTTATACCAGAAAATCATACAAGTCAAGGTGATGCCCCATATATTAACGAAGTTAATCTCTGCACAGGATCAAAACATGACATGTATCTCATAACAAATAACTTGCATTGAAAACCTTGGAAAATTTACACAGCACAAAATCACTGAGTATATATTAAAAGCATTTCACATATTTGTGAACCTACAGTAATGCCCTAAGTAATCGACTCCTTAACGACAGCAGAATTATGGGTAACTTTTCAGGATTTAGTCGGAATTCATCGGAAAGCTCTCGGGGAGAGCTTTCCGATGAATGGCAACAAGCCATATTTCCGACTAAATCCTGAAAAGTTACCCATAATTCTGCTGTCGTTAGGGAGTCGATTACTTAGGGCATTACTGTATTTTGATCGCTTAGAACATGATAAAAGCATGCATATACTGGTACTGTAAGATCCTTTTAATTCATGGGAGTCTATAATTTGTTGATTTCATGGTTTGACCCAACAATGAAATCAACATCCAATCAAATAATTTACTCCGAGTTGGTAAAGTAAATGTCAATATAGAGATGGAAATGAAGATCGGGCATTAGGTCTGTTTTCGGCATGTCGTAAAATGGGTTGACAAAAAATATGGAAGATGAGATGAGAAATTATTAATTTAATTTGTCAGTGGCCTATTCATAATAGTTTATGTACAACATCGTCTGTTCCCTGCTATAATAGTTTGTATAAACAATGTTCAATAAATTGGTCTCTTAATAAAGGCTAATGCATGTTTCACCACACGCAGGTTACATAAAACAATAAGATAAGAGTTTAGCAAGGGAAGCCTAACTATCTTAGTATAGCGTTTGTCGGTATGAGTTCTCGTAAGTTGCTTGTTAAGTATGATATAAACTAAAGTAATAAGTATACTAGTACTATGTTTATAGTTTAGTGGGTTTACTGATTTCGCTTGTTAAGTGTGATAACTTAAGTAATTAGTATTTGGTATACTAGTACTATGTTTATAGTTTAGTGGGTTTACTGATTTCGCTTGGGTATGCGGGAGTCATAGCACCTTATGGTGAATAATGTTAATCTCTTCCACATAAAACAATAAATGACTACCTCGCCAGTGTGTGAAATGAAGCCGGTAGATGTTAGTGCATTGATTGTGTGATGCCTTTTCAAAGCCGGAATACCTGGAGGTCTGATTTCTCCAAGATGTCATAAACCTGCTATTGTATGACCTGTTGATGTGGATAAATATGATATCTGAACCACGAATTCACATCCCCATTAAATAGCTTTTTTTATAAGAACCACGAAAATTGAGTCTAACTAAATCAAAGTCATTAACAGTACTATAAAGTTTAATTTATGCTTGAAGAGTATGTCATGGTTCCTGAATGGGTCAGTGGTCAATGTTTTTTCTTATTGGGTCTGAATCGAGGCTACCAAGACCATGAACAATATAGCTCAAAACATCATGGGGATTCAAAATCACATAACCCAAGATGGTACCAATTGTTCACTATGGATGCATATCAGCGACATCAATCAATTTCTTTGAAGGCAACAAAGACTATTGTTTATGCCTGTGTTCATGACCTTATAAACAGTTGCAGCATATGCCTTGAATGTCAGCACTTGCTCCACAAGCAGGAAATTGATCTTAATCAGCAGTACTCTTCACAAACATTCATTTAGAGCCGTGTTCCGGATACACATTGTGGTTTAAATAGACTCAAAGTCTGATAGAAATTGATAGAAGTATTGATTTTTAGATCACGCTACTTGTCAGCATGACGAGGGCGGCAAGATGTTCATCAGGCAGAGAGTTTTCATGGAATAAATGGTTACTACATATAATATATATATTTACGTATATGAAAATACATAAATGGCAAATTTTTCAAAAACTAAATCTTTCATACAGAAAGCTCTAACTTTATACTAGTAAATTCATTGAAAAGGTAGCGCATTCTACTAGGGAAATCATAGGATTATTTTCTCAAAAATATACCATTCATGAAACTTGGCTAACTTCTTCGAATACGATATAAGATAAATAAGTTTTTTAGAAAACAAATTTCTGCTAAAAAAAAATTTATGAGCCATGAAATATCTCCCTTTGAAATTCAAAACTGACTAAAGTTCAGAGCAGATGTCTATTTTACTATGAATACAAATTGGTGTCATCAAAATCTTTTGAATTCCCAACTAAAATTTCTGTGAGCGTTGAATACTTGGGCACCTCTGAGCCACTTTAAAATCAGTTGCAGTATAATAATGAGATTTGCCTTAAACCTCTGCCTCAGCAAGCAGGAAATTGATCTGGTCTTAATCAGCAGTACTGTTCACAAACATTCATTTAGACCCGTGTTCCGGATACACATTGTGGTTTAAATAGACTCAAAGTCTGATAGAAATTGATGGATTATTGATTTTTAGATCACGATACATGTCAGCTTATCTATGCATGACGAGGGCGGCAAGATGCTTATCAGGCTGAGCATCTTCATGAAACACATGGTTACTATATGAAATGACATAAATGACAAACAATATCGCACATGTGTTGATTTCCCGAGGGTATCATGCGGAACATGACATACACTGTACTCATCTCTCTGATTAGTCATTTGAATTTGTTTAGGACTTGCAAACCTTAGAAAGGCCACGTTAATTAAAATACTGGGTTCTCAGGCACCTTCTTGACACTAGAAATTTTCAAAAACTCCAAACTGCATTTCCTTTCAAGAATCACATTTTAGATAGGTTTATGATGAAAATAACTACCTAACCAGACATGGCTCATTGGAACCCCAAATTTATATGCACGTAATTTGGAATGACGCGAAGATACAGTAATGCCTTGTAATGGCTTGTTGCCATTCATCGGAAAGCTCTCCCCGAGAGCTTTCCGATGAATGGCAACAAGCCATATTTCCGACTAAATCCTGAAAAGTTACCCATAATTCTGCTGTAGTTAAAGAGTCGATTACTAGGGCATTACTGTATCTTCGCGTCAGTGAGAGCTTTCCGATGAATGCCAACAAGCCATATTTCCAACTAAATCCTGAAAAGTTACCCATAATTCTGCTCTGGTTAAGGAGTCGATTATTTAGGGCATTACTGCGGCAGCTACAAAATTAACGAGTTATAATGATGGGAAGTGTGCAATGAGCAAAATAATCAATGAATCGTGAGTAATGTCACATAATCATCAAAACCAATTGATTGCTCTCAACATCAGGAATAGACTAAAAGGATCTCTCTTCAAGTGATGTGAAACACTCTGGTAGGGTGATCAAGAGAAATGGAAAATAATCTTGCTCAAAGTAGTTATTTTTACAAATATTATATCCAAATTGACATCACTCACCATCAGTCTTATATATTAATTAAACGCAATGACATTTGATGGCGAATTTATCGCCAATAGTTGCGTCCCGAATTGAGATGTAAATATTTACACTTGAGCTTAGTTCAGACAATATTTTCTGTGGAGTGGTACGGTCGATTTCTTTGACCTTTTTGGCGATGTTAGTAGAATGCTACATTCCTCCATGACATACACTGTAGAGCATGAGAACTAACTTATCAGTTTCACGCCCGACAAGTACATAACGTCTTTAAATGTTCTATGATTACGAAAAATCGGGACCATATTTTTATCAATTCTATGACATGAATAAAACATTTGGTGGCATGTCCATATACAAAATATGTAGCATTTTGATCAACCGATGTTGATCCCCTGAACCAGACTGGGGTAACAGAAGCGAATATAATTTCAGGTTTCAAACCACCAAAGGGCTTCAGAGAGATTCTAAATAATTCTTAAAGACTTCTAGTCCATGCTGTACATCCATTAATTTCTAAGTTTAAAAAAAACTAATTATTATAAAAAGCCTCCATTCCTCATCTACCATTTCATATATAATTGCCTGAGAACACAGATTTCATTTTAACAGAGCCTAACTTGACATTGTTGAATGTCGGGATTATTGATTTTAAAATGAATCTGAGCTGCACTTAATGACATTTACAAGTCATTACCAGAAACATGGGTATAATTTTGTTTTAGCTTCATTGTATTTAGATGTTATGGATTTCTAAACTTCAATCTGAACCAATTAAGGGAGAAATGAACCAAAACCATTTGTTGTGAATTTATACCTCTTGTTTCGGTTCTATAATTTGCTACCTTTTTCATTAAGTCCAGAAACCAATGCTTCATGTTATTTTATACCATAGTTGCCAATACTATTGTGAGTGTAACACCTATTTTGTAAATTTCAGCTTTACACCATGTGGGTGTAAATGTTTCAATGGCACTTCATGGGTTAAACGTTTAAACCCATAGTAGAACTACATGTACACCGTAATTGAACTCTGCCGACCTAAAAACTTGCAGTAAAAACCACAAAACCACCAATGGTTAAAATTTGTATTCTTGGCAACTATGGGTCCATTCTATTAATACATACAAATTACAAACTACAGTAAACTCAATCTGAGCCAATCTGGCAGAAATGAACCAAAACCATTTGTTGTGAATTTATACCTCTTGTTATCAGTTCTATAATAAACTATTCAAAAACATTAGCTTTCAGCCCATAAACCTATGCTTCAGGTGATTATACATACATAATTTAATCAAATGCTGTCAATTCGCGGAATACTGTAAAACATTTGGTTGTCACTCAATCAGCCATTTGGGTTATTTCTCGAAAACCTTAACCCTTTCATGACAGGCGGTTCATCATAATTCATTTTCATTATATAATTACCATGTGTTTAGCATCATGCACACAAGTGTATTTTGCACTAATACATGGTTCAATTTGTTGCATATATTCTGTTGAGTATAAAAGCAAATGTTCTAACAAATGGTCGGATTTAGTGTACAGTTCCCCTTTAAAAGAGAACATTTTCGTTTAAGTAACTCAATGCTGAGTCTGTGAAAATGGAACAAATCAAATGGGTTGTGTACGGTAATGCCCTAAATAATCGACTCCTTAACCACAGAAGAATTATGGGTAACTTTTTAGGATTTAGTCGGAAATATGGCTTGTTGCCATTCATCGGAAAGCTCTAAGTGAGAGCTTTCCGATGAATGGCAACACGCCATATTTCCTACTAAATTCTGAAAAGTTACCCATAATTCTGCTGTGGCTAAGGAGTCAATTATATTGGGCATTACTGTACTTTTCACAAGCCGGTATCATACTCACACTAACATTTAATAATATACATGCCTATTTCATTTAACCCCGATGCTAAATCACCTGTTATTCTGACCACGTGTGTGTCATCCAACTAAGTTTGTGCCTTTCGTAATTAATATCTGCCTTTTTTACGGTATCTTTTAAGTCACTGAACGTGAAATGAGTGAAAACAGAACAAATCCAAGGGGTTTTCAATGGTGATTTAACTTTCCATAAGCCGATGTTGGCCACACAAAGTAAATGCCTCGGTTCTCGGCCAATTCATTTCTAAAATGCATGTGGGTGAGCGTTTATTTTTTTTTAACTTTACCTTGGATGCCCATTATAAAACACCGCCTGATGCCGCAATTTAGTGGCAAGACATATGAATATGAAACAAGGGATAACATGGTTAAGACTACAGTAGAGTGATGTGTTATGATTATTAAGTTGATGTGATTATGACACAAGACTTCTCTATATCATGCTGTTCATGCAAGTTTTATTACCAAAGAATTCATTCATTAGTGATTAACCCTTTCATGATTGGGAGTTGTGCTGGTGCAGCATTAAAGACCCTGTGCCAGTGCACTCTCTTATATGCAAGTCTCCCACAGAGAGCATCACTTATATAATGAAAGCACTCAAGGTCAAGGTATATATTGTTAGAGCAATGCATTCTCTTATATATGGGGAATACATGTATTGGAGACTCACATATAAGAGAATACATTGGCACAGGGTTTTCACAAAATTTCAGGAAGCTCCAGTCATGGAGGGGTTAACCTCTTCGCTGCTAAATGACGTTATGACGTCGTGTGCTGGGCTGTTGACGTTATTGCCATTTTCCAATGGGAAACTATAACGGGAATACCACAAGAACTATAAAACTGACTCGGTTGAAAGGCTATTATCGTTCACAATCGTGGAACATCATACACTGTTAGAAACTTGGAGATACAGTTATTCCGATGCACCAATCTCTGAGTTCCAGTTATGTATAATGGCCTACTGCTAGTGTACTGAAGTAGGTCCGTAGTACCTACGGACCATATAGCACACAGCGTGCACTTTTACGTCCGTAATAGTTACGGACGTCATAGCAGCGAAGAGGTTAATAGCCTCCACATTCAATAGTTAACATGGTTAATTTAACTTAATTCTGGAGTGATGCGATGTGTTTATGACACCTGATTTCTCACAAAAGTGACAATATTCCTGCTGCGAAGGGTTTCATTACCTAAAGATTAATACAGGACCCAATAATAACTTGCTAACAACTGCACACCACCCCAAGAGGTCAATACCCTATGATTGAGTGATATGCTATGAATATGATACAACTATTCACAATAGTGACAAAGTGACTCATTCCAATTTCTACAGATATGGTTAACCCTTTCATGATTGGAGATGCGCTGGTGCAGCATTAAAGATTTTGTGCCAGTGCATTCTCTTATATACATATACCAGTCTTCCGTGGTGAGCCTCGAATATATAATAGAATGCTATGGTTTACAAGGACAATGTAAATATTGTTAGGCCAATGTATTCTCTTATATATGGGAGACTTGCATATATAAGAGAATGCATTGGCACAGGGTTTTTGCAAACTTTCAGGAAGCTTCAGTCATGAAGGTTAAAAGAGGGTTAATTTACCACTAGACTCAGTCTGGGAATCATTAGTAAATTCCAACACATGGTCCTGAATTGAGGGTTAACAGGGTTTAGCATATAGTAAAGTAATGTGAAGTGCCAGGGGCCGATCTCATCGGCCCTAAACCTACAAAATAAGTCTGTTAACCCTTTACCCAACAAACCGGCCAAATAAAGCTTCAACAGCCTAAAATATCTTCGGTCTGTCTCAATAGAACCATACACATATGGATATCATTGGAACCGGCTCCTTGACCACATTGTGATAGTTACAGTTATGCCCTGTGCCAATGCATTCTCTTATATATGCGAGTCGACCATAGGTCGCCTCGCATATATAAGAGAATGCATTGGCCTAAAAAAAGTCTTTTTTTAACACTTTTTACCATTTTTTCTTACATTCTTTAACAATTTTATAATTTTTAATGTGTTAAGCCAATGCATACTCTTATATATGCGAGGCGACCTATGGTCGACTCGCATATATAAGAGAATGCATTGGCACAGGGCCCTTCTGTTGGGTAAAGGGTTAAGACACCAGGCCGGTCACATAGTTACACATGCAACTCATTCCAAACACAAGGTTTCATTCCCAAGGAATTCATTCCATAAGTGTCCATTAATCCCCCACAAAGAACATATTTCACCCAAGGGTTAACAGGTTTAAGTTGATAATACATGTACTAGCAATATGATGTGATTAGGATGACAGACCTCTCCTAATAGTGACACATGCTACTCAAGACAGACACATGACTTCGCACAATAGTGACACAATAGCTGATAACCTTGCCACAGACAATGGTTTTGATTATCGAGGAATTTATTCCAGGAGCCGTTATAACCTCCCACTAACTTTGGACTAACCCTTTCTTTACTAAATATGTTTTTACGGCTGATAGTTCCCTTAGAAAATCAGATAATAACTTCAACAAAGAAAAAAGATCGATTGTTGAACTTGCTGTCTGAACATTATCCACAAATGAATAGGAATCCTACTGCACTTCTATTAAAGTGATGTGAAACACCCCGGTAGTTGAACTTGCCATTTGAAAATTATACACAAATGAATAGGAATCCTACTGCACTTCTATTAACCCTTTCAGTGCCAGGGACCGATCTCATCAGCCCTAATTTACGGTCTGTAAAATCGACCCTAAAAAATATTTAAAATTTTTTTTTTTTTTTTTTTTTGGGTTGAATTTTTTTGGGTATGCTTAAGCATGCTATAGCGTATTTAAAAACAAACTGGATAAAACCTTAGGGGCATGTTATAGCTCAAAACTATCACCAAGTATTCATAGTAATAAGTTTGATGCCAGTGAAAAACGTAAGATTCCCTGGCACTAAATCTACAAAATAAGTATGTTAAAGAATATAAGATAAAAATATTAAAATTCTAAAAAATAATAAATGATGAAAAATTATTAGGCCAATGCATTCTCTTATATATGCGAGGCGACCTATGGTCGACTCGCATATATAAGAGAATGCATTGGCACAGGGTATATGGGTTGATACAAAAATCGGACCTGGCACTGAAAGGGTTAATTAATTAAAGTGATGTGAAGCACTCCGGTAGGGTGATCAAATAGAGATGGAGAATAATCTAGTTCAAAGTAGTTATTTAAAAAAAATATTGTATCCAAAATGACAACACACACTGTCATACTTATATATTAATTCAATGCAGTGACTCTCGATGGGGGAAATCATTTATCACCAATATATGCGTCCCGAATAGAGTAGTAAATATTTACAATTGAGTGTAGTTCAGACTATGTTTTCCATGGAGTGGTACGGTTGATTTGCTTCATATTTGCGGCGATGTTAGTAGAATGTTATATTCCTCCAGTTGGCATGACACCTGAATACTAACTTACCAGTTTAATGCACCAGAACAAGTACATAATATGTCTTTAACTATTCAGTTGTCTGTTGTCTTCTTATGTATCACAAACATCCCTCCAGATGAGAATAGACCATTCTAATGTATACATAAACAACTGATTGGAGAGTCTATTTAGTAATGATTGGCTTATTAACCCTTTACCCAACAGAAAGGCCCTGTGCCAATGCATTCTCTTATATATGCGAGTCGACCATAGGTCGCCTCGCATATATAAGAGAATGCATTGGCTTAACACATTAAAAATTATAAAATTGTTAAAGAATGTAAGAAAAAATGGTAAAAAGTGTTAAAAAAAGATTTTTTTTTTGCCAATGCATTCTCTTATATATGCGAGGCGACCTATGGTCGACTCGCATATATAAGAGAATGCATTGGCACAGGGCATAACTGTAACTATCACAATGTGGTCAAGGAGCCGGTTCCAATGATATCCATATTTGTATGGTTCTATTGAGACAGACCGAAGATATTTTAGGCTGTTGAAGCTTTATTTGGCCGGTTTTGGCCGGTTTGTTGGGTAAAGGGTTAACCCTTCCATGACTGTAGCTTCCTGAGTTCTTGTGAAAACCCTGTGCCAATTCATTCTCTGATACATGCGAGTCTCCCATATGGCGCCTCGCATATAGAAGAGAATGCATTGGGCTAACAATATTTACCTTGACCATGTAAGCCAGTGCATTCTCTGATATATGTGAGGCTCCCTGTGGGAGACTCGCTATATAAGAGAATGCACTGGCACAGGATCTTTGATACAGCACCAGCGCAGCTCCCGTCATGACAGGGTTAACAGTTATTAATTCTGTAGTGGATTATTATCATGTGAGTATTAGGTTTATGTGATTATGACATTATATTCGCCCTGATATACTATTCATACCAGACACAAGGTTTTATTAGGCCAATATAAAGAAATTACTAGATTCTCAGCCAACTTTTTTGGAAAATTAGGGTGGGCAGCAGACCTGTTAAGTTTTGAAAATGGCAAATCAGGGAGAGATTTTTTTTGCAGGTATACGTGTCATAATGGTTTGCCAAAAAAAAAGTTAGAAAAAACCCTAAAAATTGATTATTTATTATTACTCACACATTAGACATATATTTTGAGCTCATATGTTTTTCACACTCATGTTCAATACCTATATATGGACATATTGGTTAAAAAAAATTCAAGTTTGTTTTTGGAAATTTTTTGTCATAACATCCTGTGGTTCTGGACTCATAGACAATCCGTGAAACAGGTTTAATGGGCAGGCAAATTTTAACTGTATAGTATATTCCTAACCCTTTCTATACTAGATACTCAATGACGAGTAGCGATGGAACTACTCAGGAAATGTTCCGATAATAAGTTCAACAATATTTGTTGAACTTATTATCTGAACATTTCCCACCAATGTTTAAGAAGCCTTCTGCAATTGCATTATCCTTTGGTATGTCTTGTCATCTACTCATTTTCCATGAGCAATGCGTATTTTAAATAGTCATGGTTCTATACAATACAAGGTTATTTAAATTTCCCAATTTGATTGAAATAGATTTGATTAATGGGTCATTGCCATGTACTTAGCAGGTTAATTCCTGAGAAAAAAAAGTTTACCTAAAAATTATCCAAATAAATAATTTGAGGAGGGGACAAGATTAACCCTTTGAGTGCCAGGTCGATTTTTGTATAAACCCATATACCCTGTGCCAATGCATTCTATTATATATGCGAGTCGACCATAGGTCGCCTCGCATATATAAGAGAATGCATTGGCCTAACAATTTTTTTTATTTTTTTTTTACAATTTTAATAATTTATTCTTATATTCTTTAACAGACTTATTTTGTAGGTTTAGGGGCGATGAGATCGGCCCCTGGCACTCAAAGGGTTAAAGCAAATTTTTTCTTGTTTTGTCCTTACCAAGTAATATATTCCAGGAGCAGATAATAACCTGCCACACAGAGACCCACGCTGAGGGTTAACAGGGTTGATAATATAACAGAGTGTTATGCCGTGATTATGACACATGACATCTCACAATAGAGACACAATAGATGATAACCATGCCACAGACAGAGGGGTTTGATTACCGAGGGACTTCACAAAAGCTAAAAGCTGTGGGATCAATGCGACATCAGGGAGAATGCTGACACTAAGGCAATACAGATCAATAAGTCTCAATCGAAATGTTACTACCAACACCATCATCATCAGCAACTCACGGGGGACTGCAAGAGTGGAGAGTCGTTCTGGTGACCTAATGTGTTCAATATCATTTTTGCATGTGGTTGCTACGAGCCATTATCAATATGAATAAAATACTGCTTGGTCGCTTGTCACCTAAAACATTTCCAGTTCACCTACACATCCTTGAAATCATATACATGTACTGCTATCCAATAAAATACTTAACTCTGCCAACAGGATTTTAGTCAAGCCTTGAAATAGTGTGCCTGTCATTTGAATTTAGTGATGCTACCCTGAATAGCGGGCTAGCATCACCAAATTCACCCTCTGGGAACCTCATTCTGCTGAGTTGTAAGCAGAATGAGGTCCCCAGAGGGTGAATTTGGTGATGCTAGCCCGCTATGAAATGACAGACGCGCTATTTCAAGGCTTGATTTTAGTAATGTTAACCCTTTGATGACTGGAGCTTCCTGATTTTTTGTGCTAAAACCCCGTGACAATGCATTCTCTTACATATATGAGTCGCCCATAGGTCGCCTCACATATATAAGAGCATGCATTAGCCTAACAATATTTACCATAATCTTTTAAGCCAATGCATTCTCTTATATAAGCGAGGCTCCCTATGGGAGACTAGCATATATAAGAAAATGCACTGGCACAGGGTCTTTAATGCTGCACCGCCGCAGCTCCCGTCATGAAAGGTTAAGTGATCATTCATATTATGATTTAATTTTCATGTATCTACTGATGATTTAATGATCTTGTAGAAATGATATAAGTTAACCGTTTGTGTTTGTATAGTAAAGCGTCATTGTTGATGAGTAGTTACCCCATAGGAAATGTTAATCGTTTGTATAGTAAAGCGTCATTGTTGATGAGTAGTTACCCCATAGGAAATGTTAATCGTTTGTATAGTAAAGCGTCATTGTTGATGAGTAGTTACCCCATAGGAAATGTTAATCGTTTGTATAGTAAAGCGTCATTGTTGATGAGTAGTTACCCCATAGGAAATGTTAGGTCATTTGTTGATGAGTAGTTACCCCATAGGAAATGATATAAGTTAACCGTTTGTATAGTAAAGCGTCATTGTTGATGAGTAGTTACCCCATAGGAAATGATATAAGTTAACCGTTTGTATAGTAAAGCGTCATTGTTGATGAGTAGTTACCCCATAGGAAATGATATAAGTTAACCGTTTGTATAGTAAAGCGTCATTGTTGATGAGTAGTTACCCCATAGGAAATGTTAGGTCATTTGTTGAACTTATTATCTAAACATTTCCTTCATTAAATAACATTCCTCCAAATCAATAATAGACCATTCCAATGTACACTTTTAAACTGACTGGGAGAATCCATTTAGTATAGAAAGGGTTGTAGTCACAGTATGTGCTTATTTCACCTATTCAAACTGATATTTTACCATTCAGCACCGCACCTACGTTTGTATTTGAAGAATGTAATTTTTAACCATTTCTTTACTAAATACTCATTGAAGAGTACTTCCCTTAGGACATGTTCAGATAATAAGTTCAACAAACGACCATAGGCACCTCACCAATGAATAGTCATGCTTCTACAGCTGTGTCCTATATCGGTATAGTATTATTCTAAATTAATAAAACAAAAAGTAAATAGTATAGTATTGTGCTGCACAATTCTAGACCGAACTCGGATGCGAAAAGCATAGAACAGAGACCACTATCACAAGAAAATATATAAATCGGCAAAAGATTAGTCATATTTCTTCTCAGTAAAAATTCAATTTATGTAGTATGCATGATACAAGTTTGAATTGTTCGGTGAAATACAATAAATAGAGCATGTTGTATCGTTGACTATGTGGATATAGTGCCCAGTTGGGTGGGTGTACATGTAGTTCTCTCAGCTTCGCATCGTGAACTACATGTATACCCACATACTGGGCACTATACCTGCGCAGTCAACTCCATGCCATGCCCTATTTATTAAATATATCTATTCGAGATACTGGAGAGCAAGCAGTGAATTGTTGGGTAAGTATATGAGTGCAATGCAGGTTAAAGATTAACGAGGCAACACTATTTCTACTTGTGATTTGGGTTAATAGTGAATAATCGCAGGCTGAAATTGGTGGATTAATATCTGTATTACCTGTAAAATAATCGTCATGCATATAGAACCAATACACCCAGCGAGGGTTAGATATGTTTACACAGGGAATCATATAAAGCCATTGCTGCAGCAGGCATATCAATTCTCAACCATAAAGCATGGCAAATGTGGATACATTCAACTCATATTTGTTAATGAATTGATCAATTTACAAAAAATTTCAAATATTTTTTTCCATTAAATATGTATTTAGGGTATCAGGCTATTTAAGTAAGAAACATTTACTTTAGCTTTAGATTCTGGGGTATAAACATGGGATTCTCTCTGGGAGACTCGCATATATAAGAATATGCACTGTCTTATAAGGTCAAGTTAAATATTTTTAGGCCAATGCATTCTCTTATATATGTGATGGTCCCTAAGGGAGACTCACATATGTAAGAAAATGCATTGGCACAGGGTTTTCGCAAAATTTCAGGAATCTCCAGTCATAGGCGGGTTCAATAAAAATTTCTAATTTTTGCAGACAGCATTGTGTAGAAATATGTTATTGCTTTTTTTGTTGTTTCTTGGATGGGAACGGTAAATATATCTTTAACAATAATTGTTTTACATAATTTGTCTTGATACAGTGATGCCCTAAATAATTGACTCCTTAACCACAGCAGAATTATGGGTAATTTTTCAGGATTTAGTTGGAAATATGGCTTTTTGCCATTCATCGGAAAGCTCTCACTGAGAGCTTTTCGATGAATGGCAACAAGCCATATATCCGATTAAATCCTGAAAAATTACCCATAATTCTGCTGTGGGTGTCAGAGTCGATTATTTAGGGGATTACAGTATTTTGGGTATTGTGGTGGATATTCCACTAGAAGGCAACCAGCCCTATTATCATGCTCTAATAATAGGCTGTCGGGGCACTGAAGTGACTTGATGCTTAATATTGTTTCCATAATGTTTTATGCATGAAAGCTTATGATATACATTCAGACCCATAGTATATTTACGAAGAAGATATTGGGAATTTGTGTTAACTTCAGATATATTTAAATAGAAAAATCAAAGAATGAGGTTTATATATTCTTAGAAAAAGGTAGGGAGGACCATCACCAAATAAAATGGAAAATTGGATGAAGAACGTCAGAATCTGAAAATTCCCCAATATGAACTTGAATCACAGTTCATTCTATGAAAGTTTGAAAATTGAAACAAAAAAAGTTATGTTTTCGACCACCAGGATTTAAAATTGGGTGTAAAGGTGAGAAAGGGAGTAAAATGGTAATTTATTCATGCGGATAGTTTCCAACTCAAAAGCAGTGATTGCTCAAACCTGAAAACAAAGCGAAAATGTTACTTAAATGTTTTCCCCATGTCCATGTTCATAGTGACACACTTGATTTACCTGCTGCCGCCTGTTGCTATGGTTACACGTGTTTGAACAATTACCTGTATTGAGGCGGAGTGGTTTGGGATGCCTGAAGAGATAGAAATGAGTACTGTAAGTAAGAGAAAAGTATATTAATAGCATATCACCATGGAAACATACATGTAAAGTATATAAATAGATTGGACATCACAGCGTTGAATCCAAATCTGTAGGAAAACAGTGTCAAATGGAGGAGCTGAAGAACAAGTATATTAAAGATGATGCCAGGGTTTGGAAAATTGTTGGAATACAAAAGTCACAAAAAAATTAGTCGATTATAAAAATCTCTCCAAAAACATAAATAGTTTTTTCAGTATTTAACCCTTTGATGATTGGAGCTGTGCTGGTGCAGCATTAAAGATCATATGCCAGTGCATTTTCTTATGTATGTGAGTCTCCCATAGGCTGCCTCACATATACAAGAGAATGCACCGGCTTATAAGGTCAAGGTAAGTATTGTTAGGCCAATGTATTCTCTTACATATGCGAGACTCCCTATGGGAGACTCGCATATATAAGAGAATGCATTGGCACAGGGTTTTCAAAAAATTTCAGGAAGATCCAGTCATGGAAGGGTTAATAAGACTAAGTAGACATTTAAATTCGATACATAAAGCTTCCAGTCCTGAAATAACTGAACTCATTTCATGATGTTACTCGGAAGAAATTATCTGTTTTGGTAATTTTTTTGAGGATTATACATGTAAGTGTTGAACATGTAATCAGGCCTCAAAATATGGTGCTGGACATTAGCAGAATGAGGTTCACAGAGGGTGAATTTAGTGACGCTGCCCCCGCACAGCAGGCTATCATCACTAAATTCACCCTCTGGAGACCTCATTCAGCTAGGCCTCATCTTTATTATCAAAGTAACAAGTTTTTATGTTTCTTTAGAATCTTCTGTGGAAAGTTTTTTCTTTTGTTTTTAGTTTAGTTTATCTATATCACTAAATTGGCAGATGACACAATGGGTGCACATCACCATCTGGAAACTATATCTGAATCTAGGTCTCCCCATAGCAGATGACGCCATGTACTGTAGAATGAGGGAGGTCCCCTGAGGATGAATTAGGTGATGCTAGCCCACTGTGCAGGGTATTATCACTAAATTCACCCTCTGAGGACCTCATCCTCAAATGTCCAGCACCTTTATTTTTAAGGCCAAAATGTTATATATTCTGTGGTAAATAAGCGACATTATAAGCCATACTCTGGGGATAAAAAAATTTCATAACAGTAATGTTTAGTACCAGGCATCATCTTAGACAGAATATACAGCACAATTTCCCACAAAAAGACATACTTGTGAAGTTTTGACTGGAGTCGCTGAAAAAGTAACAGAATATAATCAATAAGTTACATTGTAGTGATTTTAAACATGGTCTTTGATAATCACATTAATCAGCTTTCACTATTAGATTGTCGATTGCTGGTCAGGCAAAGACATACAAATTAAAAATAACAGACCGCTTGGCTTCAAAGTCCCCTCAAAAACGTGGGTTTTTTTTTTGTATAAGCTGTTTTTTGTAAACCAAAATAATTATTTCTTTAAAAATCATTTTATCAAACTTAATACAAATAAATTTTCTGATAGGATAAAACTGAAACAAAACTCTCATAGTATGTAACAGAAAAATAAACTTCTAAAAGTAAAATTATGGGAAACAAGAGTATTGCTGGAGCGTGGCTAAA
Source organism: Siphonodentalium dalli (assembly GCA_032622095.1). Classification (NCBI taxonomy): domain Eukaryota; kingdom Metazoa; phylum Mollusca; class Scaphopoda; order Gadilida; family Siphonodentaliidae; genus Siphonodentalium; species Siphonodentalium dalli. The sequence goes on from CP136069.1 coordinate 183,490,566, forward strand.
TACGCCTGTGGAAATTTCAACAATGGGCCATAACTCAGGAGAAAAAATTGGCGGGCGGAACCCAAATTTGAACTTGAGCTGTATTTTGTGCCAGTAAACCCACATACCAAATTTCAGTTCAGACTTACTAAAGTTATCATTCGGAAACAAAAACAGCGAATGGATGGATGGACGCCCCAATGGTTGGACAGACCAATAAAATAATATGTTGTTTTTTTCAAAATTCAAAACGGGCATATAACACAAAGACTCTTTTGACCACATTCATCTAGGTGTGAGTGAACCACAAATGGAACCAACATGAGTGAACCATAGTAGTGAACCACAACTAAACTCACTAAATGGAACCCACAAGAGTGAACCATAGTAGTGAATCACAACTACTCCCCACTCAGTGAACCACTATTAGTGAACCATAATTTAAAAAGAATTTAGCAGATATGTTGAACAGTTTGCGAGATACTGGATTTTAGCTCCCCCTCCACATTTTTGGTCGAAAATGTTACATAATTTTGAGAACAAATTTACAACATTTTCTATTTGAACTTAATGGGACCCAATATGAATTGTGTACTGAAAGGTTGGTCCCGAGATACCATTTAATTGATTGCAAATGTATTCAACCTTCCAGACCCCCAGTTACAACAACAACGACATTTTATTGATAACAGGTAATTTTGCATGCATTAACATCGATTTTGTGGTACTATATGTTTTGTCCATATAACTAACTACTGGTGATAAACTATATAATGCATACTCTCGGGATCCAAATAAGCGTACCCGTACGCTTAACTATTTTCAAGGAGAAATCCCCCTGTACGCTGCTTATTTGGGACCCTACGTTTATTAAATTTCAGCTAAATGTGTAAAAAAAATATGAATTTATGTGCTTAAACCTAAGCTAAATTTATCAGAGTTTTAAAAGCTAAAATCATGAAAAAATTCCCAATATTCTACTATGGCTAAGGAACCATTCATTTTAAACATCAATGTATTATCCAAAAATGTGGGTGACACTTGGTATTAGTTCAAAATGAATTGAATACTTTGAACAATTATTAGGTTCAATTTTTCTCCAATGATCTCTGTATGAGAACATATGAAACTAACCACAATTTTTTACCCATACGTGTTGATTTGCGAAAATTCCACCCTGTACTATTATTGCGCCCCCATACTATTATTTATCTTAAAAGGAAATTTCACCCCTGTACTATTATTCCGCGCCCTACTATTATTTGGATCCCGAGAGTATAGCGCAGTAGTTATATGGACAAAACATGTATGAAGAATTTAACAGAAATTTTGAACGGTTTGCGAGATATTGGAAATTTGCTACTGCTCCCCCGATTAAAAAATACATAATTATGACAACACACACTTTTAAAAATTATTCTAATGGGACCAAATTATGATTGAAGTGATGAAAACCAGATCTGTAGACACCACGAGAGCGGCTAAAGATGTCCCCAAGCTTCCAAATCCCCAGTTACAACACATTTTATTTATAACATGCATGCGTTTTTTATCAATATATAGCGACTTTGTAGAACTGAAGTATTTGTTATACACGACACGTAATACAGACTAACATATACAGTTCAAGGTCGTTATTGCTGCCATAGAGATTGTTGGTGTCCCTCTAAATCGACGAGAATATAGAAAAACAAATATTTTGTTTTATACATGTATCTCATAAACTAGTTTAACCAAGGTGGCAAGCGTTAGCTCAAACATGTTCTATGTTTTGAGGTCCCCTACACAATTAGAAGTATTAAAACACACCACGAACTGAAAATATAGCATCAATATTACCCGCAGGTGTGAACAAAGGATAGTTATATAAGGAAATACACAATGTTTATGAATTGGTTAGTTCCCGAGACAATGTGGCACTTTGCAAAAACGTGGATAAATGGCAAATAAAAAAGGTTATTTTTTTATTTTTTCGAAAACACTCTACCCGATTTAAAATCTAGAGCACAATAAAAACTGAATCTATATTTTAAATATATTAACCGAGAGTGTGAACGAAGGTAATTCTATCAGGGAATAGATCATTTATATGGGTGGATTGTTTCACGAAAGCCTGTGTCGCTTTACACAAAGCGGCTGATAAATAAGACAGACGAAATTGCTATGTTTTGAGGACCGCCTATCGAATTGAAGTGTTAAAGTTACTGAAAGGATGGATTGCTCTCAATATTGAATGAGGACGTGGGTAAAGCTAGGGTAGTAGTATCAGGACATACACAATATGTATGTATGGATGGGTTGGCATATTAACTGAGGATGTAGACACATGGTAGTTATATCAGGAAATAAACATCTTTAATGGATGGCTTGGTTCCCGAATGTCTGGGAAACGAGTCATGTGGGCTCCCATTATGATCAATTGGGAAATTTGGAGAAGTTGTTATAAAAAAAAAGACATTTTTCGACCAAAAACGTGTTTGGGGGAATGGTAGCTAAAATCCATTATCTCGCAATCAGTTAAAAATTGCTTTTACATCTTTGTACACATGATTGTCAGATAACTACTGCACTATATGGATTAAATATTTGGGCATTATTGCAATATCCATTTGAATGATAATATTTGAAGCAATGTTTCAACCAAAAATAAATGTTTCGGCCCCCAAATGGCAGGAAAATCCAAATTAACCAACACTTTTTTCATATCAGGTAGAGATGTGGTATGATGTAGTAATTTTAACACCAAAACTGTTGGCAAATAAGATAGGACAGCCGTAGAGCTGGCTTTACCAAAATCATTAATTTCTGGAAAAAGTCACTAATGGGCATCGTTCATCGTCGATTTGACAATAGCCCCCACCGATTTCGTTATTTTTCACGATCATTATCCTGAACAATATATATTTCTACTTTGAAAAAAGTTGGTTTCAACTTGTTCTACCATGGGTAGGGGTATCTTGAAAACTAGAGCTCTTTTTCGATATGCTGCTGCACTACACCTCTTCTTATCATACAAATTTAGGACCAATCCGGTTGAACACTGGCAATAAAAAACTTAAACAGTCTCTTAATTTATCAAAGACAGGTTACGGTCTCCACTAAAATAAAGCCTCATTTAATTAGGTATCTCTTGATCCCTCTGACTAAGGTTGATTTAATTATATACCACGTTGATCATGCACAGCCTATAAAGGGGAAAAAACAATTCCAAACGTAATTGATTTTCTATAATCTGACTTCCAGCACGCTCAATATACAGTCACACAAGTTAATCAGGTTATTTCGACATAAGAGATTTCTCTTCTCATCATGAGACAGGACAAACAGTCAGAGGTTACTATAATGGATGAAAAATAACATAACATATCAATTCTCCGGGTCACGAGGCCACGGACTGGCACCTTAATGCTCTCCATCGGTGGGGGTTTTGGTTAATGGAATAATTTCGTCCAAAAAAAAAAAATTCTCTTCATAATACTAATCATATATTTCGCCAAGAAAATTCAAAAATCGAGTACATAATATTTTTATTATTTTTAAATTTCAGAAGTTTTCAAAGATTTTACTAAGGCTGATGGCCGGGCATTGTTTTTCAGTTTTTGATTGTTTTATTTCCATTTTTGTTTTATGTTTTGATGGCAGATATCGACTTTCAATGGAGGAAGTTTTTAATTGTTGTCCAATGATCGGCTCTAATAAAGAGCGTCCATGCTTTCGTTGCCCAAACGCGGTAGACAATAAATTGAGAACGTAAAGGGAAAACAAATTCTAAACATTATTGATTTTCTGCATAAGAGAACATATCAATTCTCCAGGTCATGAGACCACGGACTGGCACCTTAATGCTCTCCATCGGTGGGGTCTTGGTTAATCATGTGCACTGCGGATTGTTTGTTAGATTAATGGGGACATTTGAAGCAAATAATTCTTGGTAAAATTTCTTGCCATTTCATGACTTGATGAATCAGAATAAGTGATAAAATGATTTGGTACACTGTCCTGAAATTTCTTAAAATCTGAAATATTAACACAATAAAGCGAACGAGTATTAGTCGATACTAATACAGCCTTGGGAGACACACCCCTCATCACCCAAATGACTCATAAAAGCATTTTAGTTACATATTATCCATATTTTCAAAACGTTCAAAACTCAATCTCAAATTAGTAGTTATATGAGGTTCAAGCCTGCAAATAGTGTGTCATTTGCAATTTTGCAGAATGAGGTTCCCAGAGGGTGAATTTAGTGATGCTATCTGGCACAGTGGGATGGCATCACCAAATTCACCCTCTAGGACCTCATTCTGCTTAGGCCTCGTCTTCTGGGAAGTATCTATAGAGTCTCAAATTAACATTGTTTTTATTAACTTTTTCCCATATCTTCATTTTCTATTTCCCATAATTTGCAGAAGATAAAATGTGTAATCAAGGTGACTAATGGGTGAACATCAACCTCATCCTAGGTCTCGCATAACCGTTGAGACCTAAGCAGAATGAGGTTCCCAGAGGGTGAATTTTGTGATGCTTGCCCACTGTGCAGGATAGTGTCACTAAATTCACCCTCTGTGCAGTCTGGGGTCCTTATTCTGTAAATGACAGCGACAATATTTGCAGCGTCTATGAGATGTAATGGCTAAATCCATTGGAGGATAGATTAATAATTATAGGCCATTTCTATAGCACTTATCAAAGGCTCTAATCTGCAGATTCTATAGATATTGCATGGAAATCTTTTTGATTTTAACTCTTTCAAGACGGGAGTTGCGCTGGTGTAGCATTAAAAATACTGTGACAGTGCATTCTCTTATATATGCGAGTCTCCCGTACGAAGCCTTGCATATACAAGAGAATGCACTGGCTTACAAGATCAATGTAAATATTGTGAGGTCAATTCCTTTATATAATTCTTGCTTAAAACAAAAAAATTCTCTCCCTCAACCAATTTTCAATATATAATTGCCTGAAAATACAGGTACATGTATTTATTTTTAATGGTCATTGACACACCTTATAAATGTAAACTCATCTCCACTTGATAAATATCCCTAAAAAAAATATAAAAGTTTGCGAATACATGTTCACTATTTAAAAGTAAGTCTATTTAAAAATAGTGTATATCTTCCTGGTAAGTTTTATATAGATTCCGGGGAATAAAATAATAGATATGAATTAATATTAATTTTATTTAGAATTTCTTATCACATTCCCAAGGACAGTTTTAAAGACTATTTTTAGAACAGAAATCTTGCAAAAATGGGCAGAGCATATCTGGAGAACTTGTTAGTAAAATCAATCTAGGCAAATTTCATTTCAACAAGATTTCACTGCGAATTATGCTCAGACACATCAGAAATAAACTGCTGTATTATGCTTTATAGACAAATAATAAATCCAATATTCAGTTTTATCTTGGAATTAGTTCACAAAAAAGGTAGTTGTAGTCATGAAATCAGGTTTTATAAAAATGTTGTTGTTGTAATTGTGGGATGGAAGAGATACACTATCATTGAAGACGTTACACAGTTCTATTTAATATATCTGTAATAGATATAGCTGGGCGATGGAAGCTGAGCCTACATTTTGTTTGTAGAATGTCTGCCACAAGAATTAAATGGAGGTGGGTGGGAGGGAAACTATTAACCCCTCCATGACTGGAGATTCCTAACATATTGAGTAAACCTGTGCCACTGCATTCTCTTATATATGTGAGTGTCCTCCCATAGGGAACCTTGCATATATAAGAGACTACATTGGCATAACAATATTTACTTTAGAAGCCAGTGCATTCACTTATATATGTTAGGCTCCCTATGTGACACTCGCATATATTAGAGAATGCACTGGCACAGGATTGTTAATGGTGCACCAGCGCGGCTCCCATCATGAAAGGGTTATTTAAGGTCATTTCCTTATAGCTCTATGCAAATTTTGGTAACTGACGGCCACGAAAACCAGAGGAATTGCACCCTGATCACTCTCATAAGTATTAATTGACAACCACCTAACAAATTAGTTTGTAATAAATGAATTAATCATACTAGATACAGCTCTACAACAGATACTAAACAATCACTTTCAGTCAAGTTGACAAGCAGAAAACCATTTACATGGCAGTATTATCTGTCAATTTTAAGTTAAGGGTTGAATACATATTTTCAAACATTTCCTGATATTTCAAAATGGATTTTCTCAAAATCTGTCAGAAATTTCATTTTTGAAGTTTGGGACAAGCAATTATTGTGACACAATTTTCAAGAACAGATAACTCGCTGGAAATTATATAACTATTTACTATACTATTATGCCATAAAAGTTCGAACTTTCACTGTTTTCAGATACCAAGAATTTCTGTTAAATTATAGAACTTTTTCAGAACTTGGTACATGGACTAAACACAGCCCAATATACAGTGAATCCATCAGTTTTATACCTACCAAAATCTCAACTCCATAACAAAACTGATTCATTCTAAACAAAGGCTATAACAATACAAGACTACAGGCTGGAAATCTCAACTCCATAACAAAACTGATTCATTCTAAACAAAGGCTATAACAATACAAGACTACAGGCTGGAAATCTCAACTCCATAACAAAACTGATTCATTCTAAACAAAGGCTATAACAATACAAGACTACAGGCTGGAAATCTCAACTCCATAACAAAACTGATTCATTCTAAACAAAGGCTATAACAATACAAGACTACAGGCTGGAAATCTCAACTCCATAACAAAACTGATTCATTCTAAACAAAGGCTATAACAATACAAGACTACAGACTGGACTACATGTATGTGTACAAAATAATGAAGCAAACAGATTTTGGCAATCAATTGTTGCTATTATATTATTGTCTTTATTTGAAACTATGGGAATATATTTATGAAAGTGTCAATGACACTGTAGCTCAACTTGGGAATGCATTAATAATTTTATGCTGAGCAGTCAATAGAATGATAAAGAAGGAAAGTCAAAAAATTTCAGTAAATGTATTGTGTAAATTTATACCTTGTAAAAAATCGATGGCTTCCATCTAGAGGTCACCCCGAAGATCCATATGAAGTTTGGTGATTATCAGATGAGGTATGCTGCCTGTAGGTTGAGCCAAAGAAAATTTTGACGGATGTACAGACACACACACGGACGCCAACCCATGGCAATAGCTCAAACTTTACAAAGTAAAATACAAAGTAAAGTTGAGCTAAAAATGAGAACAAGGATCAATTTTCAAAGGATTATTTTTAAAATCCTGCGAGATGAAATTTTTTATTTCAAGAGTGTAGTTCATAAATCATGTGTTAACCCTTTACCCAACAGAACGGCCCTGTGCCAATGCATTCTTTTATATATGCGAGTCGACCATAGGTCGCCTCGCATATATAAGAGAATGCATTGGCTTAGCACATATTAAAAATGATCAATTTGTCAAAGAATGTAGAAAATATTATAAGAAAAAATGGTAAAAAGTGTTAAAAAAAGATTTTTTTTAGTCAAATGCATTCTCTTATATTTGCGAGGCGACCTATGGTCGACTCGCATATATAAGAGAATGCATTGGCACAGGGCATAACTGTAACCATCACAATGTGGTCAATGAACCGGTTCCAATGATATCCATATTTGTATGGTGTTATTGAGACAAACCGAAGATATTTTAGGCTGTTGAGGCTTTATTTGGGCGTTTTTGGCCGGTTTGTTGGGTAAAGGGTTAAATGTCTAAAGATCCAGATTAAATGGAAATATTTAAGGGCAACAACATTCGGCAAACTGGGAATGTATACCCAGTTAACACAGGTCAGAACCAAAATTAACGCACCGCTGCCATTATAAATAAATTACTAGCTTCTCATCCAACTTTTATCGTAAAATTGGGGCGTGTCAGCCACTGACAACACAAACTGTCCAGATACACAAATCAGCTTTCCCTATCTCATTATGAACCACAAATAGACAGCGGTAAAAAATCGAACCAGATTCACCATTGTTTGACAGCTTATGATGTCACACAGTAGTAAATACTTTATCAAATGATAAATGGGTACCATCAAATTAGTACAACAATAAGAGCAATTAGCGAGACATGACAGATAACACTGAGGACTTACCTGCTATCACCGTGTTGATACACTCGTATAATAGAGACATTGCTGAGGTACTGTAACAATAAAATAGATAAAAATTATCATTGTGCCATCACCAAGCCAAAAGACAACGAAATCAGATAATCAACACCCGAGTTACCAATTTTGTCATTTTTTATCTGTATTAGGCCAAAAAAAAAAGGGGTTTGATTCTCGGGCATAGCCGCGTCTGGAAAAAAGGCCCGCGTTGAAGCATTTTATTACGATTTTCAAATTGACCGATGCTGTCAAATGATAACACGAAAATGGGAAACTAGAAAAGAGAAATTAGTTATGTTTCAAACATCGAATATGATAGACATACAATGGTGTATGTGTTGGTATTCAACAACAGACACTAGGCAACGATAACTACCAGGTATATTGTCACCACAAGCTGCCCAAACCCCAAGTTTATTAAGTCAAATGTGTTTCCGTGCTGTAAACAATAATGATTTCCAATTTCGGGAACACAAACCGGAAAGAAATATGGTGCGTATTGGCGATGTGTATGCTGGTTTAATTTAATAGTATTTGAAGTTTTTATGGCTAGCATATATAGTTACTATAGTATAGATGGATAAATATTAAAGTATATACATAGATATAAAATGTATAATCCCGATTTAAACTTTGATTGTTTAATTCCGTTTTCGTGTTTGTTGTATTCCGTGTTTTATAACAGATAACGAGAATCGAACGGACCTCAAACAAATCTGTCCATGCGTATTCTCTTTAATTAAGTTAAATTCACCGATGTTACTGAATATATTTGGTGACAAAATTATCCGAGAGCACCATTTTATAGTGAGCAAATATATTTTTAATCGTTGTATTTTGGCTTGTTGGAAATAAAGCGTGATCCATAACCGAAAAATCGTAATTGTATTACCAATGATTCAGTGATTTTAGAAATTAGAGACACTCGGTAGTCTGTGTCAAGGCCGTTAATTGTGCATAGATCATAGATGTACTAAACTGTGAATACTACTGAAAGGGTGTGCCTTTGAATGCAGAAAATCAAGAAACATGTAACTGAGGTGTGGCAGATGCAAACTAAAATTAAATGCAACAATCAGTAGCAACAAACAGTCTAAGACATTTAAATAAAAATATGAAGTGTTTTCAATGTTACTGACATTGAAAAAAATCTCCCTATTTCTCACTAAATCTCCCTATTTCTGAGGACAAATCTCCCTATTTCCAATTATGAAAGTAAACAGGTCTGATATAAATAGATATATACGGGTAGTATAATGTGATAATTGGTCATTCTTTATAGTGGAATACATTAGTTTATATCAAAACAATGTTCTCCTTAGATTTTCTTAACCTGGGAAGGTATAATAACCCATGCTAACTATGGGCATTATCCCCATAACAAGAATAAAAAATAAAAATAAAACCCTCGCTCCCTCATCGATTCTCAAAACAATTGCACGAGAATCAAAACCCTTTTTTTTTTTTGGCCTTACTTACATTCTTTAAAAACATTTTATCATTTTTTATTACATTTTTTTAACAAATATAAAAAATAATATAAAATTTGTTCGGCCAATGCATTCTCTTATATATGCGAGGCTCCCCATGGAAGATTCGCATATATAAGAGAATGCATTGGCACAGGGTTTTCACAAAATTTCCGGAAGCTCCAGTCATGGAAAGGTCAATGAAATTCACTTGAAAATAATGAAATGTATTATATAAATGTAGCTTTATATATGGATTGCCTAAAGACTTGATACATACCTGTGAATTAAATTAGTCAATGGTTCTATGAGCTTCTTTCCTAATCTTGGTTCGAGGGGAGTTAAAGCACCAAACTGTAATGATAAGTATATGATATATTATTCCTGCAGATGAACTGACAAATTCAGTTTACATTAAAATTCAGGATTGAGAGCGGAGTTTAGTGTAGTTTGTCTTGTCTTCATTTATCCATTTTATCGGCAAAACTTATTCAGGAAGTGTTGGAAACTTTTTTTTACATGTAAATTCTTCAAATAGACAGGGTCGTGAGAGTGAAGAAAACTATCTTGTTGTTTTAACTTTCTGAGTACAACAAAGGCCATTTGGGCGATTATTTTCCATGGGATAATTTCTTGGTCCAGTCAGGCATAAAATTTCAATATGATTATCTGCAGACAGTGTATTATTATTAATTCATCAGAGAAAAACCACTTCATAACATTTTAATTTTGTGTAGTTTAGAGCATGTGAACTTAAATGCCACAATTTCAATTACCTTCCTCTACGTAACCTCAAGGTTGGCTGAGGGAGAGATAATATTTAACGAGAACAAGTTACAAAGTAATAAAATATTCTACAGGTATAGTTCATATATAAATTATGCTCATATCTGTATTTTTAAACAAAAAAAGAGATCATAATTATTGAACAAGTCTCGCGAAGACGTATGATTCGGATGAGCACACATGTTCACGGTTGGCTGAAACACAAAGAAAGAGCCGCTCCTGAGTGTTAATTACTAACTTCAAACTTGGTCAGTTTGATGATAAGAGATTACAAATTGTTAAAATATGTCAAGTAGGGCCTGCTCAAGCCTGAGTTAGTGTGCCTGTCATTTGCAGAATGAGGTCCCCAGAGGGTGAATTTAGTGATGCTATACCCCATAGCCGGCTAGCATCACTAAATTCACCCTCTGGGGACCTCATTCTGCTCAGGCCTGAGCATCTTCACTGGAAAGTTTCTTTTATTGTCAATTTCTATATTTCTACAGAAACTTCTATATATAGATTCTTTTTTAGTTTAGTTTCTCCATATCCCCAAATTGGCAGACGACACATTGCATAATCGAGGTTCCCAATATTCACCATTTGGGAACTGCAATCTGAGTATATGTCTCCCATAGCAGATGAGGCCATACAGAATGAGGTCTACAGAGGGTGAATTTGGTGATGCTAGCCTGATATGCGGGATAGCATCACTAAACTCACCCTCTGGGGACCTCATTCTGCAAATGACAGGCACACTAAACTCAGGCTTGGGCCTAAGAAACCAGAAAAGCCTCCAACTTACCAAACTGAGAACATATTAAGACACTACACACTGAGAACAAGCTATCAGATTTAATTACAATTGTACTTATAAGCCTATAGTATAGGCACTTGATCGCTGTTTGGAGAAAGGAGAACGCAGCGATGCATCAATTGCAAGAGGCCATTCAAAGTAAAAAAAAACAAACATTTTATTTAATTTATTATATATATCTCAACTATAAACAATTATTAATACCTAAAATTCATTTAATAAATTTTTTTTAACTTGTTCTCGGTAAAGAAGGCCGGCTGAGGTGGTGGATGGTCCAACAGGTTTGGAGCCCACACTTCCCAAAGCCCTCATTTGTTTTCCACTGAGGGAAACCTTGCATACATTATTTGGACACACTATTTTATTTCAACAGTCAACGGAAAAATGGTTAATAATTTGTTGAATATTTACTTACAAGTTTTATAATTTTTATTAGCACCCAGTTATTTGTAGAACTCGTCATGAGCTTAAAGAATAGTGGAGCTAATGACAGATAATTCTTTGGATTTTTTCGAGCCAGTTCACATATCACATTTACAGCAGCAGACTGAACCCCTGAAAGAGAAACAAAATCGATGTGAGTAAATAAGAATAGTGTCTTGCTGTGAGTGCTGTTCGTGTTTCGGCATGGTTCTTGTGGGTCGCTTCACCTTGGATGCTTCACCTACAGATGGCTGTAGCATCTTGTAGTGACTGGTTGCTTCTGGGGCACTGCACTGCCATGGGACATGAAGCCCTTTCATTCACTTGACTTTGACTGAGTGGGCTCTGTGTCTCATGGAGGTGCTTCCCCGGGAGCGACCGGGCCCATGCAGGGGGGCTGCGGTTGTTGGGGAGGGGGCATCTGGTGCGGAGTCCCGTTTGGAGGGCTGAGATGGAAATTGCGCTCTCATCATGTCCAGTGTGGGTGGGTTGGATGTAGAACCAGGACAGGTGATTGTAATACCATATTATTATATGTTGAACTTATTATATACATGTATGTTGAATTTTATAAAATATGTTTTAACTATATATATTTGAGATCACAATAAAAATAATAAAACAAAAATAAGAATAGTAAATAAGTCTGGATATAGTGCGTCTGATTATAGTCTCAAATTAACATTGTTTTTAGTTACTTTTTCCCTCTGTTAAGTTTCTGTATCCCCTAATTTGCAGAAGATAAAATGCATAATCAAGATGATTAAAGGGTGAACATCATCAACTTCAACTGGGGAACTTCAATCTGATCCTTGGTCTCACAACGCAGTTGAGGCCTAAGAAGAATGAGGTCCCCAGAAGGTTAATTTGGTGATGCTAGCCCACTGTGCGGGATAACATTACTAAATTCACCCTCTGGGGACCTCATTCTACAAATGTCAGACTATATCCAGGTTTGATAGTAAAACATCAAGACATGGTGAACTCCAGGGACCAGCCGAGAGGGCGACGTGGGCGAAGAAGTCGCCCTATCGCCGTCCACTTCGCCTTATTTTTGCAGTCGGGCGAAGTTTAAGTCGCCCTCCAATTTTGAGAATTTTTTTTTTTTCTTTCAATTTTTCAATTTTGAGAAGTCGCCTAACAAAAATGGCTAAGTTACTAGCAAACACTGTCTGCAGTAGTATCTCAGTGGTGTCCGTTTGAAGTACCAACACCTCTAACATCAATCACAACGCACCACTCACATATGATCAGTGGCACGCGGCGTATATCCTTTGTGTACCATGAGACAGGCCTGGGTGTTTTTACTGTTTATCGAAACAACGTCGTCCGCGATCTCAATAAGTGTATACAGTCGGCATTTTGAACTTTCAAGTTGAGAGTCTCCCTGGCTTCATTTATAGTGAAGATATCTCACTGACATCTGGTGTTCACACATTTTATTGTTTCCGCAACCATGCAGGTATAAGCAAGTATTAAAAATATCCAAAACTCCATCCATCAAGTTCTTATCTTTTATATTTTATATGCCTTATAGTTATGATTCATTTCCCTATTCGCTGATGAATATTTTTCAACACTCATTCAATTATATGAAACACGTGGCTTCAATTTAAACACCCATTTTGAGCCCCAGTCATTCTTTATTAATACGTCGATAATACGTATTTTCTACTTTCTAATGTTCATCAACAGTATAGCACGTGGTTTTAAACACGCATCGATTATATGAAACACGTGGCTTCAATTTAAACACCCATTTTGAGCCCCAGTCATTACGTCGATAAAACGTATTTTTCTACAATCTGTTTATCAACAATATAGCACGTGGTTTTAAAACACCCACGATGAGCCCCACGCATTCTTTATCACAGTGTCGTGACGACGTGAAAACAAACGAGCATATTCCCCCCCCCCCCCCCCCCCCCCCCCCCGTTGGAACCTCCTAATCTCTTGCCACAATGTCTCATTGTCTGTATCTGCTTTGTGCACTTGCTTTGTTATTTTAGCGGAATTCTTTTGATAACTTTATGACTTCAGACAATAAATTGCCCAAATTAAACCACACCTTGCAATGAAAATTACAACTCACACCTCTCACAATGTGTCAATTCATCACTCCATCTATGGAGTTTGGTTAAAGAAATTTTAAAACAAATTCTTTGTGAAGCATATTAAAATTTCAAACGGGATTACTAACAGAGCGCAGTAAAAGTGTTCATGATTTCGTTTCGTTTCGGTTTGATAAATATTGTTGGCATTTTTAAAAACCCTAAAAATATGAAATAAAATCCTGTCATTCTCCGGAATTTCTCCCACAATTACGATATAAAATGCTGCTATCCTCTCACAATTATGTTTGGGTACTATTAATAGTTATTAGAGTCATGAAGTGACCATAATGACTCCATATTTCAACCATTGTTTCATAAGTTTAATTGACATATTTCATCTCTCCTATTTTCGTTCTATAGCGACTCCTGTCGTAGTAATGATCAATTTAAATTTTGTAGACTCACTTCGCCCTATAGAACGGCCACTTCGCCTTATTTTTATAGTAGGGCGAAGTCATTTCGCCCTGAAAATCGGGTCTAGGCTGGTCCCTGGTGAACTCATCCCTTCTATAACCATTTACTATTAAGGCCATGCAACAGCATGCAAAGTTAATTTCTTGTTTTTGAGGCAAATTTTTTTAAAGCATGAGAGCATGCAATTTTAAAATTTAATTAATTTTTTTTTCTGGGGCACACACCAACGAAGCATTCCATCCCTGCATCGGCTCCCTCTGGGTTTAACATCAGTTGCCATAGCCATTATTACTCACACGAATGTCCACAAAAGTTGGTTGATGGGACTCCATATGATATTTCACCCAGAATTGTAGCATTGACACATTTTTTAAAGAGTTTGCGATTTCACCATGATAGTTTAATGATCAAAATTTGAATCCGGAAACGGGTATGTTCCATCTCAGTTCGGAGCAAGTTATATAAACGCACTGCAGATTTTTCGTACCGATTATATTATTTTTTTCAACAATTTATTGTGATTAAAGACGTTGCACTAGCAGGGTTTCGGGACCATGCGAGCGGGCCTGAGAAACTGGAAATTTACTTTGCGTGACCTAATTTAATGTTATGAGCTTATGTTTTAATTTCCACTTTCTAGATGTGCAAAAATTTTAAAAATAATATGTTAATGATTACCAAGAATGAGCCATGGATGGAAATGGAACAATGAGAAAACGACGATCGTTCTTCATACTCTTATCCAGAATGTTTAGCGATCTAAACGATTGTAAACATGCTACTGTGTACATGTAACGGGAAATTTATTTGACTGACAACAGTAATCTCAAACAACTCGACATTGTAAGGCACCTTTAATCATAATGTACTCGCAAACAACTCGACATTGTAAGGGACCTTTAATCAGAATGTACTCTCAAACAACTCGACATTGTAAGGGACCTTTAATCATAATGTACTCCCAAACAACTCGACATTGTAAGGGACCTTTAATCATAATGTACTCCCAAACAACTCGACATTGTAAGGGACCTTTAATCATAATGTACTCTCAAACAACTCGACATTGTAAGGGACCTTTAATCATAATGTACTCTCAAACAACTCGACATTGTAAGGGACCTTTAATCATAATGTACTCCCAAACAACTCGACATTGTAAGGGACCTTTAATCATAATGTACTCCCAAACAACTCGACATTGTAAGGGACCTTTAATCATAATGTACGCTCAAACAACTCGACATTGTAAGGGACCTTTAATCATAATGTACTCTCAAACAACTCGACATTGTAAGGCACCTTTAATCATAATGTACTCTCAAACAACTCGACATTGTAAGGGACCGTTAATCATAATGTACTCTCAAACAACTCAACATTGTAAGGGACCTTTAATCATAATGTAATCTCAAACAACTCGACATTGTAAGGGACCTTTAATCATAATGTACTCTCAAACAACTCGACATTGTAAGGGACCTTTAATCATAATGTACTCTCAAACAACTCGACATTGTAAGGGACCTTTAATCATAATGTACTCTCAAACAACTCGACATTGTAAGGGACCTTTAATCATAATGTACTCGCAAACAACTCGACATTGTAAGGGACCTTTAATCATAATGTACTCTCAAACAACTCGACATTGTAAGGGACCTTTAATCATAATGTACTCGCAAACAACTCGACATTGTAAGGGACCTTTAATCATAATGTACTCTCAAACAACTCGACATTGTAAGGGACCTTTAATCATAATGTACTCTCAAACAACTCGACATTGTAAGGGACCTTTAATCATAATGTACTCGCAAACAACTCGACATTGTAAGGGACCTTTAATCATAATGTACTCTCAAACAACTCGACATTGTAAGGGACCTTTAATCATAATGTACTCGCAAACAACTCGACATTATAAGGGACCTTTAATCATAATGTACTCTCAAACAACTCGACATTGTAAGGGACCTTTAATCATAATGTACCTGCAAACAACTCGACATTGTAAGGGACCTTTAATCATAATGTACTCTCAAACAACTCGACATTGTAAGGGACCTTTAATCATAATGTACTCGCAAACAACTCGACATTGTAAGGGACCTTTAATCATAATGTACTCTCAAACAACTCGACATTGTAAGGGACCTTTAATCATAATGTACTCTCAAACAACTCGACATTGTAAGGGACCTTTAATCATAATGTACTCTCAAACAACTCGACATTGTAAGGGACCTTTAATCATAATGTACTCTCAAACAACTCGACATTGTAAGGGACCTTTAATCATAATGTACTCGCAAACAACTCGACATTGTAAGGGACCTTTAATCATAATGTACTCTCAAACAACTCGACATTGTAAGGGACCTTTAATCATAATGTACTCGCAAACAACTCGACATTATAAGGGACCTTTAATCATAATGAAATCTCAAACAACTCGACATTGTAAGGGACCTTTAATCATAATGTACTCTCAAACAATTCAACATTGTAAGGGACCTTTAATCATAATGTACTCTCAAACAACTCGACATTGTAAGGGACCTTTAATCATAACGTACTCGCAAACAACTCGACATTGTAAGGGACCTTTAATCATAATGTACTCTCAAACAACTCGACATTGTAAGGGACCTTTAATCATAATGTACTCGCAAACAACTCGACATTGTAAGGGACCTTTAATCATAATGTACTCTCAAACAACTCGACATTGTAAGGGACCTTTAATCATAATGTACTCTCAAACAACTCAACATTGTAAGGGACCTTTAATCATAATGTACTCTCAAACAACTCGACATTGTAAGGGACCTTTAATCATAATGTACTCTCAAACAACTCGACATTGTAAGGGACCTTTAATCATAATGTACTCGCAAACAACTCGACATTGTAAGGGACCTTTAATCATAATGTACTCTCAAACAACTCGACATTGTAAGGGACCTTTAATCATAATGTACTCGCAAACAACTCGACATTGTAAGGGACCTTTAATCATAATGTACTCTCAAACAACTTGACATTGTAAGGGACCTTTAATCATAATGTACTCTCAAACAACTCAACATTGTAAGGGACCTTTAATCATAATGTACTCCCAAACAACTCGACATTGTAAGGGACCTTTAATCATAATGTACTCTCAAACAACTCCGACATTATAAGGGACCTTTAATCATAATGTACTCTCAAACAACTCAACATTGTAAGGGACCTTTAATCATAATGTACTCGCAAACAACTCGACATTGTAAGGGACCTTTAATCATAATGTACTCTCAAACAATTCAACATTGTAAGGGACCTTTAATCATAATGTACTCTCAAACAACTCGACATTGTAAGGGACCTTTAATCATAATGTACTCTCAAACAATTCGACATTGTAAGGGACCTTTAATCATAATGTACTCTCAAACAACTCGACATTGTAAGGGACCTTTAATCATAATGTACTCGCAAACAACTCGACATTGTAAGGGACCTTTAATCATAATGTACTCTCAAAATATTCAACATTGTAAGGGACCTTTAATCATAATGTACTCTCAAACAACTCGACATTGTAAGGGACCTTTAATCATAATGTACTCGCAAACAACTCGACATTGTAAGGGACCTTTAATCATAATGTACTCTCAAACAACTCAACATTGTAAGGGACCTTTAATCATAATGTACTCTCAAACAACTCGACATTGTAAGGGACCTTTAATCATAATGTACTCTCAAACAATTCGACATTGTAAGGGACCTTTAATCATAATGTACTCTCAAACAACTCGACATTGTAAGGGACCTTTAATCATAATGTACTCGCAAACAACTCGACATTGTAAGGGACCTTTAATCATAATGTACTCTCAAAATATTCAACATTGTAAGGGACCTTTAATCATAATGTACTCTCAAACAACTCGACATTGTAAGGGACCTTTAATCATAATGTACTCGCAAACAACTCGACATTGTAAGGGACCTTTAATCATAATGTACTCTCAAACAACTCAACATTGTAAGGGACCTTTAATCATAATGTACTCTCAAACAACTCGACATTGTAAGGGACCTTTAATCATAATGTACTCTCAAACAACTCGACATTGTAAGGGACCTTTAATCATAATGTACTCTCAAACAACTCGACATTGTAAGGGACCTTTAATCATAATGTACTCTCAAACAACTCGACATTGTAAGGGACCTTTAATCATAATGTACTCTCAAACAACTCGACATTGTAAGGGACCTTTAATCATAATGTACTCGCAAACAACTCGACATTGTAAGGGACCTTTAATCATAATGTACTCGCAAACAACTCGACATTGTAAGGGACCTTTAATCATAATGTACTCGCAAACAACTCGACATTGTAAGGGACCTTTAATCATAATGTACTCTCAAACAACTCGACATTGTAAGGGACCTTTAATCATAATGTACTCCCAAACAACTCGACATTGTAAGGGACCTTTAATCATAATGTACTCTCAAACAACTCGACATTGTGAGGGACCTTTAATCATAATGTACTCTCAAACAACTCGACATTGTAAGGGACCTTTAATCATAATGTACTCCCAAACAACTCGACATTGTAAGGGACCTTTAATCATAATGTACTCCCAAACAACTCGACATTGTAAGGGACCTTTAATCATAATGTACTCTCAAACAACTCGACATTGTAAGGGACCTTTAATCATAATGTACTCTCAAACAACTCGACATTGTAAGGGACCTTTAATCATAATGTACTCCCAAACAACTCGACATTGTAAGGGACCTTTAATCATAATGTACTCTCAAACAACTCGACATTGTAAGGCACCTTTAATCATAATGTACTCCCAAACAACTCGACATTGTAAGGGACCTTTAATCATAATGTACTCCCAAACAACTCGACATTGTAAGGGACCTTTAATCATAATGTACTCTCAAACAACTCGACATTGTAAGGGACCTTTAATCATAATGTACTCCCAAACAACTCGACATTATAAGGGACCTTTAATCATAATGTACTCTCAAACAACTCGACATTATAAGGGACCTTTAATCATAATGTACTCTCAAACAACTCGACATTGTAAGGGACCTTTAATCATAATGTACTCCCAAACAACTCGACATTGTAAGGGACCTTTAATCATAATGTACTCTCAAACAACTCGACATTGTAAGGGACCTTTAATCATAATGTACTCTCAAACAACTCGACATTGTAAGGGACCTTTAATCATAATGTACTCTCAAACAACTCAACATTGTAAGGGACCTTTAATCATAATGTACTCTCAAACAACTCGACATTGTAAGGGACCTTTAATCATAATGTACTCTCAAACAACTCGACATTGTAAGGGACCTTTAATCATAATGTACTCTCAAACAACTCGACATTGTAAGGCACCTTTAATCATAATGTACTCGCAAACAACTCGACATTGTAAGGGACCTTTAATCATAATGTACTCTCAAACAACTCGACATTGTAAGGGACCTTTAATCATAATGTACTCTCGAACAACTCAACATTGTAAGGGACCATTAATCATAATGTACTCTCAAACAACTCGACATTGTAAGGGACCTTTAATCATAATGTACTCTCAAACAACTCGACATTGTAAGGGACCTTTAATCATAATGTACTCTCAAACAACTCGACATTGTAAGGGACCTTTAATCATAATGTACTCTCAAACAACTCGACATTGTAAGGGACCTTTAATAATAATGTACTCTCAAACAACTCGACATTGTAAGGGACCTTTAATCATAAAATACTCTCAAACAACTCGACATTGTAAGGGACCTTTAATCATAATGTACTCTCAAACAACTCGACATTGTAAGGGACCTTTAATCATAATGTACTCCCAAACAACTCGACATTGTAAGGGACCTTTAATCATAATGTACTCCCAAACAACTCGACATTGTAAGGGACCTTTAATCATAATGTACTCCCAAACAACTCGACATTATAAGGGACCTTTAATCATAATGTACTCTCAAACAACTCGACATTGTAAGGGACCTTTAATCATAATGTACTCGCAAGCTGCTGATTCGTCAGGTTGATTCTTCAGTATTTCGTTAAAATAAAGACATGGAGTACAATAATAATGCAAATATAATTTCAATATTAGACCCAAAACAAACCTGGATCAGGGTCCTCCAGTTTCTCTTTCAACCTTGGGAATGCTGGCCGCAGGGCCTCGGGAAACTGTAGGAATACTTTATACATCACCAGCACAGCCTTCTTCCTCAGATATGGCTTAGTGGACGTCATCTGTGATGTATCAACTAACATTTCAAATGGACATAGCTAGTTTTAAGCTTTGTTTAAACAATATGGAAACTAAATGGACTCTAGGCCTTCAAAGCTGGTTCATGCGAAATAACATAGAAGTCTGTAAAACAACTACATATTGTATCATCAACAAGTACATGAAACATAAGATTGACATTGTCTTATTTTCATTATTAATAACTCTCCAATAACGCAATTTCTCATGTTGAAATCATTGTTATGTAAACAGTGGAATTAGATCAAATGCATAATCAAGGGGACCAATGGGTGAACATCACCAACTTCAACCAGGCAACTTCAATCTGATCCTAGGTCTCCCATAGCAGTTGAGACCTAAGCAGAATGAGGTTCCCACAGGGTGTATTTGGTGATGCTAGCCCACTGTGCTATCATTCTGCAAATGTCAGACAAACTATATCCAGACTTGAGCAAATATAGAATTTCATGCAATTCTAAGACAGATAGATAGTTTATTCGTCAGAATGCAAATGTCATTTAACAGAAGAGAATACAATAAGATATTTATGCAGGGCTGGTGGTCTAGAAAATCCAGGGGGGCTATTAATAGCCCTCCTAGATATGCCTAGGAGGGCTATAGCCCTCCTCAACTTTTAAAGTTATGATTTATTTTAACTGAGTTACTACTGCCATTAGTTTGTCTATTTTTGATGTTGTTTATATAAAACTCCATCTAAATTAATTTTGTTATGTGGAAACAAAATGTCCAGAGTTGTGAATGTCAACTCCCCCACAGTAATTATGGTATGGTGAATATTGAACTATGTTTTATATGTTATGATAATTTATATGAACCAGAAACAAAATGTAAAAGTGTTTGTACTCAACAATTTGTCTGTCGGTGTCCAACCCATGCAACGAAATTGGGTGAGTTTGTCCATGTTAAAAGCATTCTCCATGAAAGTGTAATTTTACATAAAATACACAATCAAGAACAATATTAAATCCAGTATATTTACACTTGAATACAGTTACAAATGACTGCTTTATTTCTCAAAGTAATCCATATTTCATCACCGATCGCAGACTGCTGCTTCCAGCGGTCAAGTCGCTCTCTATAGATTTACTGGGTGTTTGCAATTGGGGACATAGAGAATAGTTTCGGAACTTTAATAATTGAATAACAGTGTAAACAAGAATACTGAGACATTTAGCTAATTATATTAAAATATTGTCAATCGAAGCGAGAAAAGACGGCTCCCAGCTAAATACAATTTTCACTGATAGGAACCGGAAACGGAACGAAAGGTTGAACTCAATTGAGACAGTGACATTTGGTTCTCACTATCCACAAACATGTGTTGATTTTATCCAGTGAAATATATTGTAAGCTCAATCTTATGAAGAGAAATAATTTATTTTGTTCTTAAAATGTGTGAGAATCGATCAAAAGATCTGATTTACGAAACAGTTCGTTCCGGAATTTAATGATTCCGATATAATGCCCATTTGACATTACCATCAGGTCACGCATGCGCACACTATACAATATAATTACGATTTAGAGGCAGTATTTTACTCATTAAACACAATAAAATATAACTAAATAATAAATGTCCTATTGTAGACGATAAATAGCCCGCCCTTGGAAAATTCTAGGCGGGCTGTAGGCGGGCAGCCCACCAGCCCGCCTTGAGATTTCCAGGCCTGTTTATGTCGGCATCCTGCCGGGATTGACATGACCTTGATTTAAGGCCGTCTTCCTGTCATCCCCTTTAATCATTAACCCTTTCCAAACTAAATACTCCTTGACGAGAAGTTACCTTAGGAAGGGTTAAAATAATAAGTTCATCAAATGATTTGTTGAACTTATTATCTAAACATTTCCCACCAAGCCTTGAAATAGGGTGTCTGTCATTTGCAGAATGATGTCCCCAGAGGGTGAATTTAGTGATGCTACCCCGCATAGCATCACCAAATTCACCCTCTGGGAACCTCATTCTGTTGAGGTGTAAGCAGAATGAGGTCCCCAGAGGGTGAATTTGGTGATGCTAGCCCGCTATGCAGGGTAGCATCACTAAATTCACCCTCTGGGAGACCTCATTCTGCAAATGACAGACACCCTATTTCAAGGCTTGTTTCCCAGCAAAGAATATGAATCCTTCTGCTCTTGCAATAGCTTTTTGTCCGTCTGTAGTCTGCTTTTATTACCTGAACATCTCTCCAGATGAATAATAGACAATTCCAATTGTATTCTTTTATAACTGAATGGGAGAATCCATTTTGTAATGAAAGGATTAAAGGAGTAGATAATCATCGTTGTCATGACATTAATTTACACTTACCAGAGTCATGACATCATTAGCTAAATCTCGAGCAAGATCCTGTGTGATGAAACAGGAGAGGCCGTTGATAGCGACACCCGCATCATACGTATTCTGGCTATTCAGATCCTGAAAAATGAAAAAAAAACATACATCAGTATATAATGAAACTGTAGATTAATTTTCCTGTTGAATACTACCAGCGATCAGTCACACTAGTGCAGCGGCCAAATCGTAAAAGAGCTCTAGTTTTCGAGATACCCCTACCCACGGTAGAACAAGTTAAAACTAACTTTTTTAAAGGAGAAATATATACGCCTTACGAAAATCATAGTGAAAAATAACGGAATTGGTGGTGGCTATTCTCAAATTGACGATGAACGATACCCACCAGTGACTTTTCCCAGAAATTAACGATTTTGGTAAAGTGAGCCCTGCGGCTATGTCCTAAGTTATTTGCCCACATTGTTGGTGTTAAAATGACTACAGCATACCTTATTTGTCCCTGATATGCAACAAGTGTTGGTTAATTTGGATTTTCGTGCCATTTGGAGCCGAAACATTTATTTTTTGTTGAAAAATCGCTCTTTTTAAAACAAATTATATTTTTCGAACATTATCATTCAAACGTATATTGCAATAATATTGAAATATTTAGGTCATATGGTGTAGTAGTTATCTAACAAGCATATGAAGAAAGAAGTTAACAACAATTTTGAACGGTTTGCGAGATATTGGATTTTAGCTACCCCTCCCCCAAACACGTTTTTGGTCGAAAAAAATACATATTTTTGATAATGTCATTACAAACATTTTTGAATTGATCTGAATGGGACCCAATATGAATATTGTACTGAAAGTGTTGCCCAGAGATGCCGTTTAATCGATTACAGATGTGTTCAGGCTTTCAGACCCCCAGTTACAACAACAACAATTATTTTATTGATAACAGTTAATTTTGCATGCATTAACATCGATGTTAAGTAGTAAAACCTTTGTTATAAACAACGTGACCAACTATATAACATATGGCTCAGTAGTTATCTGGACAACACAAGTAGAAAGAATTTGACATAAATTGAAAAATAACAGAATAGGTGGTGGCTATTGTCAAATCGACGATGAGCGATACCCTCCAGTGACTTTTCCCAGAAATTAACGATTTTGGTAAAGCGAGTCCTGTGGCTATGTCCTAGCCTATTTGCCCATATTGTTGGGGTTAAAATTACTACATCATACCATACTTCTACCTGATATGAAAAAAAATGTTGGTTAATTTAGATTTTCCTGCCATTTGGAGCCAAAATATTTATTTTTTGCTGAAAAATCGCACTTTTTCACAAAAATATTATTTTCGAACATTTTCATTCAAATGGATATTGTTATAATGCCCAAATATTTAATTCTTATGGTGATGCAGTTATTTGCAAAGCATATGCAGAAAGAAATTAACAGAAATTTAGAACAATTTGCGAAATAATGGATTTTAGCTACACCTCCCACAAACACGTTTTTGGTCGAAATATTACATATTTTTGTTCAGAACTTTACGAAACTTCCCAATTGATCATATTGGGACCCAACATAATTCTTTTGCTGAAAATTCAGCCCGGGGACATTGCTTAAGTGATTAAAGACGTGTTCATGCTTCCAGACCCCAAATTACAACAACAACGCATTTTATTTGCTATTACATACAATAAGTGCCGCATATCAATCAACCAATCAATAGTTTATTCTAAAAAAAAAACAATAATGGTATGCAGAGATTACAATAATTGGACAGCTGGAGAACCCAGCATGTCTGACGTATAGATGCACAAGTACTCCATTCGCGTTTAAGATTGAAATGCAGTAGTTTGAACTATGGCCAATTGAGTAATCACATTAAAACGTCACCTCCCTGTCATTGCGGCAAATAGAAAAAAGCATATCATTACTTTTTGGAATACAGTGGTCCTAAGACAGAACTTCTATGCGCCATACTGAATGTAATGTTATCAGAAATACTCTTTTTATGTACAGCAACTCGGTCAGCGCGAAAATATTAAAATAGTTGACGGGGTTCAGACATTTATCTCGAAAACAAAGCGATTTCCATAATGCTGTCATTTGTTAAAACTTTGTGAAAAGCATTGAAACGCTGCTGGGCGCGAAATTTACCACCTCCAGATCGTCTGCAATCTCACGGCGACGGGCGAATCAATGACGAAAACAACATTATATGTGTAGCATTGCGTCCAAATAGCTCAAACGAAACTATGTGTATATAATTGTATCTAATCAGTTCCAACTGGATTACATCCTAATTTTCCCCATACAATCTCCCTCCCAGATAAATTGTTTACCTCCGGATAGAACTACCACATACTTATATATCGCATAGTTTCGGCCACAATATATGTTGATATTTAATTCATAATCCCTTCAGTACATGATGTGTTCAAGACCTCAAATAGGGTAGGGGTACATACAACAGTGAACATTTGTCAGCCGCTTGTTGTGGAGTGTCACATGATGCAGACTTTCGGGAACCAACACATATGTATATTCTGATAAAAAACTAACCTTTGGTCAATATATTAATATTGGGATCATATCATTTCACCATGTGGTGTCTTCCAAGACTTCAAATAAAGTTGGGGTCCTCAAATTTTGCCTTTCATATTTTCCAGTCACTTTTCGTTGAGGGCTCATTCTTTCAGAACCCAAATCCATCTATTTACATTGTTTACGTCCTTGTACAATTAACTCGCCATTGTCCATACACGCAGTCAATGATGATATCGTTCCAATCCATGGTGTGTTCTAGTCTTCAAATTGGGAAGGGGGTAATACAAACATTGAAAAATCGCATTATTTATTTTTCAGTCGCTTTTTGTAAAGTGTCCCTGACTGTCGGGTATTAACCCATGTATAACAATTGTGTATTTCTTTATAGAATAGCCATTTGTCCATATCGTCGTTTGACCATGAGGGCACATCCATTCAGTTCGTGGTAGGTTCAATTGTTTACATGGGGTAGGGGTCCCTTAACATTCGCCTTCATCGTTTGCCATCTGCTTTGTGTAAGGTGCCACGGTGTTCTCGCGAACGGCGGGCTCGCGAGACCATTGCCATTCGGCCACAATCTCGGGTAATATGGATAGCTAATGCCTTGAGCTAGTGTTGTGTTCAAGACTTCAGATAGGGATGGAGTCCCCTGAGAGTAAAATTTAGCCCTTTCATTTGCTGACCATTTGTTGTAAAGTGCCATAGGCTATCGGGAACCATCGCATCCATAACAGATTCATATTGCCAGATAATAATCCCATTTGTCCACAACTTCAGTTAAAATTGAGAGAATATCATTTTGTTAAGACTTCAAGTTGGATAGTGGGGTCCTCAAGACATAGAAAATTCGCCTTCTTGTTTGCCAGCCGCTTTTTGTAAAGTGTTCCAGGATTTCGAGGGAACCAAATCACCCATATATCAATTAATAATTCCATGACAGCAATACCTTTCGATCACACACTCAGCTAAGTGAGAGAATATAACTTCAGTTCATGCTCTGATCAAGATATTAAATGGGTTAATGGGTGAGTATTCGCCTTTCTATTTCATCAACAATTTTTTGTTGACCCAGACATTCAAGACCCTGGTATACTATACTTTGTATATAGCTTCCATTTCTCTACACACGCAGTTAATAATGGGAGCACATCCTTTCGGTTCATTGTGTGTCCCAAGACTGCAAATGGGGTAGTGTGGCCTAACACATTACATTTCGTATTTGCCAGCCGCCTTTTGTAAAGTGTTCCAGGATTTCGAGAACAAAACCACCCATACAAATTGTAAATAATACATGAGAGCATATAGATTCGGTT
This sequence comes from Siphonodentalium dalli, assembly GCA_032622095.1. Lineage (NCBI taxonomy): Eukaryota > Metazoa > Mollusca > Scaphopoda > Gadilida > Siphonodentaliidae > Siphonodentalium > Siphonodentalium dalli. Next base: position 183,517,167 of record CP136069.1, read on the forward strand.
CAGTGTGTGCTAAAGAGCTTAGAAGGGTTATGGGTACCCAAAACAGTGATATTTCGCCTTCTCTTTGCTAGCCACTTTTTGTAAAGTGCCCCAGACATTGGGAAGCCAGCCAACCCACCCATCGTGCAACCAAGAGGTATATTTCCTGAATTACATACCATTTGTCCACACCCCAGTTAATATTAAGAACATGTCCATCCATTAGTGTGTTTAAGGCTTTAAATGGGGTAGTATGCTCAAAGAAAATATTCAGCTTTGGTTTTTGCCAGCCGCCTTTTGTAAAGTACCCTAGGATTTTGGGAACCAAACTACCCATACACCATGTATATTCCCTGATAGCACTACCTTTCGTTCGCACTGTGATTTAATAATAAAAGCATGAATATTCGGCGCATGGTGTGTTCAAGAGTTTAAATGGGCATATAAAGGGGTCTCACAAAAGTGAGTGCTAAAGGCTTTCGGGATCCAACCAACCCATCCATCAACACCATGTATGCGCCCCGATATTACTATTTTTGCCCACATCCTCAGTTAATATTTACAGCAATCATTTCAGTTCGTGAGTTGTTCAACTTTAACACTTCAATTGTGTAGGGGGGGCCTAAAACAGCAAATTCGTCTTTCTTATTTATCAGCCACTTTGTGTAAAGCGACACATGCACAACCCATCCATACAAATTATGTATTCTCTGATAGAACTACATTCCCGTCAAAATCTCGGTTAATATAGAAAATTATAGATCATATAGCTTAATTTCTTATTGCGTTGAAGTCTTTAAATTGGGTAGAGTGTTCTTGAAAAATATAGCAAATTCGCCCTTCATATTTGCCAAGCAAAGTGCCACACTGTTTCGGGAACAACCCCATCCATAAACATTGTATATTTCCTTATGTAATTGTCCTTTATAATTGCATGATTCTTAATACTGAGATCATATTGGTTTCAGTTCGTGGTGTGTTCAGGACGTCTAATAGGGCGGGGAGCAACAATGATTTTGTTCTGTATGATTATGTTAGTCTATATTATGTGTCGTTTAGAACAAATACTTCAGTTGCTCAAATCGATATGTGTTAATATAAAATTACATGTCATAAATAAAATATTGTGTTGTTGTTGTTGTAACTGGGGGTTTAATTGGAAACCTGAGGTAATCTAAAACCAGGCTCGCAGTGTCTACGGATCAGATTTTCATCACACGAATAATGATTAGATGCTCATTAGAATAATTTAGAAAGGTCTGTCTTGTTATCATAAATATGTAGTTTTTCTACCAAATCGCGTCCGGGGGAGCGGTACCTAATTCCAATATCTTGAAACCCGTTGACAATTTCTGTCAAATTCTTTCTACTTGTGATGTCCAGATAACTACTGAGCCATATGAATTATATAGTTGGTCACGTATTGTTTATAACAAAGGTTTTAGTACTTAACATCGATGTTAATGCATGCAAAATTAACTGTTATCAATAAAATAATTGTTGTTGTTGTAACTGGGAGTCTGAAAGCCTGAATACATCTGTAATCGATTAAACGGCATCTCTGGACAACACTTTCAGTACAAGATTCATATTGGGTCCCATTCAGATCAATTCGAAAATGTTTGTAATGTCATTATCAAAAATATGTATTTTTTTCGACCAAAAACGTGTTTGGGGGAGGGGTAGCTAAAATCCAATATCTCGCAAACCGTTCAAAATTTTTTTTAACTTCTTTCTTCATATGCTTGACAGATAACTACTACACCATATGGACTAAATATTTCAATATTATTGCAATATCCGTTTGAATGATAATGTTCGAAAAATATAATTGTTTTGAAAAAGAGAGATTTTTCAACAAAAAATAAATGTTTCGGCTCCAAATGGCACGAAAATCAAAATTAACCAACACTTCTTGCATATCAGGTATAGATATGGTATGCTGTAGTCATTTTGACGCCTACAATGTGGGCTAATAACTTAGGACATAGCCGCAGTGCTCACTTTACCAAAATTGTTAATTTCTGGGAAAAGTCACTGATGGGTATCGTTCATCGTCGATTTGAGAATAGCCACCACCAATTCCGTTATTTTTCACTATCATTTTCGTCTACAGTATATATTTCTCCTTCAAAGAAAGTTGGTTTTAACTTGTTCTACCATGGGTAGGGGTACCCGACCACTTTTGGCGTTTGGCCGCTGTACTACACAGTTTCAATAGAAAACTGACTTGTAATAAGGTGCATTGGTGAGTCTATGGGTGGATTGATATCAACCACCCAAACTTTTTATTTTAAGGTCTGACCTGGTTTGGCTTGTTGGTTTCACCACTGTTTCAACCTCTCGCCAAGATCACTTTACTACCAGTTTTAGAACAAGAAGTGAACACATGGTTAATTTCACTGTGTAATCACTACAATACACATACAAGTAGAAACCACTGAATCCATGGTGAGCTTGCCTAGATACACAAATCACACTTAAAGGAATTAGTCTGTCAAAACAAAAAGAATTTATCGTCATAATACTAATAATATATGCCTAACAGACCAGACCCATTTCGTCAAGAAAATTCAAAATCGAGCAGATAGTATTTTTATTATTATGATATTAAAATAATCGCGGAAATATCCAAAGTGTAAGTCACGTGAGTGCGATCACATGACCACAACGCGGTCACATGACCGATCATCTGCATCGACGCTTACCGGTGACAGCGGTGGGTGGAGCTTGAAATAATTCCGCCAATCGCGTAACGAGTTGATAAATTACGTATAAAATATTGCAGTCGCCGGTTAATTACCTAGGCCTTTACGATAAATAGCGATCACGGAATAAAACTGTTTGAATGTGCTGAATTATGAACTGGATTTGCTAGAATGTTGGATAATATAACGAATAATGATGGCTAAAATGCACTTTGAGGCGATAAAAGTTGTGTGAAATGCAATGAGCGAGCGGAATTTCGTGCGAAATTGATTTAACTGTTTCTGAAAGAATACAAGTTTGGCCATATAGCTTCTTCTTCGTTGTATGGTACAAATTTCGGAAGCTAGATTACACACTAGTGTCATCCCGTTGTGCGCTATATGAGTACAATTAAACACAAATGGGCTGTGATTAACGAGAGGCCGATCACGATCGGCAGATGTTTAACCCATCCCCTTGGCGATAGTAAATTGTTAAGATCAGAATCATAATCTTTTAATGTTGAATTATAGAGTATACTGTTATGATCTAAAGTAGTATATGACAAATGTACATAATAACCAGTAATAACACAAATTATTGGAATGTATGAGTCAATATAGAAGGGTTAATATAACATCTAAACTCTAGAGCCTGTGACCACTATCATAGTGTGAACAGTTCTATTCATGTTGTTGCAAATTGCCATGTGAGAAATCAAAATAATATAATTATTTATTTAATGGAAAAGGTTAAAAGACATGGAATGGGTAAAAGGGGTTAAATCACCTATCTCTGCCCTGTTTGATCCAATGTAGTCCCATCATCCAAGGACTTAGAGAGCTCCATTGGTCTAGTTAAATAAATTCACCTGGCTAAGTTGTGGTTAAAAAGATAGCTAAATCAATTTATCCAATAATTCACTGTGTCTCTTATACAGACCTAACATATGAGGGCTATAAATAACTCTCAAAGCAATAAACTATATTGTCTTTTATCTTGCTCACAGAGAAGCAGGTATTCATTAATTGTAAGTTACTTGGGTTATAATCTGGATAATTCTTAGTTTAAAAAGGGCCATATCTCTGGTATAACAAATTGGATCTAACCCATATTCAAACTCGTTCTGTATTTTGAGTTGAGAAACTCACATACCAAATTTGGTTCCTATCAGATGAAAAATGGTTGATTTATCGAAGTACATGTATGTGTGAATCATATGTCAAAGGGCCATAACTCCGTAAAAAAAACTCCGATCAAACCCATATTCGAACTCGATCTGTATTTTGGGTCGAGAAACTCACATACCAAATTTGGTTCCGATCAGATAAAAAATGTTTGAGTTATGGCAGAATTCATTAATTCTAAGTCGAAAAAGGGCCATAACTCCGTAATAAAAAGTCGGATCAAACCCATATTCGAACTCGATCTGTATTTTGGGCCGCGAAACTCACATACCAAATTTGGTTCCGATCAGATAAAATATGTTTGAGTTATGGCAGAATGCGTGAATTCTAAGTCGAAAAAGGGCCATAACTCTGTCAAAAAAAGTCGAACTCGATCTGTATTTTGGGCTGAAAACCCCATATACAAAATTTGGTTTTGATCAGGTAAATAATGTTTGAGTTATCGCATTACACGTAAAGTGTCTACGGACGGACAGACGGACGGACAGACAGACGGACGGACGGACGGACGCACGCACGACGAGTGGTCAATCCGGACAACGACACTATGTTTACCATACATGGTATGGGTAAACATAAAAAGGTGGTGGTTATTCAGGGTTTCCGCTAGGGGGTAGGGGAATGGGGCCGGTTTGTAGATAGGGGAAAACACGAACACCTGCTTCGAAAATTTAGAAAAGTGCAACACTAGAAATGCATTGTCCAGCACGCCCAGAACGCGAATTACGATTATAATTCTGGTATGTATACATTCTCAAAATTAAAACAAGAAATGTAACAATTTACATCGTTTATGTGAAACAACAGTCAGTCAATTAAGTTGATTATTGTGATTGAACTGAGTGAAATAAAAACGAACTTTTAACTGAGACTAGCTTCAGATTTATTTTTTATTTCCGGTGGGTAGAATAATTAAATGTACTATGATATTTCGTACCAGTTAAAATTCAACTGTACTCTTGAGGAGGTGCCTCGCCAAGCCATCAAGGGAAGTTCATGACCAACAGTAACATTCACTCGTCTTTTAAAAATTAATTTCATCTACGAACACTGGTTTAAAAAGCTCGGAACTATTTTGTTGTCGCATTCAATCATTTGGGGTCACACAATTGAAATTACCTCAAGAGTATTGCTATCGGCGGGAAAGATATATACTTGGTAACCAACGAAGCTATGACGCTTCATTGGTAGAGTTACGTCACAAATATCGCATTCGCATCGTACACAAAATATATCGTTTCCGGCTATATATTACGAATCGATATACTGAGGATTTTACGGTTACACGAAATTCCAGGGTTTTCAAGGAGTTTGCATTAAAACAAGGGGTTCAAGGGCCCTGGGAGGGGAATGTGTCAGGGGAAAATCAGAGAAAAACCTGGCTAGGGGGAAACTTGGCTAGGGGAACGGGGCGGTCAAAGGGACCCCCTGCCGGTATAGCGGAATCCCTGGGTTATTATACTAGTACATGTATCATGATGGCTTATATTCGTCATAATAATGTTCCTGTCTGTTTCTTCACATGAAACATTTTGTGTGGAGAAGTGCACGACTGTGAACATCTAGCTAAAATCCTTCCAGTCAAGATAGGTAAGTGCGTAAACAAAATAATTCACTCGAATACACAACAGACTGTCGAAACTACAATAATTATTAATTAGGCTGCAGTTTGGCATAACGACATTTTTTTAATTGAAGGCTAGCCTGGCATTGTTTTTCAGTTTGTGTTTGTTGTTTTTTTTTTTTTTTTTCGTTATATTTTACATTTTGATGGCAGATATTGACTTTCTAGAGACGATTTTTTTTTAATTGTTAGCATAGAAAAAATCCAATGATTGCCTCTAATAAAGAGCGTCCATGTTTTCGTCGCGTTCTCAATTATGAATGTGCTCTATTTCGATATGTCATGGGTGATTTTGTATGTGGTATTGTGACATTTAAATATAAAGAGCGTCCATGCTTCCATCTCCCAAAAGCGGTAGACAATAAAGAGCGTTCCAAATTACGCAATGTGTTGTCTTTTTGGAGGTACTTAATAATGGATCGCTAGCCCGCCCATAACCGAACACACTACATCTACTAGGCATCTTGGCATATGTGGAGATGACAGATACTCGGGATATTTATATCGAAAGTAAAACAAAAACAAAAGAAAACAAAAAAAGCGCCTAAATAGAGTTAACTAGGGTCCTGCGAATATTCGATATTCGATTCGAGATTCGAAACTCAAATTCGATTCGAATTCGAGTAGAAAATTCCAACTCGAAATTTAGAATATACACTGACGAAAAAGTAGGCTGTTCACGGACAAGTACACACGTCGATCTTAGCTGTTTCTGTTCCATTTAATTCCCGAAAATTATGAATATATGCACCTTATAATTCTTATTGTACATCGCGAATGTTCGCATGCTATTAAATATAAGCATAGCCAGTAATTAGCCACTATAGGATGACTCAATTTGTCTGAAATCTAGCTTTGAACATGGTAGCCAAAAGCTTGGAGATCGCCGATGGACCGACGATGCGCATAAAATATAATAGCTATGAGACTGAGCAACCGCTAGCGTCAAAAAGTGCACGTGGGCGGTGTTTTCTTTTGAAGTTGACTTTCAGTTTCGGAGCGTTCTTCGACACTTGACAATAATTATGTTGTCCGTTATTCATGTTTAATTTAAACATGACAAAGCTGCAGGCAGTGCAGGAACTTACACGTGTGTTGAATGCAACATGGTGTATAAATCGCAAACGTTTGCGACAACGACACATCTATGGAATCATCTGTCAAAGAAGCATCCAGCACTGCATAAACAGGCTACCCTGCGACTGTTGTTGTATCTTCAAGTTTATAACAACGGGTGTTTCCAAATGCCAATTTGTAATTTTGCATGTACTTGCAAACTGTACAAATTTAGCGTGATTTTAGTTCGATAATCCGTTTAGTGGTTATATATTAATCGTCGTGACGGCCGCATGGACGTTTTAATCTGTTTTTTTTTCTCGACAATTATCAATTGAAGTTAATAGTATCGCGAACGACGGTTGATCGCCACATAAGTTATGATGGAACTTCATGGAAGTTCATAGAACTTCTCACAAATCATCTAATCGTTGAAAAAACATGCCTAATTCAGAATGCAACACACAGGTATGATTCGATTCAATATTCGATTCGATATTCGGTTCGATTTCGTCGATTCGATTCGATATGATCAAAATCTCCAATTCGTAGGACCCTAGAGTTAACATTATTCAGCCCAGTGTTCATAACATTTGGGCACTTCTTATGTATGACCAGTTGAATGGCATCCTCCGTCGCCCTTTCTATTCACTTTGGGGCATTTTACAGTGCAAGTTCGCGACTGATGAATAGTCACTGAGTGATTACAAATCACCGAGTGAATACGAGACAATCAAAGCACTACTGCCGTCTATTCAATAAAGCAGACACGTGGCGGCATGTTATTAATGGCTACAAAAACAACCAGTCTAGGCGCTACTAATTACTTTATTCACATAATTATTGTTTTCCATTCCAGATAAACGGCCAAAGCGGCCACACTATCTTCATTAATTAGATAACACATTGAATAGCGACGTAATCTATACACCACACGCGCACATACGACTCCGCATTTTAGTATCGGCTGACTAACGATTACGTCATCGTAGTCAGCATAATAAACTACGGCTCCGAATCTGTGTTTTTAATTTGCTCGCCCACAACTACGTCACTCATAGTCAAGTCACGGAAATCTCAGAATACCGGTGGTGGTATTATTTATTTATTTTACGGGTTATTTATTATGCGATCGGAATGGGACTTGGGTCATTTTAATCACAACAGGGAGGGCTTTCCGATTGCGTTTTGTAGTTTCTAGACCGAATAAATCCTTTAATGGGCATCCAAATAGCTTTGTCCTTGCACCGTAGGCCATTAAAATAAAATAGATGTGTTCTCAGGCAATTATATCTCAATTTCGAGATGAGGGAGGGAGACTATTATATATATTTTTTCTCTAAATCTGGAAAACATTCCAGACCAAAAAAACATTCATTTTTATTTTCAAACTGGTTCAAATCCAATATTTCTGACAGAAAACAAATGTTTGATGAGGCTTTTTAAAAGAAATTTGAGTGACGAGGGAGGTGGCGGAGAACACAGAATTTTTATTTATTTAGCGTTACTGATCCACAGTGGCTCTTGGTAATAACTGGCACTTCAGGAATTAGTTTATAAAAGCAGCCTGATTTCACACACAAAATTGATGATAATATAATGAGGACACTTAAAATAAATAAAATATTAAAATATAGTGAGAACATGTTCAGTTGTAAGGACATACTTTCCGTATCATGTTCGTTGTAAGCATAAGAACATCTGTTCCTTCATGAAATGACTGCGACGCTGCCAGATAACCAATTCTCTGAAAATATTAGATACAATTTAAATAGCACCACAAATCAATTCACCAAGTCCATACCCATTAAATATGCCCCATTTTATTTGATCCCCTTCATGACGGGAGATGCACTGGTCAGCATTAAAGATCATGTGTGAGTGTATTCTCTTATATATGTGCATATATACGAGAATGCACTGGCTTACAAGGTCAAGGTAAATGTTGTTAGGCCAATGTATTCTCTTATATATGCGAGCAGGCCTCAGCTTACCAGGAGAGTAGGGCGAAATAGTCGCCCTCGACGCCTCGAAGTCGCCTTAGTGTCGCGCCAGGGAGAAGTGAAGTCACCCTCCGATTTTCCCAAAATTGTCCTACGGCTGTAGCAAGCGATAAGCCATGCATGCTATAGTGTTACAAATCAATTATGAATATATCGCCTGCGAGTCAGTGACAAAATGTTGACACAAGGTCGACTCATTTTGTTTAACAGCGTTAAGTAAGTAAATGCGGTCTTCAATGTCCAGACAAGGATTATAATATATCAAACAAAGAAGCCTTCCGTTTTGGCCATACTTAATAAAGTGCTGGTTTCTGCTCGTCCCGACCAACTGCTTTAAAACCGCCGACTCAAATTATTATTATATTGCCGATTTAAACGTTTTGTTTGTTTTAGTTCCGTTTCCGTCTTTGTGGTATTCCGTGTTTTTACATACCGCTATACTTAAAGTAATTGATCACCAATAACGTGGTGTCACCCCGTTAATATGGCGGTACTATACCGCGGTATCCTCAAATACCGCGGTACTGATACCGCTTGTTAACGCGAACAAGTACTCTCAGGTGCCAAATAAACGTGCCGGCACGTTTATTAATTTGGAGCAAAAATACACACAATCACGCTTATTGTGACCCATCACGTTTATTATTTTTTTGGGGTAAATCCATCACATACTGTGACATTTATTCTTTTTTTGGGTGATAAACAAACGAATATAAGAATGGAACGAATCACGAGTGTGCTAATGTTAATACTAGAAGTCACAAACCACTAAATAAAGTTGTTTTAGTAGACTGAGATGCGACATCGCTTCGATATAAAACCTATTTTGAGAGTCACGGTTCGCCCAATCTTATACTTCGTCTACTTTCGGTTTGTAATAAAGCGCAAAACGTGAACTGGGCCGAGTTCACGGGACCCGAAACGATAGAAAAGATGGCCCATGGATCACAGGACTTATTCTACAATTAAAATGTTTTTGTTAACTCCAAAATCAGTTCCATAATCACAATTTATAATGAAAAACGATGTGCCTCGAAAATAGGCAACGCGAAACCCAGAAAAAGCGCTAAAAGTTACCAGTTTGACTGAGTGTTTTCTGCATACAAATAATTTCATGAGAAGCATTAAAGTATATTCCTATAATTTTAAGATATTTAAACAACACAGTTTCATACTTTTTCTGTTTTAATGCATTATTTGGTGAGAGAAATGTAAAATTGATCGTAAAATTCTTCGAACAAAAATCAAATTAGGCTTAATGTAAAATTGTAAACTGAGTATGATTTTGGACAAGAACTTCAATCTACTAGTACACAAGTTTCAACTTAAATATATTAATCAATTGAATTATACAGTGAGTGAGTTACTTGAGTTAACTATCACTCTTTGATTGATTGATTGATTGATTGATTGATTGTATTGGCAATGATAATAACACATATATAAATACAATAGATTGTTGATATACATAACTTAGGAGCAAACACATAGCATTGTACATAGTTTGTTCAGCATTAGATATCCTTTTATTTGTGATGTTGAAAAGGGGTTGTTTTGTGCAACACAACTGAAAATCATATTTAATAAACAGCCTTAAGTTTTCCCACCCCTTCTTGTATTCCGTATGGCTAATCACTATATAGTATACAAAGTGGTGAAATGGTGTGTAATTTAGGTTTTTTCTGTTTTGTTTGATTCATTATTCCGATCCCAAATTATCTAGTATTCTAAGCCATATAGAAGGTATCGGAATATTGAAATAGTCGGAATTATGAACCCTCATGGAAAAGCGGAATAATGAACCCTCAGATTGGCTCAGAATAATGAACCATCGGAATAATGAACCATCTATACCCGAAGACCCCCAACATACAAGAGAAAAAAAGTCATGTGCAGTGTGTACTGTATAATACAACAATCAACATGTAAGACAATCTATTCCAACTTTATATCATATGAGTAATATGTAATTTCACGCATGGTCTTACATAATGTATGAATGGGGTAAACAAGATAGTGAAGATACATGATGCATAATACCTAAATGTCACATCCTCCGCACAGGTATGATTCCCTGTACTATATAAATGTATGCATAAGCCTTCATGGCTCGAGTTTTAAGCATACTACCATGAAAAGTAAAATCCGTAACCCAGCACATTTATTGTGCACCAGCACTATTATTCTTTTTTTGGTAAAAATGTCACCCAGCACTTGTATTTGGCCAGCACTTTTATTTGGCACCTGAGAGTATGTGTGAGTAAATACCTCCCCTAAAAGAGTTCCATGAAAATCACCGCGGTATTCAACAAATTAATGCGGTGCCCGCTAAAAGACCACGGTATCATTATCGCCCAATACCGTAACTCCACGCCATGACAATCTCGATACCGCTACCGTTTATTACCGGTATCACCGCGGTCATGACCGGGGTATCACCCCGTTTTTCTGGTCAATTACTTTGAGAATAGCGGTAACAACAGAATGAGAATCGAACGGACCTCAAATAATTCTATTGAATCCGTACTCCCTTTAAATTATCCGATGTTACCTGATGTTACTGAATATATTTGGCGACAAAATTATCCGAGAGCACCATTTTATAGTGTGCAAATAAAGTTTTAATCGTTGTATTGCCTTGTTCGAAATAAAACGCGATCCATAACTGGAAAATCGTAATTTTATTCCCAATGATTCAGTGATTTCAGAGACAATTGGTAGTCGAATGTCAAGACTCAAGGCCGTTAATTGTGGATATATATGCAAACCAAATGCAACAAACAATCTACATGTATATTACATTTAAATGAAAAATTTGAATTTTTTTCCATGATCATGTTTTTTTCGTTTGTTTACCTATATATATTAAATAAATTATCAGATGAAATTATTCTCCAGTCTCTCACTTCTCCCTATTTTTCTCTCACTTCTCCCTATTTCTGCCAGAGGGAGAAGTCACTTCTCCCCAGAGGGAGAAGTCACTTCTCCCTATTCTCAACCTGCAAGCGGAGGCCTGTATGCGAGACTCACATTTATATAAGAGAATGCATTGGCACAGGGTTTTCCGAAGTCAGGAAGCTCCAGTAATGGAAGGGTTAAATTACCATTTCTTCAAATTCAACTTTAAAATATTTTCGTATCAAATTATTTTTGCCAATTCGTATTTTCGGTTCCCAAAAACTCTTAAAGAAAATTTATGGAATTGCATGAATGCCATGGGGAGAATTGGGAATGTCAAAATTGCAAATAAATTTTTTTATAATGACAATTATACATAATCACAAGGTATGGGTGTCCGAGATCCGTATTCAAAGCGAGCTAGATATTTCAACAAGTGAGGAATTACTTATGTCAAAATTGACGTCACTTTAATATTACTTGGCAACTTCTATCAATTCCAGTTTGGATTACAGATAAAACACCAGCATCAGCACCTGAAAAACTCTTATCTGTAACAATCATTCATAAACATAGTTTTTGTTAACTAGAGGTGGGACTTTCAGAGAGAAACTAAGGATACAACCCCCCCCCCCCCCCCCAAATAATTATTCAACACTGCACGTACTGCGGTTACACCATGATGCACGCATTCACGGTTCGCAATACTAGGTTGATTTTTACAGACAATATACTTTTATACAATCTGAATTAAGAAGGCTGCCCTATTTACAAGGAGTTAGTGTTTAAACACCTTTTTTATACATACCTTACAAGTGAATTTGGTAGAACTCATCACTTCAATTACATTGAAAGCCGCCCAGCTGATATCATATCCGAGCATTTGTATCTGTTAGGTGGAATAAAAAATGACATGATGCAGAACTTTGAAGAATGGAGACTGATACATTTAATAGAATGCATGAGCATGGTATAAATGATACACTGCAGCTGGAGACTTGTCAAAATTAAACACAAGAAAATTGTCAGAGAAGCATTGAAATGACTAAAGAACCTAAGGCCACATGCAGCCCTGGTAATTGATGAAAAATGCCTAGGCAATATTTTTGCCCAGGTTGAAGAAATTGGCATAAGCAAAAACTATTATATAGGCAATATTACAACAATATCACCTTTAAAATCAATAGTAACCCTTCAACCCAGGTATGCTATTTTATTATGATTAGTTATCAAAGAAACTACAGACAATACTGTACAAATAACTGTCAACTAAATTCTGAGTTATTTGAGGGAATATTTTGTCCTGGACACTTCTCAACATTTATGTACAATTCCCCAACCATCTCCCAAACAGTGTCCTTAAACTTAATGGCCCAGGGCCATGCTATTGTAGGACAATTATGTAAAGATGAGTGAAAGGAAGTCATTTTGGCTAAAGACTTTTATTAAAAGAGGGTGTATTTTCAGATTAACACAGAAATGTTATTAACCCCAATGAATTTATTTTATCATTGACTAGGCAAACTGATTTTGCCCTTGCTTTTACCTGGGCATTGCCTATTGATATACAGTAATGCTCTAAGTAATCGACTCCTTAACCACAGCAGAATTATGGGTAACTTTTCAGGATTTAGTCGGAAATATGGCTTGTTGCCATTCATTGGAAAGCTCTCCCCGAGAATAATTCTGCTGTGGTTAAGGAGTCGATTACTTAGAGCATTACTGTATGTCAACATAATCCCAATTTAGCATTCTTTACCCTCACTCAAGTCAGTCGTAAATATCTTTTAAAAGGTCAATTAAAACATTTTGAGTTGGGGGAATTTTTTTTTGTGGACAGGTAGGAAACCATAATAATTTTTATAGTGGCCTTACCAATATGATTTGTTTACAGCATTTGTTCAAATGACTTACAGATGTGTAAACACATTACAACTCATAAAAGGAATAATAGACAGTCTAACAGGTGTAATGTAATGATTAAGACCATATGTGACCCGCCATATCAAATCCAGTCGGAAGTCGGGATTTTTTTAACCTGTGCCAATGCATTCTCTTATATATGCGAGTCGACCATATGTCGCCTCGCATATATAAGAGAATGCATTGGCCTAACAATTTTTTATCATTTTTTTTAAATAAATGTTTCTTAACAATTTTTAGGACATAAAATAAAAAACATCCATTACCCTGCAGGGAGCCCCACACATATATAGAAGCATATAGAAGAGTGACGTCTGCTCATGTTTGTCTGGGGCTCTGTATGGGTGAAATTATAAAATTGTTAAAGAATACAAGAAAAAATTATTAAAATTGTAAAAAATTGTTAGGCCAATGCATTCTCTTATATATGCGAGGCGACCTATGGTCGACTCGCATATATAAGAGAATGCATTGGCACAGGGTAAAAAAATCCTGACTTACGACAAGATTTGATATGGCGGGTCACATATGTTACCAATAATGGACAAACTTACATATGCTAGCTTTATAACAGCGTTAGATTTAGAAGCTATATTATCCTGCCGGAGTTCCTGCTTTATCTCATCTATGCAGTCCGCTATGTATTTAGCCTGCAAAAGTAAAGATGATAAGTTTAGCTGATGGAAGTAGAATACCCCAGGGAAAGAAAACATATCGCCACATTAGGGCCCTGAGAATCGGGGGTTTACATTCAAATCAGATCTCGAATCAAATCAGGGTGAGATTCACGAATCGTATCTCCAATTGAATATATTCATTATCCCAACCTGGTAACAAATATCCGTTTCAGCGAACCTAGGTCCAGCTTCGTGAACCTGAGTAACTTAAGTGACCAAAAACCATTGGCGAGTTACCAATACTGAACACCGAGAACATGCTCTTGATTATACAAACACCGAGCACTGGCCCGGGAACATGGTAGCGTAGTGTTTGCAGGCTAACTTTGATTCTCACTCCCAGAAATCAAAACCCATGAACATGTTCCTTGAGTGTTCTTTGGTATTCAAATCATCATTTGAGGATACAATAACTATTAACATATTTTACAGATATAAAACAGGCCCGCATGTTGACGGAAGTAAAATGTGGTTCATGATTTTAGGCGACATACATGTATTATGTGATTGCAAGGTTAATAAGCCAAACGAGATCACAGTTTATCCAATGCAATTTCTGATTGGCTAATATCTAATGTCACACTTCACTTTACTTTTTTATTTTTGTTAAATAACAAAATCGGTGTTACACATGACTGTTTCGGGCTTGCCTCCTATAAAGGATATCTGCACATGTTGGGATATAAATGTAACTCTAGTTTTTCTTGATATGAGTAGCTCTACTCATCGACCGCATTTGACAGAAGGGTAAGGCCAAAACAAATTGAATGCGTGTTTCCCGTAACGAGCCCAAAAAAAATAGGGGCGGGCGGTAGGCTTTTCATTTATTTTATTTTTTCATTTTATTTTTTTATGGTCTCATGTGGGCCATGCCTAACCACCATCAAACACCATACTATGACCCAGAGCAACCAACAAATTGGTGATAAAACTGATATATGGAGGGGAAACATATAAAACAGATTTCTATTATATTTAAAATGCGGGGTTTTTGCCACAGCAGTCGTGAATTATGCACATGGGAATCGACCCATATGCGACCGCCATCGTTGAAAAGAACATGTTCCCGTGTTCGAATTTCGGTTCGAATCAACCTCGGAGAACATCCATGTTATAAATACTCCATATCAACACAAACACGTGCTTCCGGTCAGCGAAGAGGAACGATAACTCATGATCTTCCGGTATAGCATCCGGTCGTAATTTGACTTTCCGTTTGAAGAGTGACGATGTGGCTTTGCGAAAAATATATAAATATATCAAAGATATCATTTATCTCGCGAGGTGAATCAGATAAAATGGAACCACGCGTACACAGTTTGGTTAACAGTGCGGTCGGTCAGTTTATAGATTGATTTTTTTTATTTAAAACCAATAAAATGAACTTGGGTCGAGGGGTTTTGAAGACGGTCGGTCGGGTTACGGGAAACACGCATTCAATTTGTTTTGGCCTAAGCGACATCTCCCATTCACGTAGACACCATCTTATTGCACAAAACTGTTCTCATTTCTAACGCATTTCTATACTGACCCCTGGATAAGCCACCTCTGCCATGGACATAGTACGTGGCAACACCACAGTTACTAGCCCCTCCCCTTTCCAATGGATGATCATTTTACAATTGTAATTGTGTGTGCCCATAAAGTTAACTTAATACTAGTATCTTTTGCAGACCCAGGTGATGCGATTACATGGAGCATGAGCGATTGTGCAACTTACATTTAGTGGATTCTCAAACGCTGCATTAAATCGCAATAAGTTAATACTAGTATCTTTTGCAGACCCAGGTTGAGGCGATTAGATGGAGCATGAGCGATTGTGCAACATATG
This sequence comes from Siphonodentalium dalli, assembly GCA_032622095.1. Lineage (NCBI taxonomy): Eukaryota > Metazoa > Mollusca > Scaphopoda > Gadilida > Siphonodentaliidae > Siphonodentalium > Siphonodentalium dalli. The sequence continues at coordinate 183,533,033 of CP136069.1, forward strand.
TACTGGTCTGATCACAACTGTATATGTTTTGGTCTGACTGTAAGTGTCATAAGTTGACACTGCTACAATGTATACATGGATGAATGGGGGTCCAGTTGTACCAGACTATTTGCTGCACTTTCTTGCAAGACTCTACTGGACTTGCACTAAATATGGCCAAGACTGCTGCTGAGAGGCAGAAGGCCAGATGCGAAAAGATGAAATCTAATCTGATTTATATCAGATAAAGTGCCTGCAGAGGAATAAATGTGGGGATACGTTCATGTTCGAAAATGATAGGGATACTGTTTGGTACCAAAAGTCCAGTATAATGTCACATATGGAGAAACAACCATCTTTGATTAATGCAAGAGGGATGTATAAATTGTAGGTCGACAGACAGTAGTATAAAAGTTTTTGAATACACAATAACCCAGAAATTCTTGTGATGCGATAACCTGATTATCTGTGGATATACTAGTAATCTATTTAAAGAGAAATCGAACCTAAATTCTTGGAAATAAATACAAAGTCTTCCAATAAAATCCACCTATAATCTTATCAAAATTAGTAGTAAAAACGTAAATTACCACATATAAATTGAAGACCCTGTATATACATTATAGTATCGATGTAGAGTAAATTTTATTGGAATTTTCCAAAAACATATCTTCCCATTTAATCTCCTTCCCAACCTCATGGGCTCCCAGGGATCAATCATGGTGGTAAATGTGTAATATATTTGTAACGTTGAAAGTGACATTAAGCATCATTGAAATAAACTTGCAAATCCTATTTAGTCCCATGTCCATATTGAGTTCCAATTGTGACTTGATCATCCATGATCACATTTAACATCAATATTCATAACATCAATATCCATGTTACATACCGTAAAAACTACAAGAATATGATATGACAGTGCAAGAAAATAATAGGTTACCGTTTAGACATATTATGGTAGTCAAGCCGTATGTTTTTGGAGATAATGTCCCGTCAGTCACAATTACATGTCCCGTCAGTCACGCTAATGAAATTCGAATAACATTTATATAAATGTATTTAAACATATGACATTGAGTGACATGCAGAGTGTGATCTCTTTGTCATGAGTTATCAAGAATATATTAGAATCAGGATAAGATTTGAGATAGTTTCAACATTCTCAAATAAGTTACCGTGAAGTATGTGAGACTCAAATGTCCCGTCAGTCACGATACACTTTGAAGAAGAGAAAAACAATATCATGGATGCATATTTAAATGTTTCATTTCTATTCAATTCTGATAGTTTAAACCTACAAAATACAATGATTAAACAAAGCCAATTGGCTGTCATTGCTCAACTAGGGTGCCTCAAAGGACAGGGAATTTTATCTTTTGTCCCGTCAGTCACAAATGGAATTGACCTATAGTGGATTCTCAAATGCTGCATTAATTTAAATAGCAATAAAAACAAGACTGTCTAGTCTACTAGTAAGTTGTGACCAGACACAAAGGGAGAGTGTAATCTTCGAAAGGTTAATCGGCAATATCATACAACTTTCCAATTGTCGCCCAATGTTTGAGTTTTTGAAAGAAATGTAACTCTAGTATGCCCGTTATTTAGTCAAATATCACCTTTACTAAATAACGGGCATACCAAAAGATTCACAACACAGAGAGACACATTTCAAGAACACTATAGATAGGAAATCAATGTGGAAGGATGGGTGGGAAATAAGGGATCACGACGGTACATTCTAACAAACTTCAGCCCAACGGGGAAGTCGTGTGAGATTGCCGCTTTGGCTCATCGCAAAGCAGAAAGGATTATCACACTTCCATCTTTGCGACCAGACACAAAGCCAAAGAATGCTGCACCCCTTTTGTTTGGGCTTTGTTTCACCTTATAAACGAGGAAATGATTATCATTGCCATTTAATATTAGTTCATACGGATATAATTAATGTATTGCCATTCTTAAGAGAAGGAAATTTCTGGGTTCACATTTTTATCTTTGATGTATTGTATGTGGATACTGCATTATGTCAATTTGGAATCGCAAAGCAGAGCCTAGGACCAGTACTGGCAGTAGGAGTTCAAAACGAAACATTCCAGGTATCGCATCTGCATGTAAATCTGATCATACTGGCGAAAACCATATAATGTATTGGACTCATTTGCATCTAGTGAAAACCTCGGTTTTGATTCCCTCAGCACAGATCAGTCTCACCAGCTGCTCAGCGCTCCCAAGTCACCTGCCGATCTGGTGACAAACTTGACATGTGAGATTGTGAGAATCATCCCCAAATTTCCTAGCTGTGACCGTCACAGAATACTAGTGTGTGCAGCGAGAGCTTCACTGACTGAGCAAACAAGGACAATTATTGTGCAAACTCGCAAATTTTAAGATTTCAGTGTTCGATGAAACCATTCTTACTGATAAATTGTAAACCATTTTTTGTGGTTTATCCTGTATCGATTCTCAAACAAACTCGACAACCGGCAATTTGCCTCACCTCGGTATCTTTGTGATTGCGTATGCCACGGACAAGATCTTGCATATTTTTGTCCAGCACCCGTTCCAAAGTGCCCTTCACCTTACGCAAAGCCATTTTCGTTCTAGTTTATTAAGTAATGCCTGAAAAGAAATTAATTATTTCCACTCATATGTTGAGAAAAAACATTTTTATATACACTAAACATGGCTTCCGCCTTCGACTAGTCATGTGACAAGTTGACGTGTAGAAGTATAGTTTGTTCCAGAAAACCATTCGGAATGTAGAGTTACTCCACTTACCTAACTCCCGCCATAACTTAGTCGGAGTAAAGTACAGACACATCCGTCACAAACTTTGGAGATATCAGGTATATTAGGAATATAATTAAATTTGTTGTATTTCATTTCATTTATTGAGCTTCATAATAACAGTTAATAGTTTCTCGCATAACAATACCAAATATTTGAATGTAGATGAATTTATGACGATTGAGACGTTGAGGGTGAGAAGTGAAATAGTGAGTGGAATGCAGAGAGTTTAAAGGTACACAATCCGATTATATGGTCCCCGTATCATCAGATTCCAACAACAACGACAACAACACACATTTCTTCAAAAGATGCTTTAGTTATCAAAATTTATTAATTACCAAAAATAATGCTAGTTAACCACTGTGTCAACTCTAGTATAAAATCTTTCAAAACGTGTTATATCAACATTTTGCTCAACGCAATTTGGTATCGAGAGTATGTCGGTCGATTCGTCGAATATTTGCTAGGCCGCCAAATATTCCAGTTGGTGAAAAATATCAGATGTAAAAAATCGATATCTGATCACTCTGAGCTTTGTGGGTGGGTTCCTCGACTCGAATCAAATATCTTTTACCCCCGAAGCCAGAGAAATACGGTATATAGATAGAACCGCATGAGTGTCTGGATTTTGACGAAATTATCGCACGAGATTTGTTGGCGGAGCGATACCTCGAGTGCGGAACTGCGCGTTCCGCCAACAATTATCTACGTATTATAGTATTAAAGGTACTATATATGAGTGCTGTGATAATTTTCTGACCAATACATATAATTCTATGCTCAGAAAATAGGATTGCTGATTCAAGTGAATTAAGATAGAGATGCATCTACATTTTACTGCAAGACGTTTTAACCTGTAAATACAACATTGCTTTTAATCATAAATCTATTTTAACAACTTCCTCATCAGCCGGCACACAATAGTGCGATATTGTCCCAACAGAAATACACCTCTGCCAGGACTTGCACTGTAACACGAAGAAGAAGAAGAAGAAATGGAGAATTGTGCAGTCTCATTGTGTTACTAACAAAATTACCTATCATCAACACTGATTGATTTATGACTTTTATCAATATCATCATCATCATATTTTCGGAACAAGTCCTTCGACTTTTCGTCTCATACATTAAACTAAATAAGCCTACTGTGTGTCTATTATGCATAGGCCCCTCTTATATATAATGGGTAGTTCTACGGTCAAGGGGCCAAACCATGTCTTGGTGAACTTTTTATCTCTACAACAAACATCATTTCATATTATGTGGATACCACGACTCTTACATGTAGCTGAGTTGGTTTCCTTAAAATACGAGATAAATAATTCCCGCGATATCCAGAAATGGAATAGGATTTTGGGGTAAAATACCCCATAATCACTAAAATGAGCTGTCTCTCACCCACCACACGATTTTTTTTAAAGAGAAATTATAGGATGTGATATTGTTTTATTGGTTAGCAAATACATTTCCGGATACAATGGGGAGATCTTCATATCCCGTATTCAGGAGATGTTCCAATGATATATGCGCTTTTTGTTTTGCTGGTTAAAAATCTCAAAAATCGACATCCCCCGTACCCCCGTCATTACCGTCACGCGGGCATTTGAAGCTAATTTTATGAAGTTTCAATATGAAGGTGGAAGATTGGTGGATCTAATTCCAAAGTTCATTCATCTGACTAATCAATATCATTGAGCTGAACAGTTGGCGATGAAAATCGAGTGATAGAGAAAATCAAAGGTAAGCCCACCCATCAGCGTATACGTTTAATAAATATCATTACCGTCACGCGGATTTCTACTATACCGCGGTCTATTGAAATTCGGGACAATGGCTTATTCTATCATATAATGTATGAGTTTAGTCAAGGTGAACCCATTTTTGTCACATTCCCTATTAAATTGGAAACAAAATCGAAAATACTTCAAAATCGTCATTACCGTCACGCGTCATTACCGTCACAAGGATATTCCAATGTACGTAAGACGTCGTTCCTATAGCCGTTTGGACTAAGACGCTGAACGTTTTTAATGAGTGGTGATAAGAAATTCCAAACAAAATTGATATTAATTAGTAGAAGCTTAACCGGACAATGTGTCTTCGATTTATACATGTATCAGTTATTGTATACCTGGAATATATATAAAACTTGCTTGGAAGCTATACACTATCTTCAAGGCGTTTGCACATTGAGTTATATAAAATGTTGTTGTTGTCATACTAGTGGGTGGGGGCCCTGACTACATCTTTGATGGTTTAAAAATAACATAGAAAGGACTAAAATGTCATTTTTTTAAGCTAAGAGTAACATAACATTACATCAACAATGCGTTTAGTTTTAACGACAGTGAAAATCTATATTAGAAACCCTGAAATGTCGATTCTTATGCAATCTCGTGTATATGTATTCAATGCATGTCTTTCACTGGACAAAATCAAACTTGAATGCAAGGTCGAAATTGGACCATTGCTAATAAAGATAAATTTATTTATATGAAATTGCATGACTGCTTATATATGCGTGCATACACATAACGATACAAAGGAAGAGGGAAAGATATAGAAAGCAAAAGAACTTTCAAATTTACAACGCAATTACCCGAGTTATGTTTAAAAGACCTATTTTGCAATATGCGCAGCGGTTGTCATAGTAACAATTGGTCTGTGGTCTTCCCAGAAGCAATTGTTCTCAGAAAAACTAGGCCCGGGTCATTTTTGACAAGTTCGAGTCTTATACAGTAATATTTGAAGTGAATCATCACCATCGGGACTTCTGAATTAATGTTAATTGAGCCCAAAGACGATTCTAGGAATGTTTTGGAGGAATGACCTTGAAAGACCCCAAACGACCTTGACCTTGGTCGAGAATTTTGCCCAATATCATTTTCTACAAAAGTTATACCTATATATCATGTTAGGGCACTAATGACCATTCTAGAAGGATTTTCATTTTCCCCCATTTTATTTTCCTATTTGGACCCTTTACCATAGAACTACCCTAATACATTATGTTGTTCAAATTAAAGCACTTGAATTTAGATTTCATTCTGGGTGTTTGTCATCAAATTTATATTTCTTGTCATAGAAAAATGAGTCTATGACAGTTTTGAATTGGGTTAGTGTCTCGGCATCAACAATAAAATATGGCAGAGAATTCCAGCTGGTAACCACCCTCTGCGTGAAGAATCTTTTCCGACGTCTTTATTGACAGCACGCATTAATGAATTGTAATTTCTGGTTTTTCCTTTTTTGAGGAAATCGTGAGCGTTAACGATGAAGAACAAAAATAGTTTCACAGAATTCTATGATTATTTAAGCTCAACTCATTCAAATATGAATTAAATTATGTTGTTAAAGAAACAAGAAATATCGATCGGCTATAATCGAATGTTGCGAGAGAGGGAAACCTGTTTTCCCCATGTGCGTAAAAAAAGCTAACCTATAGGGTCAGGGACGTCGCTACAGTATATGTCTCTTGCTGCGTGGGCGATGTATTCGCGTGATATGAATACGTTATCCACTGCAGGACATGATCCCATATCCCCATGCAGTTCCCCACACTCACTGCATGCACAGCTCAAGATTTGGCACATTAAATCCTAATACAGATGATTCACTATATATTTCCAAACAAATTGTCCTAAATTGGGGAAACGTCACTGGATTGCATGGGAACAATATATTTGGTCATTCATTCCAGTTGAATTCTACAGCAATTTATCAATGTACAATACATTGTCGCCTGTAATAAGCGAGATAACTGAATCGCGGCCATATTGGATTCATCCGGTCCCCGTTCCGCGGTTTAAGTGAACACTATAGAGGTCAATGTTCTGGAGGTGCAATCCATGTATGGAACTTTTGACTATTCGTGATTCATGATTCCATATTGGATGGATTAATCTAATATGGCCGCGACTCAGTGATCTCGCTTATACGGATGAGAAATGGAAAATCAGATTCCAATGTACTAAAGACAACCGGATCCACATAAATCATTTCAACGGTATATATACACAAGAAACCAGGATCCTTCACTACACTCACAATTTTCAAAATACGATATCGAGACAAATGGATTGACATCTGGTATTGGATTGCTGAAATAGGTGAGAGGCATGTTTGCCAATTGTCATGTTTCATTATTAGTGCTAACAACAACATAGAAACTGTTTTGTTATAATTAATTGTTGCATGGTAGCAATATTTTTCAGAAAATTCCACCTAAAAGATATAATAAATAGAATGAATTTACTTGCAAACTGAATGGAAATGGTACTGAATAATGAATTACCAATGCCATGAGTGTACTGGTAAACATTGCACATTTTGTAATGTTTGATTATTTTCGGTATTGGCGTCTGTTATGAGCAGTTTACATCTTGAATCAAGTTGAATGTGTCTACCCTCTCATTGAACCCGGATATGTGCGTTGCTGTGACTCTGTGTATAGCGGCTCACTGGCGGGAAAACAGCTTTCACCGTCGCTCCCGGGTGGAATTAACGCCATGCATGTGAGAAGGCGATAATGTGTTTATATGTAGACCGATTATAGCTTGGAATTTGAATATAGAAGAATTTTCTATTTATTGGAAATTGTGGCAAATAAAAACTCTTTTTATCGCACAAATTTGGCAAGTGTGGGATAACCACCCAGAAAACCTTTGCTGTCGACACTTTTCCCAATGCGTTTATATATCGTTAAACAATGGCACCAAATCCCAGTTCAATATGCCTACTTTTCATCGCAAAAAGCAGGCCAACATGCATGTCTATACAGAAATTCGCTACGAGCATATCATAACAGGTTCGATGAGTGCTATAAACGTGCCCAAAATACAGCCTCGTCTACAAAATAAAACCAATCGTTGCGTGTCCGGGCTCCAATTTTGTTGGATGACGTTCGCCCAGTGTGATGTATATATACCGAAAATCGCATGGACTATGTTCGTACCAGGGCATGCACGTGCGTGGGTAGAGGGTCTCTGCGGAGGTATCCAACGTGAAAGTTCCGATTGCACCCTCTCTGTCCCTTGACCCAGACGATATTTCTAAGTTTGGGAATTTCCATTTGTAATGCAATGTTTACAACCCTTGGATCGTAATTTTACAACTGTTATCTCAAGTTTCAAACTGATGGAAAGTTTCAGCCTGACATACTATGTTTGGAAATTGTCCAATTGATGGCACTTTAGTTGCAATCCAGAAAATTGACAGAAAGTTGGTAAATAATTCACTATTGGTCTACAAATTTCAAGTTTCGTACAAAGTACTGGATAGAAACTCAACACAGCATTTTCAACATATTTTGGTCTGAAATTTCCAACTAATGTTGTGACAATTTTGCCAAAGTTGCCAAAAACAAAAACAGAAAATAAACATTAGCCCGTCCCTGTACCGGAGCTCTAGAGTTTGATCAGAAGTCTACATTTTCAAGAGTTTCTTGACCTGAATATCCTTATCAATTAATTTGATAAAACATATATGGAAGTGATCAACCAACTCAGTCGGATATAGTACTTATATATAGTGTTACTAATTGAAGTTGGTTAAACTGATGAGCCGAACTGCAACATTATTCAACAATTTAAATACACATGTATTATACGCTGGTCATCCTATAATCCCCGTTGCAGGCAAATACTCAGTAAATCCGCTGCGGGCAAGACGCGGAGACAGTAAGTTTGTTTAGCACGCTATTTTTCTTTTAATTTTGCTTTTACCGGCACAATTCTGGATTCACATGGTGTTTGATGGACCCAACATCTAACAATTGTTGACAGATGGAGGAATACGGCTCAATTTGGTCACAAAATGACCGATGAATGGTGATAGTAAACATTCCATATCTCAATGATTTCGAATATTACGTTTCAAATTGAAGCAAATTTGAATAATGTTGAAAACGTTCCATTGATATAGATATCGTCGGAAGCTAAATCTTCATTTGCAGCAATATTTGCAGAATTTATGTAAGAAGAAAAAAAACGAATAATTCTGATGGCACTCCCAATTGTTCGAGTAAACCCGTTACGGGATCGATTGAAGCCTGCAACGGGGTTTACTGCCGCCCGCTACGGGGTTTACTTAATCGTAGTATAGGGTAAGTTTGGAAAGACATAATAATTCGGGTTACTGAATTTATATTTGGGGAGCTTACTTTTAAAACACGTCCATAGATGATTATGTCAAACAGCTATAGCTTCATACATGTACCCAATATTTCGATTAATGCAAATTTCGATGGATGAACGTCAAATTAACCTTGAAATAGTGAATGCGCTCGACTAAGATAAATTTTTCTGAAGAATGGTTATCTAAATTATCCCCGGACTTCTGTCACAGCCTACATAATCGTTTCCCCAAATATACCGGGGGGGGGGCATTTCCTACCACAACTATTAAATGCACCACTTGAAACTAATTAAACCAACCTTGTTGTGGAAAATTAAATCATATGCGCGCCCGCTTCGTGTTTTACAGACGCCCGCAGCGGCGTTTGCTTGCCCGCAGCGGGGATTATATATAGGATGACCAGCGTGTGTATGAGCGTCATTGTCTGCAAACTGCTGTGACCATGCGTGCATTGTCGAGCAGTTTGTTGGCATACGCTAGGCTATCTGTATACCCAAAGTTTATTTGTCGTGAGTGGGCACATGGAGCGGTGATATATATATACGTCACAAGACGTCCTCTAGTCCGAGTGCGACGTCAACTGCACACATTGGGACTGATTTAAGAAATAAAGAGTGAGCATAGCCGAAACCAGACACAAACAGAAACTGCCTGTCAACATGCACGTGATTCAAATGTTGGCGAATTTAATTTTCGTAGTGGTGTCATTCAAGTTTATAACATATTTCAATAAAGAAGTTTTTGACGATGCTTTGGTCGCTGCGAAGAAATACAAGAGTTTTGAGTGTCCCGCGAATACGATTTTGTTCAAGTTGAAGGCTAACAACACGGTCTTCAAAGTGCAGATTGTGGAAGATCAACAGAAAGAACCAAAATACTCGTTCGTGAGGTGTGAAGTGGAAAGCCTGGAAGAAGTGGACATTGTGGAATCAGATGGTTTGGATATAAATGATATAACTTTGTTCGAGAATGCATGTCGCCAACTTAAATATGACGCAGTTGAGTTCGAAGATACGTCGCCACACATAGAGACAACCAACCGACTTTGGAACACTTTCTTCGACTATTGGTTGGAAGTGGTAAAAGGGTGAGTTTACAAATGGATGGTAATGTTTCGGCGCGAATAATTTCTGAAGCACAAGCAAATACAAGAATACCATAATCAGAAATGGTAACGCCCTCAAGATTATATTATTACGCATAAATATAAATTATAAAAAAAAAATGTAAAATATATTGGTTACATGAATGCACCGCCTCAGAATTCCGTTAAAACAACTAATCCTTCAAATTATTACAAAAAAATACGGCTTATTACTGCAGGTTTCTAATTCACCACACCAGAAGTCTCTAAATGCGGATACAAAATCGGAGTCATTGTGTTCCCGCCATAATGTCTTCAACAGTGGTCCAGCCATTGTTGATATCTAAACATTGAAAGCAATTAATTAATTTAATGCGGTCATAATAGTTACATACTGCAACTATCAATCCAGCGAATATGATATGATTGATAGAACAAACCACTATGATGTTGATCGTGTCGTGTATTTGTTAAAAATACGTATCAATTGACAAATACGCACCCGTTCCCTCATTATAATCAACATATTTCGACCATTTTATTCGGGGATCTCCGAATTCGGGGACCTCCGCAAATAGAACTCCACAAATAGGGACCTACTGCGAATTGTCACAACAGGCTATCAGTTGGTTGAATACTATTTCCCTTTTTACTAACGTAAATATCGAATGACGATACATATATTTGTAAACAAGCATTGCAAATAATGTTATTGGGACGAAAAGTCGCAAGACTTGTTCCGTATTATGATGATGATGATGATATGATTGATAGAACAAACCACTATTATGATGATCGTGTCGTTATTTGTTTAAAATACGTATCAATTGACATATACGCACCCGTTCCCTCGTTAAAATCAACATATTTCTACAATTTTAGGGGAACTCCGCGAAATCGGGGACATCCGCAAATAGATCTCCGCAAATAGGGACCTACTGCGAATTGTCAAAACCGGAAAAACCGATTATCTATTTATAAAACGTCCACAGACACACAGCGATCTAAAATTTGCTCACCAGTATACACCCGATGGGCGTTAATGGCTTCATTTTATTGTAAGCGTCGTCGCTGCATGAGCGTATAAAAGTCTGCATAAAATTGTTTTCACGATAAATTATTACCTGGCATCTTGACCGCTCATGCCCGCGTAATCAAGTAATGTATTATATATTTTGGAACTTCTATCTGTCTGTGTGTATGTGTGTTATAGACTCGAAAACTGCTCGACCGATCCGACTCAAATTTGGTATGTTGGCCTGTACTTTGATGCCGGGAACAATATGGGCGCGTCCAATTTCACGTGCGACCGTGTACTTGAGCTTGACCTCGCTCATATACGCTCATATTGGCATGTTTCTAGACCACGACCGATCCGACTCAAATTTGTTATCATAGTGTAGGCTTACTTTGATCCCGGGAACAATATGAGTGGGTGCAATTGCACGTGCCACACGTGTCCTTGACATTGGCTCATATATATACGCTCATATAGGCATGTTTCTGGGCCTCTAGCTAACAATAGTTTTTTTCTTCTTTCTCCTAATACTTTTCAACGTTGTTCCCTAAATAGCCCGGACGAAGTCGGGCACATCAGCTAGTGCTATGTAAGTGACAATCTTGTTACTTTGAGTATTGAACACATGTTTGTGTGTCTGGTTTCTTGTTACTTTGAGTATTGAACACATGTTTGTGTGCCTGGTTTCTTGTTACTTTGAGTATTGAACACATGTTTGTGTGCCACATCTTTTTGAATTTTCTTAAAATTCATGTATTGCATGTTTGTTCAGATGCGTCAGAACGTTTGACATAATTATGAATTTGTAAGATAAATTGAACAAAAAGACAAACGTCTCAGCTCAACAGAAAAACTGGCCATGCGAATATCACCAAATAATGCATACTTTATACTGCACGTTTAAAAACATTATGAATCATGTTACCTATTGTTTTAATTTTTTTTACAGTCCTCCGCTTGATCCAACAGAACCTCACTCGATATCAGAAGAATGGTCCGTCAACACGCTGGTGGAGGGTATATTCCCAGGCACTAAGTGGTGTGGCTTCGGGAACATCGCCGACGATATATATAGCTCTCTAGGTAGTACATGTATAATACACTATACGCATACTTCTCCCACGATAAAACAGATAGTAAGGAAATATAATATCTAATATGGCCAATTATTTTATGCTCCACGAGTACATGTATATTCTAGCAACTATATACATGTATATCTAGTACTAATATATATAATTATATATGTAGTATAACGTAGATGTCCTTGGAAGATCTCGATATTGTTGCTTGTATTTTAAGAGTAAATTTCTATAATGTATTGACCAAATCATGGAGAAAGAATTTATTTTCAATAATAATAAGTCTGAACTATAAACAATTACGATGTATACATGCTTATCTAATCAGTATTAAAACTACACATTGGAATAAGTCATTCTTTATATGCTGGGATGTTTAGATTTATATGTGCAGACGTAAGCCAATATATAGATACGTGTTGAACTTATATGGTGTTCAATAGGATGAATGAGAAACATGCCAAGCTGCGAGTATATATATATCCAGTTATCACGGGACAAATTTCGTATTATACAGGTGAACATGCTGGAACAGATGCTTGCTGTCGTGCGCATGATCTATGTCGCCCGATCATCAGGGCCTTCACAAAAAAATACTATTGGCACAATCCTAGTATACTTCCAGTGAGCCACTGCAGGTGTGATATGGACCTTTACAACTGTCTCAAGAATGTCGGGTCTCCAGCGTCAAAAACTATTGGCAAGATATTTTACGACTTGGTCAAAATGAGATGCTTTGACTTTGACATCAAAGAAGTGTGCACGAACCGGTGGTTCGGTTTTTGTCTTGCAAGCGATAGGAAATGTGTCGCGGTTGTTAAAAACAATAAACCATTTTCAACCTATGAACAGCCCTATATATAGGTGGTGCTGTCCAATGGCGAGATGCAACTAAAGGGAGCTAGCCTCTATATACCGGCCACACGCATGTTACGTCGCACAAGAGAAGTCCAACACAATCAGAATCGAATGAGAAAATACCATCAGACTCATGACTTCATTTCGTTTGAAATAACACAAGTCTCACGTACATGTAACTGAAGCTGGCAATTTTCTCGTGTAGCGATTTCGGGGTGACGAACATTCTCATGGTAGACATCAGTTTGTATATATATATATGTATATATATATATATATATATATATATATATTATATATATATATATATATATATATATATGAGATAGACAACTCTGTGTGGCGCGGCGCGGCGCGGCTACTGCGTGCAAGCGTGGCTAGAGTTACCGTTCTTGGCTCCGTGGTAAGTAATGACAGGTCTAATTCTCGAGGCATCATCAACTGCGAGGATATATCATTCCTTGCTTGTACTTTCTTGGTGTTATTGACTCCGACGTCATATATGTTATTTTACATGGGGGCGCTATTTTGCAGGTCCCGTAGTCTTGATTGACAGCCGTCTTGTTCCAATAGACTAAAGTGTATGCTTGGCGTCAGGTAAGCCCTGGTTACAGGTCCCGTTGCACTCGGATGTCTTAAAAGGGCACTAAGATTATGATATATATATATATTGATTAGAGGCGCCCAAACGGCTGGACCATCAGAGCTGAAAATTTGTAAATGTCGTAATTTTACTCAGGTAACCTTGTTATATAAGTCCCGTTGATATAGGATGTCTTAAAAGGGCAACAGTAATTAATTTAACTAAATAATTAATTATATACCTAAAATTGTTGCAATCTGGAAGGTGAAAATTGACACACTGGGATAAATTATCCCGTTGGGTAATATGGGGTTGTTTCCGTTGACCTCATACTCCTTAAAGGGGCAACTATGAACAATAAATAGCGTTCATTCTACGATTAGACGATATGTAGAAACGTTAGTACAGATTAGTCACTTGACAAGGGTAATGTTATGGAATAGGCACATTTGACCTCATATGACTTAAAGGGGTATTAATCAATTGCACGATATGCAGAGAACGTTTATTACTCAGCCCAGAAAATATGCAGGCAATGTGGTACACAAAAGAAAAAATTACGCGGTGAATTTCACGACAGGGTGGTGTTGACACCAAATGACCTGAAGAGGCACTAACTTTTAGCAATAAAGAGCGTTTGTTATCAATATATTATCCCAATGTGCATTGTGTGCATTTTCCGGACCACACTGGGTCCTGAAATTTGGAATGCTCATCGACAGGTACCAAATCTACAATAACCACTGCCATATTCAGGGTCACCACGGGTCACGGATACCTAGTTTCACGCAATAGGAAAATCTGACCCCACATTATGAACCCTTGCGAACTTTCATCTCAACTATGGTAGCTGAAATTTGGCAACGTCATCGGCATGGAACGATCCTACAATAATCACGAGCTACGCAGTTCGAACTCCCTATATTCTGGGTCATCACGGGTCGCGGATACATAGTTTTACCCAATATGACACCATGACCCCACATTTAGAGCCCGTGGGCACTTTCCACTGCACTATGGGCACTGAAATTTCGCACACTCATTAAGATGTACCCACTCTACAATAATCACGAGCCACGGAGTTCGAACTCATATATTATGCGTCATCACGAGTCACGGAAACCTCGTTTAACCCAATATGACACCACGACCCCACCTTAAGAGCCCGTGCGCACTTTCCACTGCACTCTTGGTACTGAAATTTCGCACACTCATTAAGATGTACCCACTCTACAATAATCACGAGCCACGCAGCTCGAATTCCTATATTCTGCGTCATCACTGAACTTTCGCACACTAATTAAGATGTACCCACTCTACAATAATTGCAAGCCACGCAGTTCGAATTCCTAAATTCTTGGTCATCACGAGTCACGGAAATCTCGTTTAACCCAATATGACACCATGACCCCACATCAAGAGCCCATGCGCACTTTCCACTGCACTATGGGTACTGAAATTTCGCAAACTCATTAAAATGTACCCATTCTACAATAATCACGAGCCACGCACAAGTTCGGGATGACCCATATAACCAATATTTCGAACTGCGTGTGGTCCTTTTCTTTCACAACGGTCAATGTAGTCCAACTTCGATCCATATATTTGTCAATTAAGGGCGTATTCGCAGTGTGAAATTTGCACAAATGACTATAACAGTAATATTTCGACCTATCACCATATTCACAAGTTCGGGATGACCCATACAACCAATATTTCGAACTGCGTGTGGTCCTTTTATTACACAACGGTGAATGTAGTCCAACTTCGATCCATATATTTGTCAATTAAGGGCGTATTCGCACTGTGAAATTTGCCCAAATGACTATAACAGTAATATTTCGACCTATCACGATATTCACAAGTTCGGGATGACCATACAACCACTATTTCGAACTGCGTGTGATCCTTTTATTACACAACGGTGAATGTAGTCCAACTTCGATCCATATATTTGTCAATTAAGGGCGTATTCGCACTGTGAAATTTGCCCAAATGACTATAACAGTAATATTTCGACCTATCACGATATTCACAAGTTCGGGATGACCATACAACCACTATTTCGAACTGCGTGTGGTACTTTTATTACACCACTGTCAATGTAGTCCATCTTCAACCCATGAATTTGTCAATTAAGGGCGTATCCGCACTGTAGAATTGGCACAAATGACTATTATTATCATATTTCGACCTATCACGATATTCACAAGTTCGGGATGACCCATATAACAATATTTCGAACTGCGTGTGGTCCTTTTATTACACAACGGTGAATGTAGTCCAACTTCGATCCATATATTTGTCAATTAAGGGCGTATTCGCACTGTGAAATTTGCCCAAATGACTATAACAGTAATATTTCGACCTATCACCATATTCACAAGTTCGGGATGACCCATACAACCAATATTTCGAACTGCGTGTGGTCCTTTTATTACACAACGGTGAATGTAGTCCAATTTCGATCCATATATTTGTCAATTAAGGGCGTATCCGCACTGTGAAATTTGCCCAAATGACTATAACAATAATAGTTCGACCTATCACCATATTCACAAGTTCGGGATGACCCATATAACCAATATTTCGAACTGCGTGTGGTCCTTTTATTACACAACGGTGAATGTAGTCCAACTTCGATCCATATAGTTGTCAATTAAGGGCGTATTCGCACTGTGAAATTTGCCCAAATGACTATAACAGTAATATTTCGACCTATCACCATATTCACAAGTTCGGGATGACCCATACAACCAATATTTCGAACTGCGTGTGGTCCTTTTATTACACAACGGTGAATGTAGTCCAACTTCGATCCATATATTGGTCAATTAAGGGCGTATTCGCACTGTGAAATTTGCCCAAATGACTATAACAGTAATATTTCGACCTATCACGATATTCACAAGTTCGGGATGACCATACAACCACTATTTCGAACTGCTTGTGGTACTTTTATTACACCACTGCCAATGTAGTCCATCTTCAACCCATGAATTTGTCAATTAAGGGCGTATCCGCACTGTATAATTGGCACAAATTACTATTATTATCATATTTCGACCTATCACGATATTCACAAGTTCGCGATGACCCATATAACAATATTTCGAACTGCGTGTGGTCCTTTTATTACACAACGGTGAATGTAGTCCAACTTCGATCCATATATTTGTCAATTAAGGGCGTATTCGCACTGTGAAATTTGCCCAAATGACTATAACAGTAATATTTCGACCTATCACGATATTCACAAGTTCGGGATGACCCATACAACCAATATTTCTAACTGCGTGTGGTACTTTTATTACACAACGGTGAATGTAGTCCAACTTCGATCCATATATTTGTCAATTAAGGGCGTATCCGCACTGTGAAATTTGCCCAAATGACTATAACAGTAATATTTCGACCTATCACCATATTCACAAGTTCGGGATGACCCATATAACCAATATTTCGAACTGCGTGTGGTCCTTTTATTACACAACGGTGATTGTAGTCCAACTTCGATCCATATATTTGTCAATTAAGGGCGTATTCGCACTGTGAAATTTGCCCAAATGACTATAACAGTAATATTTCGACCTATCACGATATTCACAAGTTCGGGATGACCATACCACCACTATTTCGAACTGCGTGTGGTACTTTTATTACACCACTGTCAATGTAGTCCATCTTCAACCCATGAATTTGTCAATCAAGGGCGTATCCGCACTGTAGAATTGGTTCAAATGACTATAACTATAATATTTTGACCTATCACGATATTCACAAGTTCGGGATGACCAATATAACCAATATTTCGAACTGCGTGTGGTCCTTTTATTACACAACGGTGAATGTAGTCCAACTTCGATCTATATATTTGTCGATTAAGGGCGTATCCGCACTGTGAAATTAGCCCAAATGACTATAACAGTAATATTTTGACATATCACGATATTCACAAGTTCGGGATGACCATACAACCACTATTTCGAACTGCGTGTGGTACTTTTATTACACCACTGTCAATGTAGTCCATCTTCAACCCATGAATTTGTCAATCAAGGGCGTATCCGCACTGTAGAATTGGCACAAATGACTATTATTATCATAGTTCGACCTATCACGATATTCACAAGTTCGGGATGACCCATATAACAATATTTCGAACTGCGTGTGGTCCTTTTGTTACACAACGGTGAATGTAGTCCAACTTCGATCCATATATTTGTCAATTAAGGGCGTATTCGCACTGTGAAATTTGCCCAAATGACTACAACAGTAATATTTCGACCTATCACCATATTCACAAGTTCGGGATGACCCATATAACCAATATTTCGAACTGCGTGTGGTCCTTTTATTACACAACGGTGAATGTAGTCCAACTTCGATCTATATATTTGTCAATTAAGGCCGTATCCGCACTGTGAAATTAGCCCAAATGACTATAACAGTAATATTTTGACATATCACGATATTCACAAGTTCGGGATGACCATACAACCACTATTTCGAACTGCGTGTGGTACTTTTATTACACCACTGTCAATGTAGTCCATCTTCAACCCATGAATTTGTCAATTAATGGCGTATCCGCACTGTAGAATTGACACAAATGACTATTATTATCATATTTCGACCTATCACGATATTCACAAGTTCGGGATGACCCATGTAACAATATTTCGAACTGCGTGTGGTCCTTTTATTACACAACGGTGAATGTAGTCCAACTTCGATCCATTTATTTGTCAATTAAGGGCGTATTGGCACTGTGAAATTTGCCCAAATGACTATAACAGTAATATTTCGACCTATCACCATATTCACAAGTTCGGGATGACCCATACAACCAATATTTCGAACTGCGTGTGGTCCTTTTATTACACAACGGTGAATGTAGTCCAACTTCGATCCATATATTTGTCAATTAAGGGCGTATTCGCACTGTGAAATTTGCCCAAATGACTATAACAGTAATATTTCGACCTATCACGATATTCACAAGTTCGGGATGACCTTACAACCACTATTTCGAACTGCGTGTGGTACTTTTATTACACAACGGTGAATGTAGTCCAACGTCGATCTATATATTTGTCAAATAAAGGCGTATCCGCACTGTGAAATTTGCCCAAATGACTATAACAGTAATTTTTCGACATATCACGATATTCACAAGTTCGGCATGACCAATATAACCAATATTTCGAACTGCGTGTGGTCCTTTTATTACACAACGGTCAATGTAGTCCAACTTCGATCCATATATTTGTCAATTAAGGGCGTATTCGCACTATGAAATTTGCCCAAATGACTATAACATTAATATTTCGACCTATCACCATATTCACAAGTTCGGGATGACCAATATAACCAATATTTCGAACTGCGTGTGGTCCTTTTGTTACACAACGGTGAATGTAGTCCAACTTCGATCTATATATTTGTCAATTAAGGGCGTATCCGCACTGTGAAATTAGCCCAAATGACTATAACAGTAATATTTTGACATATCACGATATTCACAAGTTCGGGATGTCCATACAACCACTATTTCGAACTGCGTGTGGTACTTTTATTTCACCACTGTCAATGTAGTCCATCTTCAACCCATGAATTTGTCAATTAAGGGCGTATCCGCACTGTAGAATTGGCACAAATAACTATTATTATCATATTTCGACCTATCACGATATTCACAAGTTCGGGATGACCCATGTAACAATATTTCGAACTGCGTGTGGTCCTTTTATTACACAAAGGTGAATGTTGTCCAACTTCGATCCATATAGTTGTCAATTAAGGGCGTATTCGCACTGTGAAATTTGCCCAAATGACTATAACAATAATATTTCGACCTATCACCATATTCACAAGTTCGGGATGACCCATATAACCAATATTTCGAACTGCGTGTGGTCCTTTTATTACACAACGGTGAATGTAGTCCAACTTCGATCCATATAGTTGTCAATTAAGGGCGTATTCGCACTGTGAAATTTGCCCAAATGACTATAACAGTAATATTTCGACCTATCACCATATTCACAAGTTCGGGATGACCCATACAACCAATATTTCGAACTGCGTGTGGTCCTTTTATTACACAACGGTGAATGTAGTCCAACTTCGATCCATATATTTGTCAATTAAGGGCGTATTCGCACTGTGAAATTTGCCCAAATGACTATAACAGTAATATTTCGACCTATCACGATATTCACAAGTTCGGGATGACCATACAACCACTATTTCGAACTACGTGTGGTACTTTTATTACACCACTGCAAATGTAGTCCATCTTCAACCCATGAATTTGTCAATTAAGGGCGTATCCGCACTGTAGAATTGGCACAAATTACTATTATTATCATATTTCGACCTATCACGATATTCACAAGTTCGCGATGACCCATATAACAATATTTCGAACTGCGTGTGGTCCTTTTATTACACAACGGTGAATGTAGTCCAACTTCGATCCATATATTTGTCAATTAAGGGCGTATTCGCACTGTGAAATTTGCCCAAATGACTATAACAGTAATATTTCGACCTATCACGATATTCACAAGTTCGGGATGACCCATACAACCAATATTTCTAACTGCGTGTGGTCCTTTTATTACACAACGGTGAATGTAGTCCAACTTCGATCCATATATTTGTCAATTAAGGGCGTATCCGCACTGTGAAATTTGCCCAAATGACTATAACAGTAATATTTCGACCTATCACGATATTCACAAGTTCGGGATGACCATACCACCACTATTTCGAACTGCGTGTGGTACTTTTATTACACCACTGTCAATGTAGTCCATCTTCAACCCATGAATTTGTCAATCAAGGGCGTATCCGCACTGTAGAATTGGTTCAAATGACTATAACTATAATATTTTGACCTATCACGATATTCACAAGTTCGGGATGACCAATATAACCAATATTTCGAACTGCGTGTGGTCCTTTTATTACACAACGGTGAATGTAGTCCAACTTCGATCTATATATTTGTCGATTAAGGGCGTATCCGCACTGTGAAATTAGCCCAAATGACTATAACAGTAATATTTTGACATATCACGATATTCACAAGTTCGGGATGACCATACAACCACTATTTCGAACTGCGTGTGGTACTTTTATTACACCACTGTCAATGTAGTCCATCTTCAACCCATGAATTTGTCAATCAAGGGCGTATCCGCACTGTAGAATTGGCACACATGACTATTATTATCATAGGTCGACCTATCACGATATTCACAAGTTCGGGATGACCCATATAACAATATTTCGAACTGCGTGTGGTCCTTTTGTTACACAACGGTGAATGTAGTCCAACTTCGATCCTTATATTTGTCAATTAAGGGCGTATTCGCACTGTGAAATTTGCCCAAATGACTACAACAGTAATATTTCGACCTATCACCATATTCACAAGTTCGGGATGACCCATATAACCAATATTTCGAACTGCGTGTGGTCCTTTTATTACACAACGGTGAATGTAGTCCAACTTCGATCTATATATTTGTCAATTAAGGGCGTATCCGCACTGTGAAATTAGCCCAAATGACTATAACAGTAATATGTTGACATATCACGATATTCACAAGTTCGGGATGACCATACAACCACTATTTCGAACTGCGTGTGGTACTTTTATTACACCACTGTCAATGTAGTCCATCTTCAACCCATGAATTTGTCAATTAAGGGCGTATCCGCACTGTAGAATTGACACAAATGACTATTATTATCATATTTCGACCTATCACGATATTCACAAGTTCGGGATGACCCATGTAACAATATTTCGAACTGCGTGTGGTCCTTTTATTACACAACGGTGAATGTAGTCCAACTTCGATCCATTTATTTGTCAATTAAGGGCGTATTGGCACTGTGAAATTTGCCCAAATGACTATAACAGTAATATTTCGACCTATCACCATATTCACAAGTTCGGGATGACCCATACAACCAATATTTCGAACTGCGTGTGGTCCTTTTATTACACAACGGTGAATGTAGTCCAACTTCGATCCATATATTTGTCAATTAAGGGCGTATTCGCACTGTGAAATTTGCTCAAATGACTATAACAGTAATATTTCGACCTATCACGATATTCACAAGTTCGGGATGACATTACAACCACTATTTCGAACTGCGTGTGGTACTTTTATTACACAACGGTGAATGTAGTCCAACTTCGATCCATATATTTGTCAATTAAGGGCGTATTGGCACTGTGAAATTTGCCCAAATGACTATAACATTAATATTTCGACCTATCACCATATTCACAAGTTCGGGATGACCAATATAACCAATATTTCGAACTGCGTGTGGTCCTTTTGTTACACAACGGTGAATGTAGTCCAACTTCGATCTATATATTTGTCAATTAAGGGCGTATCCGCACTGTGAAATTAGCCCAAATGACTATAACAGTAATATTTTGACATATCACGATATTCACAAGTTCGGGATGTCCATACAACCACTATTTCGAACTGCGTGTGGTACTTTTATTTCACCACTGTCAATGTAGTCCATCTTCAACCCATGAATTTGTCAATTAAGGGCGTATCCGCACTGTAGAATTGGCACAAATAACTATTATTATCATATTTCGACCTATCACGATATTCACAAGTTCGGGATGACCCATGTAACAATATTTCGAACTGCGTGTGGTCCTTTTATTACACAACGGTGAATGTAGTCCAACTTCGATCCATATATTTGTCAATTAAGGGCGTATTCGCACTGTGAAATTTGCCCAAATGACTATAACAGTAATATTTCGACCTATCACCATATTCACAAGTTCGGGATGACCATACAACCACTATTTCGAACTGCGTGTGGTACTTTTATTACACCACTGCCAATGTAGTCCATCTTCAACCCATGCATTTGTCAATTAAGGGCGTATCCGCACTGTAGAATTGGCACAAATTACTATTATTATCATATTTCGACCTATCACGATATTCACAAGTTCGCGATGACCCATATAACAATATTTCGAACTGCGAGTGGTCCTTTTATTACACAACGGTGAATGTAGTCCAACTTCGATCCATATATTTGTCAATTAAGGGCGTATTCGCACTGTGAAATTTGCCCAAATGACTATAACAGTAATATTTCGACCTATCACGATATTCACAAGTTCGGGATGACCCATACAACCAATATTTCTAACTGCGTGTGGTCCTTTTATTACACAACGGTGAATGTAGTCCAACTTCGATCCATATATTTGTCAATTAAGGGCGTATCCGCACTGTGAAATTTGCCCAAATGACTATAACAGTAATATTTCGACCTATCACCATATTCACAAGTTCGGGATGACCAATATAACCAATATTTCGAACTGCGTGTGGTCCTTTTGTTACACAACGGTGAATGTAGTCCAACTTCGATCTATATATTTGTCAATTAAGGGCGTATCCGCACTGTGAAATTAGCCCAAATGACTATAACAGTAATATTTTGACATATCACGATATTCACAAGTTCGGGATGTCCATACAACCACTATTTCGAACTGCGTGTGGTACTTTTATTTCACCACTGTCAATGTAGTCCATCTTCAACCCATGAATTTGTCAATTAAGGGCGTATCCGCACTGTAGAATTGGCACAGATAACTATTATTATCATATTTCGACCTATCACGATATTCACAAGTTCGGGATGACCCATGTAACAATATTTCGAACTGCGTGTGGTCCTTTTATTACACAACGGTGAATGTAGTCCAACTTCGATCCATATATTTGTCAATTAAGGGCGTATTCGCAGTGTGAATTTGCTCAAATGACTATAACAGTAATGTTTCGACCTATCACCATATTCACAAGTTCGGGATGACCCATACAACCAATATTTCGAACTGCGTGTGGTCCTTTTATTACACAACGGTGAATGTAGTCCAACTTCGATCCATATATTTGTCAATTAAGGGCGTATTCGCACTGTGAAATTTGCCCAAATGACTATAACAGTAATATTTCGACCTATCACGATATTCACAAGTTCGGGATGACCATACAACCACTATTTCGAACTGCGTGTGGTCCTTTTATTACACAACGGTGAATGTAGTCCAACTTCGATCCATATATTAGTCAATTAAGGGCGTATTCGCACTGTGAAATTTGCCCAAATGACTATAACAGTAATATTTCGACCTATCACGATATTCACAAGTTCGGGATGACCATACAACCACTATTTCGAACTGCGTGTGGTACTTTTATTACACCACTGTCAATGTAGTCCATCTTCAACCCATGAATTTGTCAATTAAGGGCGTATCTGCACTGTAGAATTGGCACAAATGACTATTATTATCATATTTCGACCTATCACGATATTCACAAGTTCGGGATGACCCATATAACAATATTTCGAACAGCGTGTGGTCCTTTTATTACACAACGGTGAATGTAGTCCAACTTCGATCCATATATTTGTCAATTAAGGGCGTACTCGCACTGTGAAATTTGCCCAAATGACTATAACAGTAATATTTCGACCTATCACCATATTCACAAGTTCGGGATGACCCATACAACCAATATTTCGAACTGCGTGTGGTCCTTTTATTACACAACGGTGAATGTAGTCCAACTTCGATCCATATATTTGTCAATTAAGGGCGTATTCGCACTGTGAAATTTGCCCAAATGACTATAACAGTAATATTTCGACCTATCACGATATTCACAAATTCGGGATGACCCATATAACCACTATTTCGAACTGCGTGTGGTACTTTTATTACACAACTGTCAATGTAGTCCATCTTCGACCCACGAATTTGTAAATTAAGGGCGCATCCGCACTGTGGGATTGGTTCAAATGACTATAACTATAATATTGTGACCTATCACGATATTCACAAGTTCGGAATGACCAATATAACCAATATTTCGAACTGCGTGTGGTCCTTTTATTACACAACGGTCAATGTAGTCCAACTTCGATCCATATATTTGTCAATTAAGGGCGTATTCGCACTGTGAAATTTGCCCAAATGACTATAACAGTAATATTTCGACCTATCACCATATTCACAAGTTCGGGGTGATCAATATAACCAATATTTCGAACTGCGTGTGGTCCTTTTATTACACAACGGTCAATGTAGTCCAACTTCGATCCATATATTTGTCAATTAAGGGCGTATTCGCACTGTGAAATTTGCCCAAATGACTATAACAGTAATATTTCGACCTATCACCATATTCACAAGTTCGGGGTGATCAATATAACCAATATTTCGAACTGCGTGTGGTCCTTTTATTACACAACGGTGAATGTAGTCCAATTTGACAGTGATGTAATAAAAGTACCACACGTAGTTCGAAATCCAGGATATATTGGTCATCCGAACTTGTGAATAACTTGATAGGTCAAAATATTACTGTTATAGTCATTTGGGCAAATTTCACAGTGCGGATACGCCCTTAATTGACAAATATGTAGATCGAAGTTGGACTACATTCACCGTTGTGTAACAAAAGGACCACACGCAGTTCGAAATATTGGTTATATGGGTCACCCCGAATTTATGAATATCGTGATAGGTCAAAATATTACTGTTATAGTCATTTGGGCAAATTTCACAGTGCGGATACGCCCTTAATTGACAAATATGGATCGAAGTTGGACTACATTCACCGTTGGGTAATAAAAGGACCACATGCAGTTCGAAATATTGGTTGTATGGGTCATCCCGAACTTGTGAATATGGTGATAGGTCGAAATATTACTGTTATAGTCATTTGGGCAAATTTCACAGTGCGGATACGACCTTAATTGACAAATATATGGATCGAAGTTGCACTACATTCACCGTTGTGTAATAAAAGGACCACACGCAGTTCGAAATATTGTTATATGGGTCATCCCGAACTTGTGAATATCGTGATAGGTCGAACTATGATAATAATAGTCATTTGTGCCAATTCTACAGTGCGGATACGCCTTTAACTGACAAATTCATGGGTTGAAGATGGACTACATTGACAGTGGTGTGATAAAAGTACCACACGCAGTTCGAAATAGTGGTTGTATGGTCATCCCGAACTTGTGAATATCGTGATAGGTCGAAATATTACTGTTATAGTCATTTGGGCTAATTTCACAGTGCGGATACGCCCTTAATTGACAAATATATAGATCGAAGTTGGACTACATTAACCGTTGTGTAATAAAAGGACCACACGCAGTTCGAAATATTGGTTATATGGGTCATCCCGAACTTGTGAATATGGTGATAGGTCGAAATATTACTGTTATAGTCATTTGGGCAAATTTCACAGTGCGGATACGCCCTTAATTGACAAATATATGGATCGAAGTTGGACTACATTCACCGTTGTGTAACAAAAGAACCACACGCAGTTCGAAATGTTGGTTATATGGGTCATCCCGAACTTGTGAATATGGTGATAGGTCGAAATATTACTGTTGTAGTCATTTGGGCAAATTTCACAGTGCGAATACGCCCTTAATTGACAAATATATGGATCGAAGTTGGACTACATTCACCGTTGTGTAACAAAAGGACCACACGCAGTTCGAAATATTTTTATATGGGTCATCCCGAACTTGTGAATATCGTGATAGGTCGAAATATGATAATAATAGTCTTTTGTGCCAATTCTACAGTGCGGATACGCCCTTGATTGACAAATTCATGGGTTGAAGATGGATTACATTGACAGTGGTGTAATAAAAGTACCACACGCAGTTCGAAATAGTGGTTGTATGGTCATCCCGAACTTGTGAATATCGTGATATGTCAAAATATTACTGTTATAGTCATTTGGGCTAATTTCACAGTGCGGATACGCCCTTAATCGACAAATATATAGATCAAAGTTGGACTACATTCACCGTTGTGTAATAAAAGGACCACACGCAGTTCGAAATATTGGTTATATTGGTCATCCCGAACTTGTGAATATCGTGATAGGTCAAAATATTATAGTTATAGTCATTTGAACCAATTCTACAGTGCGGATACGCCCTTGATTGACAAATTCATGGGTTGAAGATGGACTACATTGACAGTGGTGTAATAAAAGTACCACACGCAGTTCAAATAGTGGTTGTATGGTCATCCCGAACTTGTGAATATCGTGATATGTCGAAATATTACTGTTATAGTCATTTGGGCAAATTTCTCAGTGCGAATACGCCCTTAATTGACAAATATATGGATCGAAGTTGGACTACATTCACCGTTGTGTAATAAAAGGACCACACGCAGTTCGAAATATTGGTTATATGGGTCATCCCGAACTTGTGAATATGGTGATAGGTCGAAATATTACTGTTATAGTCATTTGGGCAAATTTCACAGTGCGGATACGCCCTTAATTGACAAATATATGGATCGAAGTTGGACTACATTCACCGTTGTGTAATAAAAGGACCACACGCAGTTCGAAATATTGGTTGTATGGGTCATCCCGAACTTGTGAATATGGTGATAGGTCGAAATATTACTGTTATAGTCATTTGGGCAAATTTCACAGTGCGAATACGCCCTTAATTGACAAATATATGGATCGAAGTTGGACTACATTCACCGTTGTGTAATAAAAGGACCACACGCAGTTCGAAATATTGGTTATATTGGTCATCCCGAACTTGTAAATATCGTGATAGGTCAAAATATTATAGTTATAGTCATTTGAACCAATTCTACAGTGCGGATACGCCCTTGATTGACAAATTCATGGGTTGAAGATGGACTACATGGACAGTGGTGTAATAAAAGTACCACACGCAGTTCGAAATAGTGGTTGTATGGTCATCCCGAACTTGTGAATATCGTGATATGTCGAAATATTACTGTTATAGTGATTTGGGCAAATTTCACAGTGCGAATACGCCCTTAATTGACAAATATATGGATCGAAGTTGGACTACATTCACCGTTGTGTAATAAAAGGACCACACGCAGTTCGAAATATTGGTTATATTGGTCATCCCGAACTTGTGAATATCGTGATAGGTCAAAATATTATAGTTATAGTCATTTGAACCAACTCTACAGTGCGGATACGCCCTTGATTGACAAATTCATGGGTTGAAGATGGACTACATTGACAGTGGTGTAATAAAAGTACCACTCGCAGTTCGAAATAGTGGTGGTATGGTCATCCCGAACTTGTGAATATCGTGATATGTCTAAATATTACTGTTATAGTCATTTGGGCAAATTTCACAGTGCGGATACGCCCTTAATTGACAAATATATAGATCGAAGTTGGACTACATTCACCGTTGTGTAATAAAAGGACCACACGCAGTTCGAAATATTGGTTATATGGGTCATCCCGAACTTGTGAATATGGTGATAGGTCGAAGTATTACTGTTATAGTCATTTGGGCAAATTTCACAGTGCGAATACGCCCTTAATTGACAAATATATGGATCGAAGTTGGACTACATTCACTGTTGTGTAATAAAAGGACCACACGCAGTTCGAAATATTGGTTGTATGGGTCATACCGAACTTGTGAATATGGTGATAGGTCGAAATATTACTGTTATAGTCATTTGGGCAAATTTCACAGTGCGAATACGCCCTTAATTGACAAATATATGGATCGAAGTTGGACTACATTCACCGTTGTGTAATAAAAGGACCTCACGCAGTTCGAAATATTGGTTGTATGGGTCATCCCGAACTTGTGAATATGGTGATAGGTCGAAATATTACTGTTATAGTCATTTGGGCAAATTTCACAGTGCGGATACGCCCTTAATTGACAAATATATGGATCGAAGTTGGAGTACATTCACCGTTGTGTAATAAAAGGACCACACGCAGTTCGAAATATTGGATGTATGGGTCATCCCGAACTTGTGAATATGGTGATAGGTCGAAATATTACTGTTATAGTCATTTGGGCAAATTTCACAGTGCGGATACGCCCTTAATTGACAAATATATGGATCGAAGTTGGACTACATTGACCGTTGTGAAAGAAAAGGACCACACGCAGTTCGAAATATTGGTTATATGGGTCATCCCGAACTTGTGCGTGGCTCGTGATTATTGTAGAATGGGTACATTTTAATGAGTTTGCGAAATTTCAGTACCCATAGTGCAGTGGAAAGTGCGCATGGGCTCTTGATGTGGGGTCATGGTGTCATATTGGGTTAAACGAGATTTCCGTGACTCGTGATGACCAAGAATTTAGGAATTCGAACTGCGTGGCTTGCAATTATTGTAGAGTGGGTACATCTTAATTAGTGTGCGAAAGTTCAGTGATGACCCAGAATATAGGAATTCGAGCTGCGTGGCTCGTGATTATTGTAGAGTGGGTACATCTTAATGAGTGTGCGAAATTTCAGTACCAAGAGTGCAGTGGAAAGTGCGCACGGGCTCTTAAGGTGGGGTCGTGGTGTCATATTGGGTTAAACGAGGTTTCCGTGACTCGTGATGACCCATAATATATGAGTTCGAACTCCGTGGCTCGTGATTATTGTAGAGTGGGTAAATCTTAATGAGTGTGCGAAATTTCAGTGCCCATAGTGCAGTGGAAAGTGCACACGGGCTCTAAATGTGGGGTCATGGTGTCATATTGGGTAAAACTATGTATCCGCGACCCGTGATGACCCAGAATATAGGGAGTTCGAACTGCGTAGCTCGTGATTATTGTAGGATCGTTACATGCCGATGACGTTGCCAAATTTCAGCTACCATAGTTGAGATGAAAGTTCGCAAGGGTTCATAATGTGGGGTCAGATTTTCCTATTGCGTGAAACTAGGTATCCGTGACCCGTGGTGACCCTGAATATGGCAGTGGTTATTGTAGATTTGGTATCTGTCGATGAGCATTCCAAATTTCAGGACCCAGTGTGGTCCGGTAAATGCACACAATGCACATTGGGATAATATATTGATAACAAACGCTCTTTATTGCTAAAAGTTAGTGCCTCTTCAGGTCATTTGGTGTCAACACCACCCTGTCGTGAAATTCACCGCGTAATTTTTTCTTTTGTGTACCACATTGCTTGCATATTTTCTGGGCTGAATAATAAACGCTCTCTGCATATCGTGCAATTGATTAATACCCCTTTAAGTCATATGAGGTCAAATGTGCCTATTCCATAACATTACCCTTGTCAAGTGACTAATCTGTACTAACGTTTCTACATATCGTCTAATCGTATAATGAACGCTATTTATTGTTCATAGTTGCCCCTTTAAGGAGTATGAGATCAACGGAAACAACCCCATATTACCCAACGGGATAATTTATCCCAGTGTGTCAATTTTCACCTTCCAGATTGCAACAATTTTAGGTATATAATTAATTATTTAGTTAAATTAATTACTGTTGCCCTTTTAAGACATCCTATATCAACGGGACTTATATAACAAGGTTACCTGAGTAAAATTACGACATTTACAAATTTTCAGCTCTTATGGTCCAGCCGTTTGGGCGCCTCTAATCAATATATATATATCATAATCTTAGTGCCCTTTTAAGACATCCGAGTGCAACGGGACCTGCAAAATAGCGCCCCCATGTAAAACAAGAAAACCCTCGAAAACAAAACAAAATCACATTTAATGTTTTACGTTATTTCCTTCATAAAAAGAATCTTCGTGATAATGAACCCTCTCGTTACTTTAGAATATAGAATTAACCTTAAAATAAAAAAAATCTTTGGAACACAGAACCTTCGGAATAACGAACCTTCGGATTGGTGAACCTTCGGAATAGCGAACATTCAGAGAAATTTCGGAATAGTGGACCTTCGGGATAGTGAACCTTCGGAATAGAGCCATGCCCCCCAATATTCATATTATATGCCCAGAGTTCAAAGGTATGGACCCATAAAATTCTAAACTTGGCCCTTAAAATAATGAACTCCAAATTGGAGCACACACAGAACACCACTTAAGTCAACTGAACCTATGTCATGTCCCAATGCGGGAGGGTCCATATATACCACAACATTCATAGTATATGCCAAGAATTCAAAGGTATGGGCCCACGTAATGACATAAAATCTCAAGAAAACCAGCGAAAACAAAAACAAATCACATTTAATGTTCTAAGTTAAGTTATTTCCTCCTGTATCTGTATCGGTGTGCGCGCATGATCAGTTCGGATGTGAGCGCACACTCCATATAAAGAATCTTTGTGAAAATGAACCCTCTCAAATTAGTCTCAATACTTTAAAATATAGAATTAACCTAAAAATAACAAAAACCTTCGGAATAGAGAACCTTCGGAATAGCGGACCTTCGGGATAGCAAACCTTCATAATAGAAGCATGTCCCCACAATTACACCGGTGACGTAAACACATGTGCCAATCTTAGTTGTACTCTCGTAATTATCGGTACGATGAAACGGTGACGGAATCTGACGAGGTTTGCCGAATGTACAATCACCCAGTGAATTATCCATCGCCCATGCGATGCAAAAAAACCAAAAGCAATAAACACCACACTACGGTGGCGTAATAAAATATATGACGTCGGAGTCAATAACACCAAGAAAGTACAAGCAAGGAATGATATATCCTCGCAGTTGATCATGCCTCGAGAATTAGACCAGTCATTACTTACCACGGAGCCAAGAACGGTAACTCTAGCCGCGCTTGCACGCAGTAGCCGCGCCGCGCCGCGCCACACAGAGTTGTCTATCTCTATATATATATATATATATATATATATATATATATATATATATATATATATATATATACGGACATGTATGCATGGTATTCAGATCTTCCCATGTCCGAGATTTGCCGAATTGATCGTGATGAGTCGCGTATAGAGTTACTCCTCTTGTGATACCTGAGCAAAGCAAATCCCATGAATTAGCATCGATTGCATGAAGTTGCGATACATTTGTCTTGATTGTAATTATGTACTAATATAATACGAAAAGCGCCTTCTGCAATATTACCAATATATACAAGAAAACCATAGTCAGAAATGGTAACGCCACCAATATCATATTATTAGCCATAAATATAAATTATAATACAATTATTCTATAAACTAGCTTTCAAATTTTATGTGGGAAATTTGCATACTTCTATATTTCAAGTTTTCCCGTTTCTCGTGTTATACATTACTTTCTTCAAACTGTCTTCTTTATTACACAAGCTGATGGGCCCGACTTCGTCCGGGATGTTTCCCATCTGATTTCCGGCGAAAGGCGCGATTTGACCTTCAATTGACTATTTCGAAAGTCAAGGTCAGGTCAGGGTCATGATTTGACCCGTCCAAAACACCCCCACCCGGAGAAAGTACCCCTAGGTATCAAATTTCGTCGAAATCCGTCCGTTTTACCCCACTTGACCTTTAATTAACAATTTTGAAGGTCATGGTAAGGTCGGAGTCATGATTTGACCCGTCCAAAACACTCCCCCGACAAAATTATCCATAGGTATCAAATTTCGTCGAAATCCATCCGTTTTACCCGATTTGACCTTTGATTGACCACATTGAAGGTCAAGGTCACGATTTGACCCGTTCAAAACACTCTCCGGACAAAAGTATCCATAGGTATCAAATTTCGCCGAAATTTGTCCGTTTTACCCAAATTGACCTTGCATTGACAGTTTCAAAGGTCAAGGTCAGGTCGGGCCAAAACACTTCCCGGACACAAATACCCATAAGTATCAAATTACGTTGAAATCTATGGAAAGCCGAAGAGGACATGTTAGTTGCTAATTGCTAGATATACGACGCACGACTTGTCGCGGTATTTTAAAGGTGTTTCAAACTAGGAGATAGAAGGATTCTGCGTTTCAAATGGTGATGAATTATAGTAATTTATTCAAATTTTATGGCATAAATTGTTATTAAAACCGTATATACTATAACAAAAATGAATGACTCGAAAATTAAGTGGGCCTTTAAACAAAGTCATACTCGTCTAATCAGCTATATTCTGCTGCGCAGTTTGTTATAGCTCCCTGTATTCATTAAGCGGTATAGCCCCACTGTTATAATTCGCCTTTAGCAGGCGTACTCTTGCCTCAGATTATTGAGATATTAGGTCACACGGAATGACATTAAATCGCATGGAAACATAGCAATTGTGTGGGCTGCTTGGCGTGAATATGTAATGAGAAATAAAGTCATACGTAATGACATTAAACTCAAGAAAACCCGCGAAAACAAAACAAAATCACATTTAATGTTTTAAGTTATTTCCTTCATAAAAAGAATCTTCGTGTTAATGAACCCTCCCAATACTTTAGAATATAGAATTAACCTTAAAATAACAAAAACCTTCGGAATACAGAACCTTCGGAATAACGAACCTTCTGATTGGTGAACCTTCGGAATAGCGAACATTCAGAGAAATTTCGGAATAGTGGACATTCTGGATAGTGAACCTTCGGAATAGAGACATGCCTCCAATATTCATATTATATGCCCAGAGTTCAAAGGTATGGGCCCATAAAATCCTAAATTTGGCCCTTAAAATATTGAACTCCAAATTGGAGCCCACACAGAACATCACTTTAGTCAACTGTATCTGTGTCATGTCCCAATGCGGGAGGGTCCATATATACCACAACATTCATATTATATGCCAATAATTCAAAAGTATGGGCCCACGTAATGACATTAAATCTCAAGAAAACCCGCGAAAACAAAACAAAATCACATTTAATGTTCTAAGTTAAGTTATTTCCTCCTGTATCTGTATCGGTATGCGCGCAGGATCAGTTCGGACGTGAGCGCACACTCCATAAAAAGAATCTTTGTGATAATGAACCCTCTCAAATTAGTCTCAATACTTTAGAATATAGAATTAACCTAAAAATAACAAAAACCTTCGGAATAGAGAACCTTCGGAATAGCGGACCTTCGGGATAGCGAACCTTCATACTAGAAACATGCCCCCACAATTACACCGATGACATAAACACATGTGCTAATCTTTGTCGTACTATCGTGACTCTATCGGTACGATTTATACTCAAGTACGAAATAACCATAATGCAGTCGCCCAGTGGATTATCGATCGACCACAGAATATGAAAATCTCTACACCAGCTTACACCACTGTGTGGCGTAATAACATGTGTCTCATTATTCTATGAACCATATAACAGGAACTGTCTGCTAGCAAACCCGATGCCGCTGCACAATGGTTTTCAATGCGCCGCAGGCTAAATGTTTAAAAGATTCAAACTGGATTTTCTGGAACGTGATGATGTCGTTATCGATCTGATGTTGGCTCGCTGAAATGTTATTCAGACTTAGAGGCGATCTAATGAGTATTTGTCTTGTAGCGTAGAGTGATCTCAAGTACATTATTTTTCTGATATGAGTTTACACAAGACAAACTAATTACACTTCGTGATATGTTGATGCATTTTAATGGGCAGGCATCGTCCACGGAGCAATGTTTACTCAACTATTTGAGGACTTCTGTAAACTAAAGTAAATTAAGAATGGGATTTTGATTCCAATTTCAGGGACAAATATATTTGTTGAGCGTTTTCCCTACCTTAAATGTATAATATGGACCGTTTAATTATTCGCAACATCATTGGTGGTCACGTTCGTAGCTATGAAATCATACATAATAGTCCAACACCATAGAGATGACACGATTTTAAATATACGCGTTACAACAGTTACTTACAACGTTAGTTGGAATTCGTAATAATGGTAATATCTAATAATACATTACAAGCATTACGTTTTCACAAGTAATGAAAAGTAATTTATAATGGATAATTGTTTGCATGTAATGCAGAGTAATGCATTACTTCACTAAAAGTCATGTATAATTCAATTTCGTTTGCAATACGTTTTGAATTACTTGATCAAATATGTCACCAGTGTCTCTTTCAGGAAGATTGATGGCTGTCTTCAAGTGGAAGTTTTTGGTAAATGAGGTTTCGCCAATAGTATAACTCCATACCCCTCTCAATAGTTGCTCCGTTCGCCATGGTTTTCATGGAATTAAAGGTGTTCACGGTAGGCTCACTTTCCTTCACTCTTTTATATATTGTGGGTTCTACTGCACATAAGCCATCAATCGACAGCAGATTAAATGCAAGACAATGTTCACTGTTCCTTTCATTTATATATAAATGGGACATTGTTGCAATCACCTCATGTATGGAATTGCGGCCTGATTTGATCCATCAGGTGGGTGTTGGGATGCATGCCCTGCACTCTATCATTAAATACTTATATACATGTGTATATATGACACTGCATTGGGTGGTACCATTATAGCCATTATAATTTCACTGTGCACTTATAGAGAAAGTATGGACGAAGTAAGGGAAATGGTTACCCCCCGCGTCCAATACCATGCATATACATACGGATATATACAACTAGCTGAAACGGGCTCACAAAAACAGGCTCCCTTTGGGAGCCTTTATTCCACAGCCCCCTGGGGGAAATTACTAAAATACCAATATCGACTATTGGTATTTTAGTAATTTTACCCAGGGGCCTGTGCTTTATTCAACGTCGGGGGGGGGGGGGGGGCATGCAGCCCCCTTTGTGCATTCGGATCCTGCGGCCGCTGTGTACGTGAGCTATACGCTCACATAACAGACAGTTCATGCTCTATTATATATAGGTAATATGTATTATGTTACTTCAATATATCATCGTGCAATTAGGTTTACATTGAACATAATCATTGCCATTGGTTAATATTGGACTTATTTGATTCTGGAATAAGCACATAGTAGACGTATATATACTCGTTATTCTGTTGGATGTCGCGGGCCACAGTGAAACACATCATATAAAGAGCGTGAATCTGGTCTGCAAATAGGTTCATATTGAATCTAAATATTCACATTTATTTGGTTCTTAAATAGGCCCATAGTGAGTTTGTGTGTTTTTTATTGGTTTATTTATTGATTAAATTTTATTAAATCAAAATTTTGAAAAACAAACGCCGTTATAACCTCCGCCAGGGTACCCAGAGCACCACACCAAACTTGGTTGAACTCGGACCAGCAGTCTGGGAGAAAAATCCGGACAGACAAACAGACAGACGAACGGACTGATCCTACTCTTATATATATATATAGATACCACCCTGCATGTGCTATTATAGGTCCGTATATCTATATCTATATTTGCGAATGTCTGTCTGTCTGTCTGTCTGTCTGTGTTCTATAGAAATTCACAGGGGACCATCTAGATGATGCCAAAGGGGTCTACTAGGGGTAGCTTTTTACGAGAAAGATAATGGTCGGGGTTAGAATTTTCTAAAGTGACGCCGTTGTTGTCAGGGGCAGAAAAGGGGGAGGGGCAGAAAAAAAATTTGTCGCCGATTGCCACCAAACTTATATATAATCATCCCCATAATATGAGGAATATAATGGCGTGGTTTAAATATGGCAAAAGTCGCGCCGTTCGCGTCAGGGGTGCCCGGAAGGGGGGGGGGGGGGCAGATTTTTTTTCTCTCGCCGATTGCCACGAAACTTACATATAATCATCCCCATGATATGAAAAATCAACGGTGTGGTTTAAATTTGTCAAAAGTGGCGTCGTTTGAGCCAGGGATGAACGGAAGGGGATAGGGGCACCAAAATTGATAAAACTAATTTTAGCGCCGATTTCCACCAAATTTATATATATTCTTCTTCATGATACAAGAAATCTAATTGTGCCATTTAACAACGCCAAAGTGTTGTTTTTGGATGAGAGATTGGGAGGGGGTGGGCACTAATTTTGATAATAAGTCGCCGATTGCCACCACACTTATACAAAATCACCCCCATGGTATGAGGAGTCTAATGGTGTGGCTTTTATCTGTCAAATGTGGTCTCATTCGAGTCAGGGTTGCATTGAAAGGGACAGGGGCACCAAAATTGATGCACAATTTTTTTAGCGCCAATTTCCACCAAATTGATACACGTTCTTATCCATGATACGAGGAATCTATTCGTGACTTAAAGACGCCATAGTGGTGCTGTTTGTGTGAGAGATGGGGAGGGGAGGGATTGGCACCAAATTTGATAAAAAAAATTGTTTAGTCGCCGATTATCACCAAACTTATAAACAATCATCTCCATGATATCAGGAGTGTAATCGTGTGGTTTTAGGATGTCACAAGTGGGGCCATTCGAGTCAGTGGCGTATAGAGATGAGAGGGACACACAAAAAAAAATCTATATGTTTAGTGCCGATTTCCACCAGATTGATACATATTCTTCTCCGTGATACGAGGAATCTTATCGTGTGGTTTAGATACACCAAATTGGTGCCCTATGGGTGAGATATATGGGGACCTTAATTTTGATACGAATTTGTATACTCGCCAATTTTCACCAATTTCATATATATGCATCTCTAATCTCTAATGAGTCTTAGTGTGTGTAGCTTGAGTCCGAAATAGGGACGGGAGGGTCACCAAAACTGATACAAAATATTTTTAGTACCAATTACCATCAAATTCAGACACGTTCTTCTCAAATGATACAAGAAATAAAAGCGTGCTGTCTGTCTGTCTTTTTGTCTGTCTGTGTGCGTTCTATATATAACTTCTCGCGGTACAATCGAATGGCACCAAGGCGTTCTAAGAGGGGTAATTTTTAACAAGGAAGATAATGGTGCGGGTTAAAATTTTCTAAAATGACGCTGTTGGTGGGATGGGAAATTAAAAAAATATGGTGAAATAGTTTTGTCGCTGATTTCCACCAAACGAATACATAATCATCTTCCCAATATGGTGTTGTTCGAGTCAGCGTTGCATCAACAATTGATTTAATAAACCAAATTCCACCAAATTCATACACTTTTTTCTCTAATGATATACCATGAATTAAATCACATTTGGTGTCGTTTGCGTCACGGATGGCGAGCGGATATGCACTATCATTGATAATTCTTGCTATTCGCCGATATCCACATATAAGATATATACAGTCACCAGGCCATCTCCATATCATTTTAAGTAGTTGGGCGTTCACATTTCACAATCCCGACATATGGTGGCCCCACATAAGTCACTTGAACAATTATATCTTCTTAACAGTCATATTTATATGGGAATGGCAATCAAGGCATTCACACAATGAGCTAGCAAAAAGAGATAACTAGAAGAAGCATTAAACGTATATGTATCATTCTATTGAAGAGATACATATATTCGTGCAAACTGAGAGACCTCGAACCGTCAGAGGATTGCATATATATAATAACAAAATTTAGTGTGTTCCATTCAATACAGTTTCCACAAAAAGTTACAATTTGTCAACAGACATGGAAGGCCTGTTCAAAAATAGTGGTCACAGTGTGCAGTCAAATATAGTTTCTTCTGATATACAAGAAAATGCAGTTAGTATCACAAGACTTTTCAGGATCCTACCAATACTGACATCTGACAAGGGTTTTAGAACAGACTCATCGACTGACATAAACAACTCAAAATCTCGCTCTGTGCCTGGCACATGTAGCTGATATATGTGTGAAGCAACATTTCGTTTAAACTAAGAATATTTAGCCAATATATAGCACCATGAACAGATGAGCACCTGGGAATTTCTTTGAAACATCTGTATCTTCGTGGAGATATGATAGCCAGGTGTCATCGAGATCTTAGTTCAACCCACTAGATTGATTGATACATCTCAATATGTAAAACCCAATTATCATCTTTTATCGAACTAATGTGTTTATGATGTTCATGTATCATATTATAACGTCTAATGTATACGCAGTTGTAAATAAATAAATACTTCATTATTGGTGGAACGGATTAATCGCGATTA
This sequence comes from Siphonodentalium dalli, assembly GCA_032622095.1. NCBI lineage: Eukaryota > Metazoa > Mollusca > Scaphopoda > Gadilida > Siphonodentaliidae > Siphonodentalium > Siphonodentalium dalli. Next base: position 183,571,366 of record CP136069.1, read on the forward strand.
GATAAACAGAATGACAATTGACAAGGTGAGCCACTACTTATATTCCATGACTGTAATACTCATGTGTTGTGATGCTATTTGAATATACAATTTATGAGAAAACGTATAACACTTTAAGCAAGAGCATTCTCTATTCCCAACAAATATCCACAGCATACATTAACCTGGGCAACGCCGGGTAACCCTGCTAGTATATATATATATACGGACCTATATACTTCGCCACACGAGTTCGCTGTTAGTCGATATTCATTTCTAGCATTCAGTGTTGTTGAGAGTGTATTTGATGTTTTAAAAATGCTTTTGAATGTTACAACGGGGGGGGGGGGGGGGGGGGGGGGTCGTGAAAAAAAATCCAGGATACAAGGTCCGGGTGAGTCTGAACCCCTATATATACATTTATATCGCATATTTTTTCAATGACAAGTAATTTTGGTATCAGCTCCTTGGTTACAAACAAATTATGACTAGCAATATGAATATAAATGTGCAGACTTATAAACTAAAGACAAGGGGACTACCAGTTTCAATAATTTACCCAATAATTTACCCAATAATTTTTATAGCACAATAAAAGCTGAGTCGTTGAACATAACTTAATTGCTCAGTATTAGAAAACAAGAATACAACTTTGTGAGGATAACAACTTTTGATTTCGGGATTCCCGTTTCTGTCGTAACAAAGAATACATGTATTTTGTCGGTGTGTTCTTCAAATTCTACTTGTTATTGGTTATTGGAATAGACTTCAGATGGAACATTATTGTATTAAAACAGAGACCGGTAAACTTTCGATTAATTACACCCTGTAAAATGCCTTTCACGGCCGGTTAGCATCATATTGCACGTTTCTAACTTGATTTTCACATGCCACAAATGTTCATTTTTACATTTCCACAGCCAATATTGCTACTTATGCTAACAAATGTTTATTAAAATGGTCACATGTCTCAGTCAAGATATGAGCTGCATTCGATCATCCTACAAATAGTCCTTGAATGTCAAATGTTTGAGATTTTCCCTTGTTTATTATCTTAACTTGCACTTTAACTATCATGAGTAACCATGAAAACCCCACACTCTTTTGTCAATGGTAGTCTTTTATATTTTAAAACTATAGATTAACTATAGTTTAAAATGTGCTATAGAATTTATCCAAAATACGACAATTTGTATCTTGTTTTAGTGGAAATAAGTCACATGATAGCATGTTCTAGAGGATAACACAATATAACACAGTATAAACTATATATATAATATAGTATTTTTATAAATGCAAAATATTACATTCGACGAAAGACGGTGGGTTTCAAAGGTTACACTCGAGAAAGCGAAACCGCGCGTGTATTTGCACATGATGGTTGGTGTACAATAATATCGACACATAATACGGGACACCCAAAGTCCCAATGCGATACAGGGTTTTGTTTGAACCTAATTGTCATGGCAGTGCACGGAAATATATAATTTCAACGAGTGGCCCAGCATAATTGTCCTAACCCTATATATATAACCCTAGCCCCAGCCCTAGCCCTGACCCTAACCCTAACCCTAACCCTAGCCCTGACCCTAACCCTAACCATAACCTTAGCCCTAACCCTAACCCTAGCCCTGACCATACCCCTAACCCTAACACTAGCCCTGACCCTAACCCTAACCCTATAGCCCTAGCCCTTACCCCAACCCTAGCCCTGACCCTAACCCTACCACATATGGAGAATGGAGGTGGGTGCGTGGTTTCGTGCATTCTTACGTGAAGGATATACCGAAGAATCTTCAGTATAACATTACCTCAAATCCGCGTTGCATGGGGCAATTGATATCCATGATGGCGTCCAACGTGGTTGTCTATATTACATCAGTTCTCGAAATAAGACATTATCTCATATATATTTTGAAGACCTCTGTTTGTTTGTCTGTCTGTCTGTCTGTCTGTCATTAATACAAATCTACGATTCTCGACCGATCGGGACGAAACTTGGTACGTGTGTGTAGTTTGACCAGGCGGTCGTCGTTGTCGTATTGGCGAGCCCGTGCGGCGCCCGCTTCGCGCATGCGCAGACGAGATCTCGGAAACGGGTGGAGCTATCGACTTGAAATTTGGTATGTGAATGTATCTTGCCCCGGATACGAATTTTATCGGGTCGCCGAGCCCGTGCGACGCCAGCTTCGCGCATGCGCAGACGAGATCTCGGAAACGGGTGGAGCTATCGACTTGAAATTTGGTATGTGAATGTATCTTGCCCCGGATACGAATTTTATCGGGTCGCCGAGCCCGTGCGACGCCAGCTTCGCGCAAGCTTCGCGCATGCGCAGACCAGATCTCGGAAACGGGTGGAGCTATCGACTTAAAATTTGGTTTTTGAATAGCCCGGACAACGTCGGGCTCATCGGCTAGTCTCATATATATTTTGAAGACCTCTGTTTGTTTGTCTGTCTGTCTGTCTGTCATTAATACAAATCTACGATTCTCGACCGATTGGGACGAAACTTGGTACGTGTGTGTAGTTTGACCAGGCGGTCGTCGTTGTCGTATTGGCGAGCCCGTGCGGCGCCCGCTTCGCGCATGCGCAGACGAGATCTCGGAAACGGGTGGAGCTATCGACTTGAAATTTGCTATGTGAATGTATCTCGCCCCGGATACGAATTTTATCGGGTCGCCGAGCCCGTGCGACGCCAGCTTCGCGCATGCGCAGACGAGATCTCTGAAACGGGTGGAGCTATCGACTTGAAATTTGCTATGTGAATGTATCTTGCCCCGGATACGAATTTTATCGGGTCGCCGAGCCCGTGCGACGCCAGCTTCGCGCATGCGCAGACGAGATCTCGGAAACGGGTAGAGCTATCGACTTGAAATTTGGTTTTTGAATAGCCCGGACAACGTCGGGCTGGGTAGAGCTATCGACTTGAAATTTGGTTTTTGAATAGCCCGGACAACGTCGGGCTCATCGGCTAGTCTCATATATATTTTGAAGACCTCTGTCTGTATGTTTGTTTGTTTGTCTGTCTGTCTGTCTGTCTGTCTGTCTGTCTGTCATTAATACAAATCTACGATTCTCGACCGATCGGGACGAAACTTGGTACGTGAGTGTTGTTTGACCAGGCGGTGAACGTTGTCGTATTGGCGAGCCCGTGCGGCGCCTGCTTCGCGCATGCGCAGACGAGATCTCGGAAACGGGTGGAGCTATCGACTTGAAATTTGGTATGTGAATGTATCTTGCCCCGGATACGAATTTTATCGGGTCACCGAGCCCGTGCGACGTCAGCTTCGCGCATGCGCAGACCAGATCTCGGAAACTGGTGGAGCTATCGACTTGAAATTTTGTTTTTGAATAGCCCGGACAACGTCGGGCTCATCGGCTAGTCTCATATATATTTTGAAGACCTCTGTCTGTTTGTTTGTCTGTCTGTCTGTCTGTATGTTTGTCTGTATGTTTGTCATTAATACAAATCTACGATTCTCGACCGATCGGGACGAAACTTGGTACGTGTGTGTAGTTTGACCAGGCGGTGGACGTTGTCGTATTGGCGAGCCCGTGCGACGCCCGTGCAGCGCATGCGCAGACGACATCTCGGAAACGGGTGGAGCTATCGACTTGAAATTTGGTATGTGAATGTATCTTGCCCCGGATACGAATTTTATCGGGTCGCCGATCTCGTGCGACGCCAGCTTCGCGCATGCGCAGACGAGATTTCGGAAACGGGTGGAGCTATCGACTTGAAATTTGGTATGTGAATGTATCTTGCCCCGGATACGAATTGTATCGGGTCGCCGAGCCCGTGCGACGCCATCTTCGCGCATGCGCAGACCAGATCTCGGAAACGGGTGGAGCTAACGACTTGAAATTTGGTTTTTGAATAGCCCGGATGAATAGCCCGGACAACGTCGGGCTCATCGGCTAGTCTCATATATATTTTGAAGACCTCTGTCTGTCTGTCTGTCTGTATGTTTGTCTGTATGTTTGTCATTAATACAAATCTACGATTCTCGACCGATACGTGTGTGTAGTTTGACAAGGCGGTGGACGTTGTCGTATTGGCGAGCCCGTGCGGCGTCCGCTTCGCGCATGCGCAGACGAGATCTCGGAAACGGGTGGAGCTATCGACTTGAAATTTGGTATGTGAGTGTATATTGCCCCGGATACGAATTGTATCGGGTCGCCGAGTCCGTGCGACGCCTGCTTCGCGCATGCGCAGACGAGATCTCGGAAACGGGTGGAGCTATCGACTTGAAATTTGGTATGTGAATGTATCTTGCCCCGAATACGAATTTTATCTGGTCGCCGAAGCCCGTGCGACGCCAGCTTCGCGCATGCGCAGACGAGATCTCGGAAACGGGTGGAGCTATCTACTTGAACTTTGGTATGTGAATGTAACTTGCCCCGGATACGAATTTTATCGGGTCGCCGAGCACGTGCGACGCCAGCTTCGCGCATGCGCAGACCAGATCTCGGAAACGGGTAGAGCTATCGACTTGAAATTTGGTTTTTGAATAGCCCGGACAACGTCGGGCTGGGTAGAGATATCGACTTGAAATTTGGGTTTTGAATAGCCCGGACAACGTCGGGCTCATCGGCTAGTCTCATATATATTTTGAAGACCTCTGTCTGTCTGTCTGTTTGTTTGTCTGTCTGTCTGTCTGGCATTGATACAAATCTACGATTCTCGACCGATCGGGACGAAACTTGGTACGTGTGTGTAGTTTGACCAGGCGGTCGTCGTTGTCGTATTGGCAAGCCCGTGCGACGCCCGTGCAGCGCATGCGCAAACGAGATCTCGGAAACGGGTGGAGCTATCGACTTGAAATTTGCCATGTGAATGTATCTTGCCCCGGATACGAAGTTTATCGGGTCGCCGAGCCCGTGCGACGCCAGCTTCGCGCATGCGCAGACCAGATCTCGGAAACGGGTGGAGCTATCGACTTGAAATAGCTATCGACTTGAAATTTGCCATGTGAATGTATCTTGCCCCGGATACGATTTTTTTCGGCTTGCCGAGCCCGTGCGGCGCCAGCTTCGCGCATGCGCAGACCAGATATCGGAAACGGGTGGAGCTATCGACTTGAAATTTGGTATGTGAATGTATCTTGCCCCGGATACGAATTTTATTGGGTCGCCGAGCCCGTGCGACGCCAGCTTCACGCATGCGCAGTCCAGATCTCGGAAACGGGTAGAGCTATCGACTTGAAATTTGGTTTTTGAATAGCCCGGACAACGTCGGGCTGGGTAGAGCTATCGACTTGAAATATGGTTTTTGAATAGCCCGGACAATGTCGGGCTCATCGGCTGGTCTCATATATATTTTGAAGACCTCTGTCTGTTTGTCTGTCTGTCATTTATACAAATCTACGATTCTCGACCGATCGGGACGAAACTTGGTACGTGTGTGTAGTTTGACCAGGCGGTCGTCGTTGTCGTATTGGCGAGCCCATGTGACGCCCGTGCAGCGCATGCGCAGACGAGATATCGGAAACGGGTGGAGCTATCGACATGAAATTTGCTATGTGAATGTATCTTGCCCCGGATAGTATATTATCGGGTCGCCGAGCCCGTGCGACGCCAGTTTCGCGCATGCATAGACGAGATCTCGGAAACGGGTGGAGCTATCGACTTGAAATTTGGTATGTGAATGTATCTTGCCCATGAGATCTCGGAAACGGGTGGAGCTATCGACTTGAAAATTGGTATGTGAATGTTTCTTGCCCCGGATACGAATTATATCTGGTCGCCGAGTCCGTGCAACGATAGCTTCGCGCATGCGCAGACCAGATCTCGGAAACGGGTAGAGCTATCGACTTGAAATTTGGTTTTTGAATAGCCCGGACAACGTCGTGCTGGGCAGAGCTATCGACTTGAAATTTGGTTTTTGAATAGCCCGGATCGACAACGTCGGGCTCATCGGCTAGTACGATATATTGTGGCATATGAATTATACACAGTTATACAAGTTTGTTTAAAATTAGAGTACAATAGCGAATAGAGTGACCTGGACAGAAAATAATACAATCGTGGTCATGAAATGACTGTCAAAATGGCGCAACTCCAAGCCATGCCGCTACAGAAGTACTGGGGTTGAACGATTCCTGTTGTTTTGGATCTAACCGATTTTGACTCTGGCTCTTTTTTTGTTATCTATTCCGATTTTAAAAAATTGCGCAGCTTTTTAGCAAAAACAAAATTATTGGCAGAAAAATGGGTGTACTGGATTGGATGCGTGATGAGTTCATTGTTTCTCACAGGCCACAATAAATCGCCATATTTTGGTTACTGCATGGGCCAGAATCGCCCTATTTAAAGGTACTCAAATCCGATTCGATGGTCCCCATATACTCAGATTCCAACAACAACAACAACAACATTTTTAGAAATGCCGCTTCAGTTATCAGAATCGATTAATTGCCCAGAAATAATGCGAACTACTGTCAAATATAGTATAAAATTGCCCGAAACGTATTATTTATCAACATGTTGTTCGATGAAATTTGGCCTTATTATCAATACAAAGCCTCGTGATTTTAGAGTTATCTATTTGATCCGAGACCGTCGATTCGTCGACTTTTTACTGGGCCACAAAAAGTCTCATTGGTGAAAAATAATAGAATTCAAAAATCGATATCTAATAACTCTGAACTTTGATAGGTGGGTTCCTCGACTCGAATCAAATATTTTACCCCCCCCCCCCCGAATCCAAATAAATAGTAATTGAGGGGCGCTTAATCGGATTATGCATCTTTAAGAAATTACTCCGACTCTTTTCCGATTTCATAGTTCAGGCTGGGATCTAACCAGCTATTTATGTACCGACCCTAACTTGATTAATCCATTTTATTCGCCCTGTTTTCGCTCTCACTTCGATTGGCTATGATTATATGAGCCGGAATGTGTACAAATTTTTAAAGGAGTGATTATTTTGATATATATTGTCAAATTCGATTAGATACAAAACTGCAGGAATCGTTGAACATCAGTGTACACACTACATTAATTTCTTAAATAATCACACACCCTCTGCATTCACACAATTAGAATCAGTGAGAATAAGCGAGATCACTGAGTCGCTTCCATATTGGACCTATCTTTACGTTAAACTTATTTTACTGTAAATTCATTTACAACCGGATTGGGGTACAAGTTTTAACAACCTACAGTGTCCCCCCTCCAAAATGCAATCTATATATGAATTATTAATTAATTGTTTAAAACAAGATGACAGAGACAATATACATGATGAGGTTGCATAAATTTGACCAAAAAAGAAGAAAATTTGTGTAAAGAGTGTGTGATAGTTCGGTTTTGTGTTTGTACTTCGAGTGTTTTGCCGCCCGTCTCTCTCTCTCTCTCTCTCTCTCTCTCTCTCTCTCTCTCTCTCTCTCTCTCTCTCCATGACATCAAACCTGAGAAAATTTGGCCATTGTTTATTTAAAACGGGTATATTTATATGTCAACTATTATAGTTGTTGCATTTGTTCGGTGCGTAGCTTGAATGGACCCATCCAGTCCCGTTCCGCCCATTCAGTGCTATACATGTCAAAGTTATGGCGTAGCATTCCATATATGAAGCTTTTGAATATTCATGAATTCAATATAGGGATTTCATGAATATTCAAAACTCCATATATGTAATGCAACTCCAGATCTTTGACATGTATAGCACCTTTACCCAACAGAACGGCCCTGTGCCAATGCATTCTCTTATATATGCGAGTCGACCATAGGTCGCCTCGCATATATAAGAGAATGCATTGGCTTAACACATTAAAAATTATAAAATTGTTAAAGAATGTAAGAAAAAATGGTAAAAAGTGTTAAAAAAAGTTTTTTTTTAGGCCAATGCATTCTCTTATATATGCGAGGCGACCTATGGTCGACTCGCATATATAAGAGAATGCATTGGCACAGGGCTAACTGTAACTATCACAATGTGGTCAAGGAGCCGGTTCCAATGATACCCATATTTGTATGGTTCTATTGAGACAGACCGAAGATATTTTAGGCTGTTGAAGCTTTATTTGGCCGGTTTTGGCCGGTTTGTTGGGTAAAGGGTTAAACCGCGGAATTTGGGGCTGGATAGATCCACTATGTTAGCGGCTTAGTGATATCGCTTATCAGTACACATCACGATAATGTTTACACGAATGTTTCCAAGGTTTATCAAGCAATAACTGAAGCCTCCACTTCATAAAAAGCAATGAACCAAACTGAGTCACTTCAAGTCGGCTGCGCGCTCGTCGCGCGTTGTTATATTTGGCCCACTTTCAACTCCAGTTGTAGGGTGTTCTAATCTGTTCGCGCGGCGCCGGTTAATTTATATTTGTACATGGGCTTATTTAACATTCGCGTTATCAATTATCTCTTTTAATATTATACTGGCAAAAAATCATAGAGATATTTTAGTTTGATTTGCAGAAAATCTATACTGTTACAGTGACTGTTATGTGGTTATTCTTAAGGAGTGACTGGAAGATCGATCGGGGTCATTTGGGTTTTGACCGGCAGAGTAATTAAACGGAGTTCGAGTGAATCCCGGGGTTCACTCACTTTGTTTAATTATCTGCTGGTCAAAACCGAAATGACCCCAATCGATCTTCCAGTCATTTCGTATACGACATACATGGTAGGAAGCAGTCTCTAACGCGGGCATGGTAGGAAGCAGTCTCTATAACGCGGGCTTATACGACATACATGGTAGGAAGCAGTCTCTATAACGCGGGCTTATACGACATACATGGTAGGAAGCAGTCTCTATAACGCGGGCTTATACGACATACATGGTAGGAAGCAGTCTCTATAACGCGGGCTTATACGACATACATGGTAGGAAGCAGTCTCTATAACGCGGGCTTATACGACATACATGGTAGGAAGCAGTCTCTATATAACGCGGGCTTATACGACATACATGGTATGAAGCAGTCTCTAACGCGGGCTTATACGACATACATGGTAGGAAGCAGTCTCTATAACGCGGGCTTATACGACATACATGGTAGGAAGCAGTCTCTATAACGCGGGCTTATACGACATACATGGTAGGAAGCAGTCTCTAACGCGGGCTTATACGACATACATGGTAGGAAGCAGTCTCTAACGCGGGCTTATACGACATACATGGTAGGAAGCAGTCTCTATAACGCGGGCTTATACGACATACATGGTAGGAAGCAGTCTCTATAACGCGGGCTTATACGACATACATGGTAGGAAGCAGTCTCTATAACGCGGGCTTATATACGACATACATGGTAGGAAGCAGTCTCTAACGCGGGCTTATACGACATACATGGTAGGAAGCAGTCTCTATAACGCGGGCTTATACGACATACATGGTAGGAAGCAGTCTCTATAACGCGGGCTTATACGACATACATGGTAGGAAGCAGTCTCTAACGCGGGCTGATCTTATACGACATACATGGTAGGAAGCAGTCTCTATAACGCGGGCTGATACATGGTAGGAAGCAGTCTCTATAACGCGGGCTGATGCATGTGGATATTTTTCTCACAATGGTATCTTGTATATAATGTAGTTTGGTCTTTCGAGCATACACTAATCACAACTTATGGAAGACTGAGTATTATAAATCAGAAAATCAGTTCTTTCAAACCTGAAATTTACAGTATTATTTTAAATGTCAGACGACTTGAGATTTCAAGCTATTTATTTTTATTATGTTTGTCATGTTCTCGATATTATCGGGAAGAACCAAAATTATTTAATTTTTCATGTTTACAAAACTGTAAAAAAAAGCAGGTGTTTTTGTTTCCTGTAATATTATATTGACATATCTGTGATTTATGCTGAGCACAGTGAGCAGGCACTATAGTATTGTTTGTAGAAGTCATGAAACTTGAGGTTTTTAAGCTTTTTACTTTCATGATGTTTCTTGTGTTCTCAGATTGATCAGGAACAATAAAAAATATTTTATTTTTACATTTGTATGTTTTATGCTTACAAGACTGTTGAAATTCCCAGTTGTTTGCTGGCTCACCAGGCTCACACTAAATATTATGTTGATACCATAGCCTATGATTCTGGTTCTAGGCCTACTCAATTTTAATCACTAACTTGTTTGTTAGGCGCTTTCTAACTGATTTGAGATACATGAGTTGATTTTGACTCGATATGCAACATATCGGGGTAAGATGACTCAGCTCTCCATTGTGGCTTCATTGTGACCCTAGAAGCATCAATAATGATGATGGTGTTTTTGCAGTTATAAAATGTTTTAAACGTTATACAAAGGTAAAATATGGACATAACATGTCTTTAGTAAAACAAATTGCATGAGCTAGGTTGTAAAAAAAAACAATTTTGCATGTTTGGCCTCTCGGACCACCCATTGTGCAAAAAACGTTACGGCTATACCTCCACCCCTGAGATTGAATTGGTCACTCACTGTTTTTTTTTTTTTTTTGTGTGTGATAAAGGTACCCGGGTTCTGAAAATTGGGACATAAAGGTACCGGTACCCAGTTTGGAAAACATAGTGATAAAAGTACGCAGGTTCATCGAATATCAAATTAAACGATCGTCTTTGTTCGGTTGTAGGCCTATATATATGTAAGCACACAGTTGCTTTCAGTCTTAAAATGTTTGAACTGCTCTAAATTAAAAGGATGTATTCCGATGAAGTACCGTATATCGACTAATGTATCCTTTGATATGTTGTCCTGCATATGTTGTAACACAAACATACCCGTCCACCGCAAATGAACATGGGTATACGGTACCTAATTTATCACGATTTCCCCCGGGAATCCCCCCAACCTGGGTACCTAAATCCCACTGGGTAGGCCTACCTTCCAGGGATGTGGCTATATAGAGGGTGGTGTGGGGTGTCTCACCCCCAGCAGAGAGCTATATTTTCAATAGTTGGAAATTCCTAATTTCAGGTAAAAACAATTTATTGGGGGGAATTTATTGTTTTTCGACCAATATTTGCATATGTTCCTATTTTTGGTCAAAATTTTTGACAGAAATGGTCATTAGTTGGAAATTTTCCAACCTTAAGGAGGTGACAGGTTGGAAATTTCCAACACTTGGAAAGCTTGTGTCCTGGTCCCTCCCCCGTGGCCAGTCAAAAACTTCTAGTTAATTTAAGAAAACAATATTGTCATACAATTGGTCAACATTGTCATTGGAATTGTCATCAGTTGGAAATTTCCAACCTAAGTGGGGGTGTAGGGTTTGAAATTTCCAACAGTAGGAAGGCTTGAGGCTAGTCTAGATGTTAGGATTTTGCGATTTTCTTGTTCAGATTTCAAAGTTTTCGCATACCGGGCCGAACCATGGTCGGCCCGGTGTGTCATTGCCCCATCCACATGGCCAATACAAATCTGCTAATTAGTTTAGCAAAACAATATTTTACTACATTTGGTCAAACTTGTAGACATAAATGGTCATCAGTTGAATAATTTTCCAACCTGAGGGGGAGCATGAGGTTTGAAATTTCCAACACTAGGAAAGCTTCAGTTGAGGCCAGTCTAGATGCTAGGATTTGCGATTTTCTTGTATAGTTTTCAAAATTTTCTCACACCGGGCCGAACAACCATGGTCGGCCCGGTGTTTCCTGGTCTGTTGTCGGTAGCTGTGTGAATTTGTCTGGAATTAGATCACTAGTTGTTTTTTTTTGGGCAATTTTCAGGTTAAAATATCTTAATGCTCTCATACTGGGAAAATAGAAGCATGGCTTATGGATATATAGGAAATTAGGCCTGAGCATGAGGTACAAGGGGGGGGGGGGTGCAAATGGAAAAAAGTTGTGTTGGTGCGATTCCGTCTCAAGGGGGGGGGGGGGGGTGCAAATGGAATTATGCAAAAAGTTGTGTTGGTGTGATTCCGACTCAAGGGGGGGGGGGGTGCAGTTGGAAATTCCCATTCCCAAGGTGGACAACCCCCTCCCCCCAGCGGCCCTCTATCTACATCCCTGCTACCTTCATTCCAAAAAAAAGAAAGAAGAGAAGCAATTCAGCTTATTTGTAGCAATCGGAACTCACTTCGTCCGAATAATAAATAATTAATTGCTAATTAATTCGTCCGATTTGGACTAGCGAGTGTCGAATGTATTTCAAGACTCATGGTTCAAGGGTCATTATGGACAGTTCGGTCCTTGACCTTTTGTTACGAGTTGGCAAGTCGCGAAATTGCGGGATTAGTCAAGATCTTGATATCAGACCAGTAGCATTTACTGTTGTATCGATACACTGCACACAGAGGTATTTGTGTACTATCGGTATCGCTCTCGTGTATTGAATCGATTCAGTGTTTATCAGACCGTCTGCGAGCTAGGTACAAAAAACTAATTCCAGCGACAGTGACAACACTTTACCAGCGGGTATTAAATGGACCGATTTGACGTCAGTGAATTTCGGATTTTAGCGTAATCGGATAAGTCACGTGATCGTCCAAATTTTGTTTTTCTTGGAAACCGTGTTGGAAATTGAGCAATTTTTAGATTTTCTGTTGTCTATCACTCTGTCGCAAGGAAAAGATTACATAGTTCTAGTTATGGTGATTTACTCAAACCAAGGAAGATGAGTAAAAGACATTCGGATTACAAACCACCTCCAAGACCGCCATCGGAGCAGGTAAAATTAATAAAAAATTAGATTTTGAAATAGATCTATGTCAGTTTGTGTCGAATTTATTTTTCTTCAAAATGGAAGTTTTTGAGAATTTGAATTTTGACCAAAAACAAAAATCACATTGGAATTGAAATGTCATTAGTATATTCGATCTATGGATCTTGATGTTAGGATGCCAGTAGCCCAATTATGTTTTTTATACCGTTAAAAAATTGATGACAATGACAGTAAAAACCATAAATTATAATTCATTAATAATTGGGCACACGATCGGACAGTCACTGCACACATGACAACACAATACTAGTAGGCTACCTGGACACATGGTGTAATGGGGGAAGTCAGCATTTTGCATTCAGATGTTTATTCAGTGATCTTGAATGAGACTTTTCAGTAGGGACTGACATACTTGGTACCGGTATATGACCGTTAGTGACCAAGTTCTGATTTTTATCAGAATACCCTGACCACATTGCGATTCCCGGTCCACTAGCATGAGAGACCAGTATGCTACATCTCGGCTACCAGCTTCACTTTTATTCCGGACTCACTTCTTTTCTACTCATTTGAATCCAGATGGTCCACATGCGGTGATATCGATATCAATTATAACTTTAATATGAATAAACATTAATTGTGCCGATATTCTAATGAAAGATGTCTGGAATCGATTAGCCATCTGATAGACTGACACTACCAAGCGTGAATCGGCAAAATTCTGAATATGTTATGATTTGTTTGGTTTTATCATTTTACTATACTAACATTAACATTGCCATGCTATGCCTCATGGATGCTACCAATACTACAGTACTAGTAGTTATACTCATGAAAAGAATCCAATATTGAAAGTTGCCCCCTGCCTTTTTCATCTCCAAAATTTATCCAGGTTTGCAAAATAGTGATATTTAAAGTTAGGCTAGTAAGGCTACCCATGTTAATGAAACCCACAATATGAACAAGGTTAAAAAGTGAAGTATACATTGTATGTAGTACCATTGTACCAGTACTTTTCAGGTACCTACCGGTACTTTTCATTCTGTTCTGTGGTAACCAGGGAATCAATATTTAAGACTTTATTAATGAGGAGCACCCCACATGTGGGTTAAAATAAATATAAAACTCAGTTTGGATTTGTAAGATAATTGTATGAGGTAAAAATACATGTACAATGTATGCAGGTAAAAGTTGTGTTGCATTATGTGCACTTTTGTTTTAGTTGGGGGACTGAAACAATGCACACATGTGGTGTTGCTTCACACCATCTACTCTCAGGTGCCAACTAAACGTGATGGCAGAATAAACATGCTGGCTTACATTTACCCCTAAAATTATTAATAGTGCTGGCATTTTCACTATATATATCATGACCAAATAATAGTGATGGCCAGCATATTCTTCCAAAATGAATAAGCGTGCCAGCACGTTTATTTGGCACCCATGAGTACATGTAAGCCTTGAGATTTTATGGAGTCTTGAGTGGTACTAGTAGGGTGCATGGTGCTGGTACCAGCATTTTAGCATATTATAATAGAGTTAATGCAACTCCTCCTTGTCAGATTTCTTTTCTCTGAAGCCCCATATCTACGCAACTGATGTTTATTCCAGTAGTACATACCATAGTATAACAATGTGAAAAATAGTTTGTGTCTTAATACTTTGAACAGTATTATCAATAGTGTACATATATACTAGTACTAGTACTGGGACAAGTTAGAGATTTACCATACATGTATCTGTAATGGGCCAAATGGCACATACTGTGTAAAACATTAAACCCAATCTACGGTAAGAATGAGATTAAATACTGGTCTGTAATAGAAGGGTTAATCTATTGAGTAACACTTGTCACATCAGACATTCAAAATGTCAACTGAGTGTATATATCTCATTCTAGTGTATGCAATAATTGTGCATAGTATAATTAGCATTGTCTCCACAAGTCTTCTGGCTGCAAAAAAATATACTCCAGATATTATAAAGAAATGTTCAGGTAATTGTTACAACAGGATAGGGCCTGTTGGGTTCTTTGAAAGGCATAGATTAGATTGTATAGTAGCAACAGTGTTCTGATTTATTGTGTTACCTATTGTCCTAGGCTCTGCTCACACCTTAGAAATGTGTATGGGATTAACTTAATTAGTTAACCCTTTTTATAGTGGTGCTAAATCTACTATTAATCCAGCAGCATACTTTAGTTATTAACTTTTATTCCATAAAGTTTTAAATAAGAGAAATATATCTAGGCGAGGTAAATTCTACATAATGGGGTTTGAATACTGGTACAAGTGTACCATGATATCTGCCCCGGATATCCCCCACCCATGATAAAGTTTTGTTCTAACTTATTTGATATCATTATGGTATGAAATGACGAGAACACTTTTGGTTTCTTATTTTCAGTCTGACTTGTCAACCCCTCACATCCACCCATCAGTCAACATATATATGACAAAAATTTATCTTATGCTTTTAGCGATTATTTTGCTCTATAGTCACGAAAAGGCGAGAAATTACATTTTCTGAGAAAAAGTTGTTTGAGTCAGGGCTTAGGTGAGGGTGTGTGTGTGAGGGTGTGTGTGTGAGGGTGGTGTGTGTGTGTGTGGGGGGGGGGGGGTTGCAGCTACATACATGTATAACAAAAATAAACTTAGGATTTCATTGCCCATTTTGTTTTAATATATAGTCTTGAAACTGGGAGATTAACTTTCAGCCCCAAACCCTAACTCATGCAAACATCTTTTTCTTGGAAAAAGTTAATTTCCCGCTGTTTCATGACTATATATTTGAAAGCAAAATAAGTGATATATCATCATATTGTGATATTATTTATGTCAAAATATAAATGTCAACCTGTGTTCTTCCTACATTGAACTTATATACTGGATTTTCCCCTTAGCAGCTACTAACCCCATTCCCCTACTAGTACCCCTATTGGAAACACTTGGCAAAAAGTAATGAATTAATGCTGCACAAAAAGCCGTAGAAGATAGCATAGAATTTCATGCATTCTAAAGCAATGTCACAGAAGAAAAATGCCAATTTCAAGGGCTGATCAAGAAACGTATGAAAAAACAGATTCCATAGAAATGATTATTTTAATATTTTTCCATTAATATTCCCCAGTTACTGAATTAGTATTTGCTAGTAATTCTGGCAATCTGGCTTTCACTCCTGTTTACGATCTACATGTATATCTTGCTACAGATAGTTAACCTCATCGTTGAAAGTTGAGTGAAAATGGATGCACTATTAATTCCAATCTGATCAGATCTGATGAGGAAATTTCTTTGATACATACTAGTATATGTGGTCTAATGTGTGGTCTATTTTTTTCAGACAGTAACTTTTTTTTCTGTGACTGAATTTGAATGTTCATTTAGATCATACTAGTATACCGGTACATTTACTTACTCATACTAGTACCGGTATCTTCAAAATGTGTAGTTTTGGACAACATGTGTGGATATAATAAAAGGGGCATGTCCAGTTTGATATCTAAGAATGAGATTATTGAAAAAATAATTTTTATTATTAATAATTATGAAGTACAATAATAAATCCAAATGCAGTTGTGCTTTTTAATACTTATACTTTATTTTGTTATTGGTCTGTCTGTCCATTCGCCTTTTTCGTTTCCGGATGATAACTTCAGTAAGTCGGAACTGAATGGAATTAAATTTGATATGTGAGATTACTAGCCCAAAATATCCCCCCCCCCCCCCCGGTACAAATTTAGCTTTGGCCTGCCAATTTCACCAATTATGCCCCTTTTTGTTGGAATTTGCACTAAAATTTTCCTTTCCGGATGATAACTTTAGTACCTGCAAGTCTGAACTGAATGGAATGAAAATTTGGAATGTGAGTTTACTAGCCCAAAATACAGGTCAAGTTTATATTTGGCCAATTTTCACCTGAGTTATGGCTCTTTTGCCATGCCCTAGCGATACTCTTGTTAATAGTATTTAAATATGGTAATTAAACATGATCATGATTATTTGGTGAGTAAGAGCAGTGTATGCTTGCAGTACCAACTTATATATTTATAAAGATGAGTACAGTAATGCTCTAAATAATCAACCCCTTAACCACAGCAGAATTATGGGTAACTTTTCAGGATTTAGTCTGAAATATGGCTTGTTGCCATTCATCGGAAAGCTCTCCCCGAGAGCTTTCCGATGAATGGCAACAAGCCATATTTCCTTAGGGCATTACTGTACTTGTCTCAAACCAGCATCCCCCTCCTGGCAGCTGTACTGGAACAGTAAGTTGTTTTGGGATTAGGCCAATATGCTGTCCAGCAATGGCGAAACTGGTCGAATCTCAATAAACTTGCATTTGTGATCCATGCACAGAGGATGTACATACCGGGTAACCCTTTTCTTGTATACATGTATATGGGCAAGTTTGTCAGTTGCTTTCTGGTGGTCGGTGATATAAGTACTTGAAATGAGAGTAATTTAATGTTGGAATTAACCCTTTGGCGAGTAGAACGACATATATGTCGTCTATCGGTTGAGGAGTAGATTACTAGAACGACATATATGTCGTCTATCGGTTGAGGAGTAGAACGACATATATGTCGTTTCAGGAAGTGTTATTTTATGTAGACATAACTTCAATAAATCATCTGATTTATAAATGATTTGTATAGGAGTTATTTTGATTAATATAATGTCCCAAATGTATAAGTGCAATCGATTATGATAACAAAACGTTAAAAAAAATGCGATGGAATTAACACTGTGCTTCTTCCACCCTTAAACCTGATATTTTGATACTGTAGATGTATAGCCTAACTGCTGAACTGACAATAAACCCCAAAAAAACAAACCACTGATACCAGAACAAACCTGGATTAAAACCTTTGGACCAATTTGTTTTAGGTGGTATGTCAAATTCATTGACTTGACACATATCCTCATATATAGAATATCATAAGTAAATATCCTACTGGTATATTTGATCGACCTTTGTACCCGGAAAACATTGACAATTGTCCTTGTTGCCAATATGTACTAGGAGGCAATCTGCTGTCCTTGTTCTGTTTGTTGATTATGTAAGCAATCTTATTGGGTTTCAGTTTACTCTTTATATAACTCTTTATATATGGCTATGAAACCTCTCGGCAGGCAGTTTGTTATATAAAGTGTGCATACATGCTCAATTTGTTGTGAATTTTTAATGTTTGATATGAAATGACAGTGTGTTAGTCAAATAGTGTCATTTGTGTATCGATATTTGCTCATTATTTCACATATTGAAGAACAGGTTACTAACCGGACCATGCTCACAGTGCTAACTGGCTATTTGGCATGTTCAGGTAACTGAGCAACCAACATTCAATTAAGGTAGTATGCATGTGGCTCATGCTGATCTATAGTAAGAGAGGGAGAAAATTTTATTAAAGGTGGTTTAACCCTTTACCCAACAAACTGGCCAAAACCGGCCAAATAAAGCTTCAACAGCCTAAAATATCTTCTGTCTGTCTCAATAGAACCATACAAATATGGATATCATTGGAACCGGCTCCTTGACCACATTGTGATAGTTACAGTTATGTCCTGTGCCAATGCATTCTCTTATATATGCGAGTCGACCATAGGTCGCCTCGCATATATAAGAGAATGCATTGGCCTAAAAAAAATCTTTTTTTAACACTTTTTACCATTTTTTCTTACATTCTTTAACAATTTTATAATTTTTAATGTGTTAAGCCAATGCATTCTCTTATATATGCGAGGCAACCTATGGTCGACTCGCATATATAAGAGAATGCATTGGCACAGGGCCGTTCTGTTGGGTAAAGGGTTAAAGCCTGAAGATACCGGTATTCCAGCTGGGTCTTCAAATTCTCCTAAATTCAAGCTGGAAAAGTATCCAAAATAAAGAAATTAATTGTGCCCAAATTAGTACAGAAGATGCTTCTTTTGATGTCAAATTTCCAAATTTCTCACACTGTGGTCGGCCTGGTGGTCTGCCCGGTGGGTCCGTGGTGTACAGCTGTGTGCCCCAAATTAAGGGAATCTCAAGGCCTGTATAATACAGTCCAGTTCCGGCATCATAATATATTCATAAATACTCTTCAAATGAATTTAGTGATGCTATGATTCCGCATGGCAGGCTAGCATTCACCCTCTGGGAACCTCATTCTGCTGAGGCCTCAACTGCTATGGGAGAATTAGAATAAGATTGAAGATCCCCAGTTGAAGTTGGTGATCTTCACCCATTTGTCACCTTGATTATGCATTTTATCTTTTGCAAATTAGAGGATATATAGAAACTGAGCAGAAGGGAAAAAGTAACTATGCACAATGTTAATTTGAGACTATACATGTCAATACTTCACAGAAGATGACGCCTAAACAGAATGAGGTCCCCAGAGGGTGAATTTGATGATGTTAGCCCACTATGCAGTATAGCATTACTAAATTCACCCTTTGGGGACCTCACTCTGGAAATGACAGACACAATATTTCAAGGCTTGCATTCATCTTATAGTACAGTATACTATAGTTCATGTACATGGTGTGAAACTTCTTGCCTGTCACCAAAGAACAGTAATGTCCTAAATAATTGACCCTAAACCAGAGCAGAATTATGGGAAATATTTCATGATTTAGTCGGAAATTTGGCTTGCTGCCATTCATCGGAAATCTCTCAGTGAGAGTTTTCTGATGAATGGTAACACCGTAACAAGCCATATTTCCGACTAAATCATGAAAAATTTCCCATAATTTTGCTCTGGTTTAGGGGGTATCAATTGGTTAAACGGTCATATACTAGTACTTCGGGCATTACTGTAGTAATTACATGTAGTAATTACATGTAATTACATGTAAACTGTACTTTCACTTTATTAAGTCATTAGGAGGAACTGAAATAAAGTCTTTATAAAAGTATTCCATGGATTTGAAATAGGAACCTGATAAGAATGTTCATGTAATAAAACGTGAGAATTAGTGAATAACTACTAGTACACATGTAGTTTATAACAATAATTTTAGGCCATTAAACTCCACTGGAAACCATTTACCAGTAAGTTGTTCTGAATCAAGCACTTTAAACATCTGGCCCTTCCTGCCACAAACAATAGAATCACTGTGGTAGTAGTTTTGTTCCTGATTACCATATATACTACACTGTAGTACTGTACTGTCCAAAGTAAATGACTCATCAAATCGGGGTGGCACACCAGTTAGACCGCTATTTGGTTAGACTTTAAACACAGTTATAAACCGCAAAACAACCAGAGGATTGTGTGGAATGTAATCATCTACTGGTAAGAAATGTTACAGTAATGTCCTAAATAATTGACCCCTAAACTCGGTGAGAGCTTTCCGATGAATGGCAATAAGCCTTATTTCCGACTAAATCCTGAAAAATTCCCCATAATTCTGCTGTGGTTAAAGGGTCACATACTTCGGTCATTACTGTACTTCCAGTACAATTGTAGCTCCAGCAAATCTATATACAGGTATGTCATAAAAATGAAACAGTCAGCAGTTAGCTTCATTGTATGGGCAGGAAGGAATATAACCAAGGTTTCTTTACCATATTTAATCGCAGTCACAGAACTGCAGATGTGATTTCACCACAGTTATAAACACATAATAACCCCAATTGCTGGTCAATTACAGTAATGCCCTAAGTAATCGACTGCTTTATCACAGCAAAATTATGGGTAATTTTTCAGGATTTAGTCGGAAATATGGCTTGTTGCCATTCATCGGAAAGCTCTCACTGAGAAGTCGATTACTTAGGGCATTACTGTACTTGGGGTAATACAGTACCTCAACATCTCTTCATGAATGGACAATTTGTTGCTATAGTGATTGAATCAATACCTGTAGTGTCTTCTACAATATAAATGCGATTAAAAGTACTAGTACATGTCCACCTTTAAATAGTCCTCAAACAATAAAAGCCATTCTTCAATTGTAAACCTCAGGCAATCTTTGGCCTTTGTACACAGCAATTTTCTTTGATTCTCATATGTTTAACTTTAGTCTCTCATAAACAATGACCTTGCAGCGATTTACTGACATTACTCATTCAGACCCCCTACACCATTCCACATTGTTACTGTAAGTATCATTATTCTTTGCATAGCAGTTTCCGGTAGATTATTTTAAAGGTTTTAACGAAAATCAATTGACCGACCAGGATCAAATAATAACATTAAACTATTTGTTCTGGTAACTAAGTACATAACGGGTATGCATCAGAGTTGTTTGTCTAGCACATAATGTATTCTGCATTTAGGGACCTGGTGTACATAACATATTGCATCAGAGATGCTCAAATCTGGAAATAGTGTGTCTGACATTTGCAGAATGAGGTCCCCAGAGGGTGAATTTAGTATTTCAGCAGGCAAGCATCACCAAATTCACCCTCTGAGACCTCATTCCTCTTGGTCATCAATTTCTTTCAGTTTCTGTATCTCCTAATTTGCAGAAGATAAATTGCATAATCGAGGTGACTAATGGGTGAACATCACCAACTTCAACTGGGGAATTTCAATCTGATCCTAGGTCTCCCTAGCAGTTTAGGTCTAAGTAGAATGAGGTTCCCAGAGGGTGAATTTGGTGATGCTAGCCTGCTGTGTGGGAAAGCGTCGCCAAATTCATCATCTGGGGACCTCATTCTGCAAATGTCAGACACACTATATCCATGCAGGTTTGGAGATGCTGAGATGTGTGTCTGATATTCAGTGTATTGTGCTCATGGGCAGGGTAATCATTAATGCATTCATGGCCTATCATAGGGATCTGACGTAGAATACATGGCATACACTGACAGATTAATGCCTTCGTGTCCTATCGCAGGGACCTGGTATTTGTATACATACATGTACATGTAGTATGCAGATTAATGTTAAAAAGCGTATGTCGGAATGGTCTATTATTGATTTGGAGTGATGCTAAGGTGATAAAAGCAGACAACAGATAGATAAAAGTGCAGAAGGAACCCTAGTTATTGAGGGAAATATTTAGATAATAAGTTATATAAATTTATAGGAACTACGCAGTTTAGTAATCTACTGGCTCCCCACTTATGGACCTACTCCCCACCCAATCACCAGTTCTCTATTACCTTGATCTACCATATGTACTGTCTTCCAGAGTAGCTGACTAACACTTGACTAACATATATATATATATATGAAGAAAATACCCCTTTGCACAAAACCCTGCTCCAACATTAGTTAAAACGAAAAAAAATCACACAAACCCTACCAAATGTTATAGCTACCAAACCAGCCATAACCCATATATCTCTGGAAGGCACTACATCAATCACCATAAAATAACTCAATCATGCATGTAAATATGTTCAGCTGTCATCTTGTAAACATTTTATATTTAAATCGACTGTAGTGGGAGAGGGGCTTCATAAGTTGAAAAAACTTGTGCCCCAATCCCTTTTGTATTATTTGCAAATAAAATACGTTTCAAGTCAAGTCAAGATACAGTAATGCCCTAAGTAATCGACTCTTAACTACAGCAGAATTATGGGTAACTTTTCAGGATTTAGTCGGAAATATGGCTTGTTGCCATTCATCGGAAAGCTCTCCCCGAGAGCTTTCCGATGAATGGCAACAAGCCATATTTCCGACTAAATCCTGAAAAGTTACCCATAATTCTGCTGTAGTTAAAGAGTCAATTACTTAGGGCATTACTGTAGATAAAAGTGCAGAAGGAACCCTAGTTATTGAGTGAAATATTTAGATAATAAGTTCAAGAAACCATGTCGTTTGTTGAACTTATTAATCTGAACATTTCCTCATCAATGAGTATTTAGTACAGAAAGGGTTAGAATTATTTTATTTGTAATATAATACAAAGTGGATTGGGGCAAAACTTAATGAGCGCTCCGAACAGAGGAATTCAGATGTTATTTGGTTTATTTTCTCCATGAAAACAATTGTGATTGTTCAATGAGTACACCTTAGGCCAGTACAAGTACAATGTACCAGTACCAATCTCTACCAGAGCGCACCAGTCATATTTTCTTTCTGACTCTGTCACCGGCTGGGTATTGGTCTGTGTTTCTATATTTAGCATGGGGTTTTCCAGCAAAAATGGCGAAACCCGATCGCTCCAATGTCAAATTTTCTACGTGCTTTGGGAACTATTCCCGCGCTAAAACATAACGACAGAATGGAAAATCAGAGCGGTAGTTTTGTTGATGATTTTCTCAAGCTACTAGTAAAAATGTCAGCAAATTAGAACTCTTGTGTTTGACTTGCCATGCGAGTTGTGACAATGTCGTACACGTGCGTTTAGTCTTTTGTGTTGATAAAATAATCGGAGAACCGAATCACACAGTTTCGAAATATAGTTCCTTGGTTTTAGTGGGACTTTTCAAACTTATATTTCAAAATTTACACAAATTTTGTTCGATATTTTATGAACTTAACAAGGGCAGCATGTTGATGTGTTTACTTAGTATCTTAATATCGCAGAAGTGAAATGTCACCGGTAGCAGCAGTCTTACCGAGTCATCAAGGGAGGTAAACCCTGGAGTTTGTACCAGTACATGTACTGTAATACAGTTGAAATATATATGTAGTTAAAAGTGTATGCAGGATTTAGAACTTAATCGTTTTCTTACATTTAGTAGTACATGTGCATGTATGATATGTCAAGTACATTTAGTATGGCTTGTATGTTTCATTCTATTTGTCACATGTTTCCACTCTGTACTATTATTATTCTACCATTTACTATTATTCTGCCCTGTTTTATTATTCTACCCTGTACTATTATTCTACCCTGTACTATTATTCTGCCCTGTTCTATTATTCTTCCCTGTACTATTCTGCCTTGTACTATTCTGCCCTGTTCTATTATTCTACCCTAGCTGTACTATTATTATGCCCTGTTTTATTATTCTGCCCTGTACTATTATTCTATACTGTACTATTATTCTACCCTGTTCTATTATTCTTCCCTGTACTATTATTCTACCCTGTACTATTATTCTGCCCTGTTCTATTATTCTTCCCTGTACTATTATTCTGCCTTGTACTATTATTCTACCATTTACTATTATTCTGACCTGTTCTATTATTCTACCCTGTACCATTATTCTGCCCTGTTCAATTATTCTACCATTTACCATTATTCTGCCCTGTTCTATTATTATACCCTGTACTATTATTCTGCCCTGTTTTATTATTCTACCCTGTACTATTATTCTACCCTGTACTATTATTCTACCCTGTACTATTATTCTGCCTTGTACTATTATTCTGCCCTGTACTATTCTGCCCTGTTCTATTATTCTACCCTGTACTATTATTCTGCCCTGTTCTATTATTCTATACAGTACTATTATTCTGCCCTGTTCTATTATTCTTCCCTGTACTATTATTCTGCCCCATACTGTTCTGCCCTGTTCTATTATTCTACCCTGTACTATTATTCTGCCCTATTCTATTATTCTTCCCTGTACTATTATTCTGCCTTGTACTATTATTCTGCCCTGTACTATTATTCTGCCCTGTACTCATTTGGAGCTACAGTGGTAAACATACACATTTGGCAAGTAGACCAATGTGTTCATACATGTATGTGCCTTAGTTAGAATGCAGAATGCATTGTAAATTGTTCATATACAGACCTATATGTTCTGCCTCCAGTAAGAAACAGGGATATCATTTATTGGTCAGAGAGCTGAACAATACTAGTATATCCTATGTTTACGTCTCAAGCTGTCAACATAGTAATAAGGGAAACCACGACAACCATTACAATGTCTCTTACCAGCCTGCTTTTTCATGACTTCATTTATGTTGAACAACATTGTCATTCATCGGAAAGCTCTCAGGGAGAGCTTTCCGATGAATGGCAACAAGCCATATTTCCGTCTAAATCCTGAAAAGTTACCCATAATTCTGCTGTGGTTAAGGAGTCGAATACTTAGGGCATTACTGTATAAGTTTGATGGAGTTTATGAGGCTTTCTAACATTTTGACTTAACATCAGTCATCACCGATTGAAGTGACAAACAAGATTCAAACATCCCGTCATGTTTATATGTTTATCGGTTGTTAATGGTATCTGATCCCAGAACTGTTAAAGATAATATGAAGACAACATGAACAAGGCCGCTTTAAAATACAAGGCGGCACATTACTAGATCAATAATCACATACAACTATATACCGGTATTTCAAAGACTTATTGTCGCCAGGTATGGATTGTTGGTAGTGCCTTCAGTAGATGATACTATACAGTGTAGCTTCTTATCATCACAGAGAAAGGTCTTGCTATGGTTATGATGTCCTTTAACCCTTTGAGTGCCAGGGGCCGATCTCATCGGCCCTAAACCTACAAAATAAGTCTGTTAAAGACTATAAGAATAAATTATTAAAATTGTAAAAAATTGTGAAAAAAAAAAAATTGTTAGGCCAATGCATTCTCTTATATATGCGAGGCGACCTATGGTCGACTCGCATATATAAGAGAATGCATTAGCACAGGGTATATGGGTTGATACAAAAATCGGACCTGGCACTCAAAGGGTTAAATAAGCCAGCTTCCTGCATTATAAATTGATTGTAGACATTATTGAGCATACTCAAGTATTCCTATGAAGAACAGAACAGACACTTGTAGGAAGGTGCATAGTACCTGTTACAGAACTTTTGGGGTGGGGGTGTCTCATCCAGTGTTTCAGCCAGGATAGAAAAGTTGTTGGCTGCAGAATTTTTTTTGAAATTTCAGCCTATCCAGGGCACTTCTGGGGCCTCCTGGAGCCTTGTTCTCAAGTGTTTAATGCTTTGTTGAAAGTAATATTTCACACCTGATGAATCTTAATCTGTATTGTTTGTGGGGAATGATGATGGTACAGTAATGCCTGAAGTATATGACCCTTAACCACAGCAGAATTATAGGAAATTTTTCAGGATTTAGTCGGAAATATGGCTTGTTGTCATTCATCGGAATGCTCTCCCCAAGAGCTTTCCGATGAATGGCAGCAAGCCATATTTCCGACTAAATCCTGAAAAATTTCCCATAATTCTGATGTGGTTTAGGGGTCGATTATTTAGGACATTACTGTATGTTAATTATCAATGACTGGGAATGATTATTGCAAGTAAGATATTGACTGAGCCAATGATTTTATTAGAAGCTAACTGATAGCATGAGTTTTAAATCTCTGTTAAGGCACAACTGTCAACAGTTAGAATTTATTTGCTGAAATTAAGTTAAAGTGATGTGGAACATTCCGGTATGGTGATCAAATAGAAATGGAGAATTTTGGAGTAATTTTTACAAATAGTATATCCTAATTAACAACACACACCGTCATTCTTATATGTGAATTAGACGCAGTGACTCTCGATGGCGAAATTGTTTTCATTAGTTTATCGCCGATAGACGCGTCCCGAATCTAGTAGTAAATATTTACAATTGAGCATAGTTCTGACGATGTTTTCTATGGATTGGTACAGTCGATTTGCTTCAAATATTCGGCGATGTTAGTAGAATGTTACTTTCCTCCAGTTGTCATAGCACCTGAATACTAACTTATCATTTTCACGCAACCGAACAAGTAGGTAATATGTCTTTAAGGCTTCATCAAAATTGAAGTTTACAATTGATGTATCAGAGTAGCTGGTTCTGATCAACTTGTCAAGGGACTTTATTGAAATAATAGCTCTCATTTTACTTTTAATTCTGGCGCTATTATAAGCTGTGTGAGCTAGAAGCGAAAGGCCCCAAGGACGAAAGGACGGCTCTCTGGCTAAAACTGTGGTCTCATCTCCCCAAACTTAGGAAAAATTTTCATCAGCTGGAAATTTCAGATAAATAATAAGCTGAAATTGTTTTGATAAGTACTTGAATTTTCCAACCATTATTCAATGTAAAATATATCATTTACAATGACAAGAATCAGAATATTTTCTGACTTTCGGTAAAAATTTTAGACATGAAAAGATTAGCAGAGGCTCTGTATATTGTTTATCAAATGGAAAAATAGTTATAGTTTGGCAAAATAATTCAGTTGACATAAGTTGTGGCAATTGTGATTTCAAGTCTGTGAAAAGTATAATTTATTGAGGATTTAATTGCTCTCTTCATATGATTCATTTCTTTTTTTTCAGTTATCAGATGTCCATGTGTATGTCGTTCCTCCAGAATTATGGCGAGAGAAGTTCAACAACTTACTTGCCTCCAGTATTACAGAGACTGTGTCTATAGGTATAATAAGGTGAGCTATCTGCCTCCAGTATTACATAGACTGTGTCTATAGGTATAATAAGATGAGCTATCTGCCTCCAGTATTACAGAGACTGTGTCTATAGGTATAATAAGGTGAGCTATCTGCCTCCAGTATTACAGAGACTGTGTCTATAGGTATAATAAGGTGAGCTATCTGCCTCCAGTATTACAGAGACTGTCTATAGGTATAATAAGGTGAGCTATCTTCCTCCAGTATTACAGAGACTGTGTCTATAGGTATAATAAGGTGAGCTATCTGCCTCCAGTATTACAGAGACTGTGTCTATAGGTATAATAAGGTGAGCTATCTGCCTCCAGTATTACAGAGACTGTGTCTATAGTATAATAAGGTGAGCTATCTGCCTCCAGTATTACAGAGACTGTGTCTATAGGTATAATAAGGTGAGCTATCTGCCTCCAGTATTACAGAGACTGTGTCTATAGGTATAATAAGGTGAGCTATCTGCCTCCAGTATTACAGAGACTGTGTCTATAGGTATAATAAGGTGAGCTATCTGCCTCCAGTATTACAGAGACTGTGTCTATAGGTATAATAAGGTGAGCTATCTGCCTCCAGTATTACAGAGACTGTGTCTATAGGTATAATAAGGTGAGCTATCTGCCTCCAGTATTACAGAGACTGTGTCTATAGGTATAATAAGGTGAGCTATCTGTCTCCAGTATTACAGAGACTGTATCTATAGGTATAA
The DNA here is from genome assembly GCA_032622095.1 of Siphonodentalium dalli. Lineage (NCBI taxonomy): Eukaryota > Metazoa > Mollusca > Scaphopoda > Gadilida > Siphonodentaliidae > Siphonodentalium > Siphonodentalium dalli. The sequence goes on from CP136069.1 coordinate 183,598,895, forward strand.
TAAGGTGAGCTATCTGCCTCCAGTATTACAGAGACTGTGCCTATAGGTATAATAAGGTGAGTTATCTGCCTCCAGTATTACAGAGACTGTGTCTATAGGTATAATAAGGTGAGCTATCTATGCCTCCAGTATTACAGAGACTGTGTCTATAGGTATAATAAGGTGAGCTATCTATGTCTCCAGTATTACAGAGACTGTGTCTATAGGTATAATAAGGTGAGCTATCTGCCTCCAGTATTACAGAGACTGTGTCTATAGGTATAATAAGGTGAGCTATCTATGTCTCCAGTATTACAGAGACTGTGTCTATAGGTATAATAAGGTGAGCTATCTATGTCTCCAGTATTACAGAGACTGTGTCTATAGGTATAATAAGGTGAGCTATCTGCCTCCAGTATTACAGAGACTGTGTCTATAGGTATAATAAGGTGAGCTATCTGCCTCCAGTATTACAGAGACTGTGTCTATAGGTATAATAAGGTGAGCTATCTGCCTCCAGTATTACAGAGACTGTGTCTATAGGTATAATAAGGTGAGCTATCTATGTCTCCAGTATTACAGAGACTGTGTCTATAGGTATAATAAGGTGAGCTATCTGCCTCCAGTATTACAGAGACTGTGTCTATAGGTATAATAAGGTGAGTTATCGGCCTCCAGTATTACAGAGACTGTGTCTATAGGTATAATAAGGTGAGCTACCAGTATCTGCTGATGCACTAGAGTGGCATTTAAGCCTGAGTTAAGTGTGCCTGTCATAGCAGGCTGGCATCACCAAATTCCCATTGGGAACCTCGATGATGTAATGTGTCGTCTGCTAATTTGGGGATATCGAGAAACTGAACTAAAAAAGAAACAGAATCTATGTGAAGAAGTTTCTATAGAAATTTGATGATAAAGAAACTTTCCAGATAAAATGAGGTCTAAGCAGAATGAGGTCCCCAGAGGGTGAATTTAGTAATGCTAGCCCGTTATGTCAGATAGTGTAACTAAATTCACCCTCTGGGGACCTCATTCTGCAAACGACAGGCACACTAAACTCAGGCTTGCACTTGGGTGGCATTCCGGTCAAATGTCAATATTCAATTTGTTTTTGAATGTGCAAAAATAGATCTACATGTAACATGAATACAGCGGAAGGTTTATAAATTATCTAGACTATACTGTTGAAATTGATAATTATTCAAAAGAGACAGTGGATAGGTATCTGTGTATACATGTATGCCATGTTCATGATCTCTGATAGCATCAATCAAATTTTCATTCATAAATGTTCTACCAGTATAAAACTGTAAATCTCAGAATAGAGGATACCTGGTGATTTTAATGGATATTGTAAATTATCTCAGGAGTGTCAAAAGCAAATGTTTATTTTCATGAGCAGCTGTCCATGACATTGTCTTGTTAACGAATTAGATAATTTTTGGTATCCACTGAAATACATTATATTTTTTAGCTCAATGCCGTCTGCAGCGACGGGTTGAAGCTTTTGGGATTTGTTCATTACAGTGTATAGAGATTCTCTTGGGAATTTGCACAGTGAAATTGAGATGTTTCCTGGTGAATTTTGAACCAGGATCTTTTGTTTCATGGATTGTTCGATGCGGGGATCATATTATGCTGTTTGTGCGATATATTCTTTCATAATTTGGCCATTAAATGCATTAATTAGTATTTTTTGTTCATCTCAAATCGATGGTCTGGAATAATTTCATAGATTGTTGACCAGGCATTCTTTTATCTTACTTTGAAAAAGATGACAATATCGCTTATAACTTTTTATAATATTTTTTCTCAGAGTATCATTTATTTCGATAGATAGAAAATGATCGAGCCACAAATAAACATTCTAATATTGCTGGTCTATGTGGTGCATCCATTTTCTTGTAAAAATTCCCAGCTTATGAGCACTTGGGTTTGTACCATTTCAATCTTTCGGACATTCAATTTTTTTACTGCCTTCGTACGCGAATAATGAATGTGCATGGCATTTTATGATTCCATGTATAAATTAATTCTATGAGAATGAACTGATTGAAGGAAACTCAATCCCATCTCTGAACAAAATATTTTTGGCTGGCATGAACGATATTTTTTCTGCTGAATACTCTCATATTCATCACTGGAGACTTGTACAGGCCAACATAAAAATGAAGCAGTTCAGTGTTTTACTGAAAACAAACTATGAAATCACATGAAATATGAAACAATCCTAACCGGTCATCTATCGTTTATTTCACATTCACAATGACACATAGCTGTAGCCACAATATTTATCTGCCAGATGTAAACATGATTTGATATAAATTAATTAAAATTTACATATATGAAATTGCATTGCTACAAGTAAATGAAACCCTTGGCTGACAACGTCATTGTCTATGTCATGTTAAATAACCCACAGCACAATGTCAAATATCAGACAGCACGTGCCTTCTTAGTACATCGCAATTTGATATACGACAATGTCAAAGGTCGATAAACACATGCAAGTTTCTGCGAACTTCAGTCAATACGGAATTCATGATAGTATACTTTTGTTTTGATACCACGACATTCTGCATGGCGTAGAATGTGACATTTACTCAGAAACTCCAGAATGTACATGGAAAACTGACTATGTGTGATTGTTGACATGGGATGAGGCTTTATACCATATCGTTGGATGTTTATACCTGAGTTACATTGTATAATGATGATTGCGAGTTATATAGAGAATAATCAATTGCTTCTGAGAATTACGTTAAATAATTCTCGAGAGGCAAGAGACGTTGGTAAAGAACGAGTAACGTGCATGTAATGCGCATGTAATGCGCATGGAGTTTCTTACCTAAACGTCTCTCGCCTCGAGTGAATTATTTAACGTAATTCTCGGAACTAATTGATTACTCTATTTATTACACTTCTGCATAAATTTGGTTCGCCAAATATGATTAAAACACCCAGAATTAATGCAGGAAGTCCCGATGCGGAGAAAGATCGACCATCGAAAATTCAGTCTAGATCAGTAAGCGACGTAACATCAATCGTCACGAGAAATGACATAATTCACTAGTGACATTACCAATTTTATTTAACGGCATTTTCAATGGAAATCGCACATATAGGAGTGTAATAAATTGAAATAATAGTGAAAAACATTGACCTAGCTAGTATCAACTCTATATATACATGTAGTACATGTACATTTACATTGCAAGAAACATTTTATTGTCATTAAAGCCAGGATATTGGGGGGTGAATTTAGTGACGCTATTCTTACAGTGGGCTAACGTCACTGAATTCACCTTCTGGGGACCTCATTCTTCTTAGGCCTCAACTGCTGGTTGACCTATGATCAGAATGAAGTTCCCCAGTTGAAGTTGTTGATGTTCACCGATTAATCACCTTGATTATGCAATTTATCCTCTGCAAATTAGGGGATATAGAAACTGAAGAAGGGAAAAAGTAACTAAAACAATATTTAATTTTGGACTATAGATACTTCCCAGAGGAGATGAGGCCTAAGCAGAATGAGGGCCCCAGAGGTGAATTTGGTGATGCTAGCCCATGTGCGGGTTAGCATCACTAAATTCACCCTCTGGAAACCTCATTCTGCAGATGTCAGACACACTATATCTCACTTGGATCTACCCAACTTATACATGTATGTTTTCTGCTTACAGGATTCATCCAGAGATAAAGGTTTACTCGTTACGGGATGAATTCGAGACTCAACTTGGTGCAGAAATCGTTCCTCAAGATTATGTGTTCCTCAAGAGTGTCGGTCGGAGTCTTACACGGGTGAGAATTTATTTTTGGTCAATGGAAAATGTATTTTTTTACCCCCACGTTTCGAAGCAAAACATGGGGTATACTGCATTGATTTTGTCCTGTAGGGCTGCAACGATTCATCTTGAATTCAATGTATTATCGGATCTGAACGAAATTTTGATATGGATGTTCGCCATCATGTCAGCTTTCAAAACATTGCCCAATGACATTTTCATTTTCCATTCTAGAGTTCTATTCTCCTTTGTTTATTTTAACCCTTCATGACGGGAGCTGCAATGGTGCAGCATTAAAGATCCTGGGCCATTGCATTTTCTTATATATGCAAGTCTCCCGTAGGGAGCATTTTCTTATATGAGAAATTGGACTGGCTTAAAATGTTATGGTAAATATTGTTAGGCCAATGTATTCTCTCCCTATGGGAGACTCGCATATATATAAGAGATGCATTGGCACAGGGTTTTCGCATAATTTCAGGTAGCTCCAGTTATGGAAGGGTTAAACCAGTATAATCAAGAACATGAAATTTTTTTTTAAACAATAACCCTCCAGAGATGAGATTCCGCATGCTGAAGCCATTGTTTACAAACATTACTATAACAGGGAAGCCAATGTTGTGTTTTCAGCAATGAACAATAATATACAAAGGCACTGATCATGATCAGTTGTGGTGCTCTTCGTATTTCCTTATTACATTAAAAATTGCGACAGCAGTGGCAGCATGTAAGCCATCTGATGTTAATTTCTTGGTATTATATAATTGAACACAGAAAATACTAATTGTAGCACTTTGTTCTGGTAATTACGGTAATGAGTAAAATTTGGTCACCAAGTAACAGGTATGAATTTAGGTGATATACCATTACGATGTCATTCATAGAATTTGTTATTTGTAAGTTGTGTAGCGAAATTCAAATAACTTGATATTGACATTGTGAACGCCTTGCAGGGGCGTTAACTTTGGTCTGTTACAATATGAACTAATTTCCACCATTGATGCCATAAACACAAGTGTATTTAACAAAAATAAATACAGTTTACACAAACACAAACCATTGATTTGATGACATAAAAGAGTCACATAAATAAGCCTTCACTCTCTTTAAATTGAAAAAATGTGGATATATTGATAGGTACTAAACCATAGTTACATTTAAATCACTTCAGTTTGACAGCGATTCAATATGTACCCACTTAAATGAGAACTTATCTGCCATGTCCAATAAATTCTGACTTATTTATCCTGCATCGTGTGTCAATGTGGATCAATGGGAGTGGACTGAAAGGTTAAAACGATCCGAGGACAATAATGTCAAGGTCGTAAAATCAATGTTCACATAAAGAGGAGGGCGCAAACAAATAGAGCATTTCCAGGGGCGGTGGGGGCAGGTGTGATGTAAAAACCTGGCGATAATATATGAACGTGACAACTAAGGAACTAATAAGGCTAAAATAAATAATATTTGTGTTTCCCGTTTTGCACCCCAAACAAATTAGAGGCGGGCGGTAGGCTTTTCATTTTATTTTTATTTTCATGTTATTTTATTTTTATACCCCCCCCCCTTCCCGCAACGAAGTTATGGGGGGGTATACTGGAATCAGCTTAGCCGTCTGTCCGTCATCAGTCGTCCATCCGTCGTCAGTCCGTGGACACAAATAGTGTTTTTCTCAGTCGTTTTATGATCATTTTCCGTGAAACTTGGCACAGACATCAACCACCATGGGAACCTGTGCACCTGCGATTATGACATCTGTCCGACATTTTGTGGTGGAGTTATCTCACTTTTTCGACTTAGAACATTTTCTTGCAACATGCATAATTTTGTCCGAGCTTTTATTCCTACATTTTTAGGTCATGTTTTTTAATCTTGGCACTGATATTTAGTACCATGGAAACCTGTGCACCTGCGTCTGTCCGACTTTTTTTGTGTGGAGTTATTCCCCTTTTTCGACTTAGAACATTTTCGCAACATGCATAATTTTGTCCGAGCTTTTATTCGTACATTTTTCGTTCAATAGGTTTAAGATTAGGGTTAGGGTTGTGCACCTGCAATGTGAACTGTTATTTTATTATTTTAACTAAATGTTTACTGACATGTGAAACATCTTAGTATTTTAAAAACACGGGGGGTATCCTTAGTCCCATTGGGACAGTCACACCTCTAGTTTCATTTGATTTCGTTAGCATGAAAAGTTTTAAGATCCAGCAGCACTAAAAATGATTTGTTTCGACATCCATCATGCAGTACCATGTCACAGAAGTCATGCGGTTGACATGCCTTATAAAAGTACCACAGAAACATTGGTCAAGCTAGTGTTAGTACAACTACATTATGAGCACCTTGAGTCAACAAATATGTACTTTTTATAGAGATTTACCTCTTGGATTTGTTGCCAAGTATCTTCAAGTTCAAGTTCATGCAGCTCTTTCGAAATGGAAAGCCATTAGCTGATTTTGATATTTGCTTTATAAAAGTCCACATTAAGGACAATAGTCAGCATGGTTTAGTATTGATTGATCTAATATTAATGTCATCTGATGTTGAAGCAGGTTCAATGCACTCATAAGTCTGAGTTTAGTGTGCCAGAATGAGGTCCCCAGAGGGTGAATATCCCTCATTGTGGGCTAGCATCACTAAATTCACCCTCTGGTGACCTCATTCTGCTTAGGCCTCATCTTCTCTGGAAAGTTTCTGTAGTATCAAATTTCTATAGAAACTTCTTCACATAGATTCTATTTCTTTTTTAGTTAGTTGCTTCTATATCCCCAAATTGGCAGACGACACATTGCATAATCGAGGTTCCCAGTGGGTGGACATCCCAATATTCACCATCTGGGAACTTCAATCTGAGTCTATGACTATCTCACCCATAGCAGATGAGGCCATGTAGAATGAGGTCCCCTGAGTTTAGTGTGCCTGTCATTCTACAAATGAGGTTCCCACCTCATTCTACAAATGACAGGCACACTAAGCTCAGACTTGAATGCACTCAGGAGGTCAATGAACTTTGTGGAGTTGGATATTCGGAGATAAGAGCATTAAAATAGTTAGTGAATGATTCGGTTCAAATCCCCAAATGTGTGCAATTAAACAGCTAGTGTATCTCCATTGTAATTCAATGCAAAAACATTCAAAATAAACTACAGGAAAAGCAATTTTTTATCAGCACCATGAACTGCAGTAATGCCCTAAATAATCGACTCCTTAACCACAGCATAATTATGGGTAATTCTGCTGTGGTTAAGGAGTCGATTATTTAGGGCATTACTGTATGAAGTGAGACACAGGCCTCAAAATATGGTGCTGAACATCTACAGAATGAGGTCCCCAGAGGGTGAATTACCCTGTACAGCAGGTTAGTGCCACCATGTTCATCCTCTGGGGACCTCTTTCTGCATGGCCTCATCTACTATGCAAGACCTAGACACAGATTTAATTTCCCAGATGGTACTTAAGGGGGTGATGTGCACCTTGATTATGCATTGTGTCTTCTGCCAATTTGGGGATATAGAGAAACTAAACTGAAAAAGAAATACCGGTAGATGCTTTCTAAAGAAGTTTCTAAAGAAACTAATTAACTTGTTAATTTTATAAATAAACATTAGATCTAAGTAGAATGAGGTCCCAGAGGGAGAATTTAGTGATGCTAGCTCACTGAATAAATTTAACCTCTGGGGATCTCAAATGGATTAGCACCCCATGATTCACACTGGGCAGAAAAATATTTTGGCCCATTTTTTTTGCCATTTCTGAATTTTTATGGCCATTTTTCAGAAACTTGGGCCAAATTGAAAACCAAAATAATGGATCATCTAGAAAACCAAAATTAAACCAAAAATAAAATGAAACTAGGGCTGCAATGATACACTTGGTCATGATACAAATCATGATACATAATTAATGATATGATACATATCACGATATGCTAAATTAGTGTTTCCAAACGATTACCACCTGAATTATCAGAACCAACATATTTATAACTGGAGGTGGATTTCATTTTAAACTAAAGTGCAGTTTAATTGTTAGCTCGATGAGTCAAATACACTCTTTTACACATGGCTATCTTTAGAAATGCATATTGAATCATTGCAGTCCTAAATGAAACATGCGCAAAAATAACTGATAAATTTCAAGTTAGACAAAAGTGATAATGGAAATATCCCCACCGATGGAAACTGCAAAAACTGCAATGAAATAGGTCCGACCGGCAGCTTACATTGTATATCATGAAATAGGTCCGACCGGCAGCTTACATGTACATTGTATATCATGAAATAGGTCTGACCGGCAGCTTACATTGTATATCATGAAATAGGTCCGACCGGCAGCTTACATTGTATATGACATTAATGAGCACTGATTCGCCTACATCGTATTATTTTGTAACCACAAATCAGCAAAGTATTCTCACTTGATTAAGAAAGTACAATGTTCTATACAAACATTGTTTTGATTCGTATGCGTGACTTTTAATAAATTGTTGTGCATACACAGGGGAGCAACTGTGCCAGGTCCGATTTTTTGTATCAACCCATATACCCTGTGCCAATGCATTCTCTTATATATGCGAGTCGACCATAAGAGAATGCATTGGCCTAACAATTTTTTCATCATTTGTTATTATTTTTTACAATTTTTTACAATTTTAATAATTGTTTCTTATATTCTTTAACAGGCTTATTTTGTAGGTTTAGGGCCAGGGAATCTTACGTTTTTCATGGGCATCAAAATTATTACTATGAATACTTGGTGATAGTTTTGAGTTATAACATGCCCTATAGCATGCTTAAGCATACTCAAAACAAATTCAACCAAAAAAAAAAAAAATCTAAATTTTTTTTTTTTTTTTTAAATTTTTTATTGTTTTTAAAAAAAAATTATTGTTTTTTAGGGCCGATTTTACAGAACGTAAATTAGGGCCGATGAGATCGGCCCATGGCACTCAAAGGGTTAATCAACCATATCTTCTCTGGTCATAACTACGGTTAAATATTTTCCCATTTTGGACAAAATAAAAGGCTTAGGCTTTATATTAGGAATGATTCTGATAATGACAAAATTTATAGAAATTATATAACCAAAAATATACAAAATTCCAAAATGTAAAAGTAACTGAAATAATTGTGGCCGAAAAAAACAAAGCATTTGCCAACTACCAGAAGGGTTTAATTGGTAAAAAGTAATAAAATTCTGCAAAGGGCCAGCGGGATACCTCATTTTCAATAGTTGGTAAATGACATATCATAGATGTTATCTCCAGGGCTAATTAGCGTCATGAACCTCAATCTGATCCTTAACAACCTACCCTTTCATATGATTTAAATATACCCTGTTACCTCAAGTATTTAAATCCCCTAGAATTGATTTAATTTGCCATCAATAGGCTTTGAATTGCCACATTGAAATTGCTAGTCAATTTACACAGATTTTGCCTTATCATTATATGATAGTACCCTTCAATACACACAATTTGTTCACATTGTTGCCGGATAACAACCCGGTCGTCAGTTTGAGGAGTCTTCAGTTTGTCAATATAATTTAAATGGAAGGCTACAAACTGTTCTAATTACTTTTAGTTGTTCATTTAATGGTTGAGCTTTCAATTGTATGAGGTAATTTCATGGTTTAATGGGTCCATATTGCTGGGTGTGATTTCTTTTTGATTTGGTAATTAATTAATTATTAGACTTTGAAGCTTGGGTGGACTGAGTAAACTCAGCTTGTACAAATAGTAATATATTTCATGAAAATTGTGTGTCATGGAACTTGAGCTGCCCCAAGGTGAACTTTGTTAAGGTTTTATTGGTTTTTTTCTTTGGACATCATTCAATGTAACTAAACTTATAAGTATAATACTTGTTGGTCTTATAACCTATGTGGGTATATGACAGTTTGTCCCCACATCCGGTTGTAACTAGCAATCTGATTGGCTACAAGGCCACGTTTAAATCACCATGTCCCCCGTCACCCTTGACAGCGGGGTATAAGAGAACGTGCACCAAACATCGGGGGTATATGAGCATGTGAAACATCGGGGGTATATGAATGACCCTTGAACTGGCAGTTTCCACCAATCGTGACATTGCTCTCGCACGCCGAATTTGACGTCACCTGACGCCGGGTCCTTAGGTCAGCTACTGTATTATTCTTATTGATAAGAATTAATCGGATAACCTATGAAAATCACACTTAAATTAAGAAGACATGGTTATTGTTGTGGGGACAAAATCGTTATCTCCGCCAACATCGTGGGGTACATGGATATTTAATACCTGGATGTCGATTTTGAACCCCGAGGCGGATGTACCCCCGATGTTGCCGAAGATAACTAATAGTAACTAACACCTTGTTTGACAAAGGTGTTATATCATTCAACATGTTTGACAAAGTGCATAAAAGAAGATCTGAGAGAAATTAAATAGGAATATACAAATACGTATGAACAATTTTAAATAAAAAAGACAGATAATGTAAGTAAGTCAATGTTTATATAAGTTTTATAGACATAACATCTCATTTTGAGTCAACACCAAACTATGACCAGGAAGTCTTCCATCAAGCATATACATGTAGGTGGGGAAATTTAGGAAATTATGATGAAATTTAACCTATCTTCTTTATTTAGTAATTAATTAATTATTAGACTTTGAAGCTTGGGCGGACTGAGTAAACTCAGCTTGTACAAATAGTAATATATTTCATGAAAATAGTGTGTCATGGAACTTGAGCTGTCCCAAGGTGAACTTTGTTAAGGTTTTAATGGTTTTTTTTATTTTCTGCGGTCCTCATTCACTGTAACTAAACTTATAAGTATAGTACTTCGTTGGTCTTACAACCTATGTGGGGACATGACAGTGTAACTAACACCTTGTTTGATAAAGGCATTATATCATTCAGTATGTTGGACGACGTGCGTAAAAGATCTGAGAGAAATTAAATAGGAATATACAAATACGTATTAAAAATTTGATAGATAATGTAAGTAAGTGAACATCTATTAATGTTTTATAGGTGTTACATCTCATATTGAGTCAACACAAGCTATGACCAGGAAGTCTTCATCAAGCATATACGTGGCAAAATTTAGGAAGTTATGAGGAATTTAACCTATCTTCTTCATTTAGAAATTAATTAACTATCAGACTTTGATGCTTGGGCCGGCTGAGTGCAAGAACAAACAGTAAAATACTTTATGATAATCGTGTTTTATGGATCTTGAGCTGCCCCAAGGTGAACTTTGTTAAGGTTTTATTTGTTTTCTTTGGTCCTCATTCACTGTAACTAAAGTTATAAGTATAGTACTTTGTTGGTCTTGCAATCTGTGTGGAGATACATGTACATGTATGACAGTGTAATACCTTGTTTGACAAAGGCGTTATATCATTCAACATGTTTTCAACGTGCGTCCGGCCATGAAAATATGGTGCCGACATTTGAAGAATGAGGTCCCCAGAGGGTGAAATTAGTGACGCTATCACATAAAGCAGGCTAGCATCCCTAAATTCATCCTCTGGGGACCTCATTCTGCATGGCCTCATCTGCTATGAGAGACCTTTACACAGATTTTTAAGTTCCCAGATGGTGAATATGTTGATGTGCACCAATTGGGCACCTCAATTATGCATTGTGTCGTCTACCAATTCGGGGATATAGAGAAACTAAACTAGAAAAGAAAAAGCAGAATAAGGTCCCCAGAGGATGAATTTGGTTACTGTGACATTTGTCACTAAATTTACCCTCTGTGGTCCTCATTCTATTCATATGTTCGGCACCGTTTTTTAACCCTTTGAGTGCCAGGGGCCGATCTCATCGCCCCTAAACCTACAAAATAAGTCTGTTAAAGAATATAAGAATAAATTATTAAAATTGTAAAAAAAAAAAAAAAAATTGTTAAGCCAATGCATTCTCTTATATATGCGAGGCGACCTATGGTCGACTCACATATATAAGAGAATGCATTGGCACAGGGTATATGGGTTGATACAAAAATTGACCTGGCACTCAAAGGGTTAAAGCCTGAATATGAGAGAAGCTAAATAGGAATATATGCAAATAGGAATGATAGAATCAAAATCAAAAGTATTTCATTGTTTATTAAAGTTTTATAGATGTGATTTTGAGTCAACATCAAACTATGATCTGGAAGTCTTCATCAAGTATAAATGTGGTGAGATTTAGGTGACTATCAGCACTCAGTGTGCGAGGGCTGAGTCCTGGGCAAATAGTAAAATATTAATGAAAAGTGTGTGTTATGTAGACTTCACACAGTCCCAAGTTGAACTTTGTTAAGCTTTCATGGGTCTTTCTTTTATGTGGTTCTCACACAATACAGTACACCTAAACTTATTAGTAGATAGATAGATAGAACGACACAAGTGTGTGAACATGATAACATTATTGCACGAGTTTGTTCTGACGCGATGGTAAAACGAGAACCGGAGGTTCGAGTTTTACCTCGCGGCATGACAAACGAGTGCAATAACGTTAACATGTTCACAAAACTGTGTTGTTCTATGTTTATTGCACACTCTGAAGAATGTAGCTTGTACTATACTAAAATTTAGATCTATATTGTTTATTTAATTGCACAAACGTGGGCTTAGTGTAGACTATACCTAATAATTTAGTGAAGAAATTGCCTGCTACGGTTAATGTCACCAATGACGTTGTTGACATAATCGGTTTGTATTGTTCAAGAACATTACACAATTGTTTATTGAACATTTTGAAATCTTCTGTATTTTGCAGTATTTCGCACAAATAAGCCATTGAGTATGCAATTAAGTGCTTTATGGGTTTGAAACCTACTGGTATATTTGGTTTGACTGTGTAACACTTTGTTTGACAAAGGTGTTATATCATTCAATATGTTTGAAAGCATGTGTCAAAGAAGATCAGAGAGGAATTAAATAGGAACATACGAATACATATGGAAAATAAAAACCCCAAAAACCAAAATAATAACATTTTTTAAACAGACAAGTTTTATAACTGTAACATTTAGTTTTGAGTCAACACAAAAGAATATATAGGATGTACAGGGCTATAACTTAAGTACGTAATCAGTCTTAACTCAGTCTCCTTCAGTGTACATGTGCTTAACCTTACCATGACTGGAGCTTCCTGAAATTTTGCGAACACCCTGTGCCAATGCATTCTCTTATATACGGTATGCGAGTCTCCCATAGGGAGCCTCACATATATAAGAATGCATTGGCCTAGCAATATTTACATTGAGGTTTTAAGCCAGTACATTCTCTTATATATGCGAGGCTTCCTGGGAGACTCGCATATATAAGAGAATGCACTGGCAGAGTCTTTAATGCTTCACCAGTGCTACTCCCGTCATTAAAGGGTTAACAATGATTTGTGTTCATACATGTATGAGGTGAACCAGCCCGGTCACCTGGTGAAAGCCTGCGTTTATAATTCACGATATGATGAGAACCGTATGCCACCCACGTAACTATGATTACTGGTATTAATTTTCCTCTTATAGCTCAATAGAACGAGACGTTTCAGAATCCATTCATGGTTCTTTGCTCAATGGTCCCACCTCGGTTAAAACTCAATAGTCAATATGTGGAAACTGGGGGTAAAATGTCTCATCAAAGGATCATCGATATCGGAAAACAAGTTTAAAGGGTTGTGAGTACGCTGTTTCTTTTTGCAGATATTGATCTTAATACCTTTACTTGAACCTTTCACTGGACACATATTGTACGACAATAGAATCTTTATAGTGTACGTGCATTTTGGTTGAAATTGAAGGTTTTTATTACACTCTATTGGCAGACCAATTATTGGGCATAAAAATCACGTAGGCTGCCATTCTGTTTAAATATGGATGTCCGATCTGACAACAGATGATATATAAGTACATCATTGAGGTAACTAAGGGTGTAAACATGGTGGTGTCATTTGTGGAAATTTGTTGATGGGTTTTATGATGGAAAATGTAGTTTTACCAGTGACTTGAGGATACAGACAGTGAAACACTCTACATGTTACCGTACATGTATTAAACTGTATAAATAAATATAAATTAAACAGTAACAAATGGTATCGTATGTCTCATCCATCATATATAAATGTTACTCTATACTAGTAGTTGGAAAATCTAATATGTAGACATTTGTGCTGACTCAAAATAAAACAATACAATAAAATAAGTTTTCGGTGATCATACATATAATGCCAGTTTAGTCATGTAGGGATGTTCTGTAACTAACTTGTACAAAAAGTGTCAAATTGTTAGCTGAAAATTACTACAAACAAATCAATAGGAATAAAGTTACTACTCATCAACATGTATCCGCTAATCAGATGGTAACTTGAAAAATTAAGATTCAATTTTTTTTTAGAAGTTTTATCGAAATATTGCACTATTTCTGGAATACATGGCTGCTTGCTGACCTACAGGCCATATTTGGGTCATATCGACGTTTTGTTTTGATTGTCACACAGCAACCAACAATTGGTTTTAATCCCTATAGTTTTGGCATATGCTTTCTTGTGGGTTCCAATTTATGCTGAACATTAATCACATATTGAGCGAGAAGAGCAGAGCTCTAACCTGTTGATTTATTCCACACCTGGGGACGTGTGGCACATTGAGTACATATTTATGTTATATACCACAAAGGGAATACTAGCCGGAACTATACTTCATATTGATGTTGTTGCCAAAAGCGACGATGTAAATGACGTCAATGATCCGCTCTGGAAGATGTACCGTTTTTTTATCATATTTAAATCAGATTTAAATCACAATAAAGGTTGTTTAACCCTTTACCCAACAGAAGGGCCCTGTGCCAATGCATTCTCTTATATATGCGAGTCGACCATAGGTCGCCTCGCATATACATGTATAAGAGAATGCATTGGCTTAACACATTAAAAATTATAAAATTGTTAAAGAATGTAAGAAAAAATGTTAAAAAAAGATTTTTTTTAGGCCAATGCATTCTCTTATATATGCGAGGCGACCTATGGTCGACTCGCATATATAAGAGAATGCATTGGCACAGGGCATAACTGTAACTATCACAATGTGGTCAAGGAGCCGGTTCCAGTAATATCCATATTTGTATGGTTCTATTGAGACAGACCGAAGATATTTTAGGCTGTTGAAGCTTTATTTGGCCGGTTTGTTGGGTAAAGGGTTAAGCATCAATTGTGGTCACATTCATGGATTAAACTTTGGATGGATTAACACAAGGGGTGTGAAATAAATACTGAACACAACTTGCAACGTATACTAGCATCTTTTATTGAAATCGTTGCGGACGTCACATAGTCACACTCTGCTCTCGTGAAATATATCATTGTGCCGTCCGCAACTCATTTGATAAAAGTTTCTCGATTAAGATGCGTGTTGTGTTCAGTCTACAGTAATGCCCTAAATAATCAACTTATCAGTGAGAGCTTTCCGATGAATGGCAACAAGCCATATTTCCGACTAAATCCTGAAAAATTACCCATAATTCTGCTGTGGTTAAGGAGTCGATTATTTAGGGCATTACTGTATATATCATCTCACCTGTTGTGTGACAATCAAAACAAGCCACCTATATGACCTAAATATGGTCGATAGCCGGTGCACAGAGTAGTGTGTGTGAACAGTACTAAAATTTACCATCCTGCACTCTTCAATTTAAAGACATATTAAGTGCTTTTTAAATCTCTTTGTCAAAGGATCATCAGTATCGGAAAACAACATTTAAAGGTTTACGAGTATGCTGGTTCTTTTTGTAGATATTGAT
This sequence comes from Siphonodentalium dalli, assembly GCA_032622095.1. Lineage (NCBI taxonomy): Eukaryota > Metazoa > Mollusca > Scaphopoda > Gadilida > Siphonodentaliidae > Siphonodentalium > Siphonodentalium dalli. The sequence goes on from CP136069.1 coordinate 183,614,433, forward strand.
CTTAACACCTTTACTTGAACCTTCCATTGACCACATGTTTTACCACAATATAATATTGACAGTGTAGGTGCTTAATCTTTTTGTTAAAATTCAAAGATTTCATTATGTACAGTAATGCTCTAATTAATCGACCCTTTAACCACAGCAGAATTATGGGTAACTTTTCAGGATTTAGTCGGAAATATGGCTTGTTGCCATTCATTCAGGATTTAGTCGGAAATATGGCTTGTTGCCATTCATCGGAAAGCTCTCGGGGAGAGCTTTCCGATGAATGGCAACAAGCCATATTTCCGACTAAATCCTGAAAAATTACCCATAATTCTGCTGTGGTTAAGGGGGTCGATTAATTAGAGCATTACTGTACACTTACCGGTATTGCCAGATCAATTATTGGGCGTAAACATCACATTAGTTGCCATTCTGTTCATTTCTTTACTAAATACTCGGGCACGAGTAGTTGCCTTGGAAAATGTTTGTATAATAAGTTTCAACAAGACGCCATGAACATATCTAACTAAAGATTAGGATTGATAGAAATCCTTCTGCAATTGTATAATCATTTCATCTATTTGTTGTCTATTTGATCCTGTTAAGTGCAGATTTGTGATCAACATAGAGGGACGATAACCGTATTTGTTGATCCGGGCATGTTTGTCAAGAATTGTGTTAAATAATTAGCACATGAGTTTCTTACCTAAATGTCTCTTGCCTTGTGTGAATTATTTAACGTAATTCTCGGAACTAATTGATTACTCTATTTAATACACTTCTGCATCAATTTGATTCGCCAAATATGACTAAAACACCCAGAATTAATGCATGAAAGTCCTGATGAGGAGAACGATCAACCATCCAAAATTCAGTTTAGATCAGTAAATGACGTAATGTCAATGATGTCTCGAGAAATGACATAATTCACTTGTGACTTTACTATTTTTAACCCTTTACCCAACAAACCGGCCAAATAAAGCTTCAACAGCCTAAAATATCTTCGGTCTGTCTCAATAGAACCATACAAATATGGATATCATTGGAACTGGCTCCTTGACCACATTGTGATAGTTACAGTTATGCCCTGTGCCAATGCATTCTCTTATATATGCGAGTCGACCATTTTCTTACATTCTTTAACAATTTTATAATTTTTAATGTGTTAAGCCAATGCATTCTCTTATATATGCGAGGCGACCTATGGTCGACTCGCATATATAAGAGAATGCATTGGCACAGGGCCGTTCTGTTGGGTAAAGGGTTAATGGAAATCGCGCATCGTAGTGTAATAATAAAATAATCTTGTGTGCTGCTAATTTTGAAACAAAGTTTATGAAAATATTAAACCTGCTTTGGGTAAGTTTATTTGCTAAGCATGTCAGAACATCCCGGTGGAGTGTTTGAATTCACTTTATTAAAGCACAATATCAAAAATGGGTATGAAATAATCGAAATGAAATGTTTACTCCTAAAAGTGCTTGATACTTTTTATTTGTTGAAATTCATCTCTGTACTCTAATAATTGTTTAACAATAAAAGGCTTTCAGGTATTGGGTCAATCTGCCTTAGGTAGAGAGTGTTCTTCACTATTGACTGATAAGGCCACGATTTTCTTATCTGTGTTTGACAGATTTGTTTTTACCATACTACAGTATAATATCAGACAAAAAATTTAAATAAAAATTACAGAATTTTTGTTTAGTGGTTCGTAGATTTAAACATTCTTTAGTAAAATGATTATCAATTCTACCAGTGAAAATGTTATATGATGTTTTTAACCTCTAGGATAAACATAAATATGATCCATTAGACATGTGTTATTACTAAAAACCATGAACATTTCCATCCCATACTGTCATATACATGTAGTCGATATCTGCATAAGTCAGAATATTAAATTCAATTTCAACCTATGCCAATTTAGCTAGCCATTCTCTAGGCCTCTCGATCCACAGTCATTCATGACCTTAATTTCTCCTTTGTTCTTGTAATTGACCAATCAAATGTCCCTATTTCACTGACTTTTCAGGGTGCTGGAGTTTTTCAATGAAGTGGTTTCCTCCATATACAATGTACCACAAAATAGTAAACCATCTCCCCACATCCCCATGTCCTCGGTGACCAAGTGTGGTATTATGGTGTAAGAGTATGTGTTCAAAACCTTGGGGGTGGTACATGAGCATGTTTCAGTTGTTTTAGCATACCGTGGTTTACTACGATCTATTGGTTTACTACTGAATTCTTCTATTTCATGTGAATTAATATGAGGATTAGGGCGGCAATGATTCATCGTGATTTCAATGTATCGCGATACACTTTCAAATGATACGTGTATCGTATCATGTCATGTGTATCGCGATACAGGAAATCAAGTAATGTCTGAAGATGGGCAAGTGTAAAAAATCAAAACCTTCAAATATCTCTCAAGTTCACATGTATCCTATGTCTATTTTTGACTCATTTAGCCAACAAGTAAACTCCATTTTAAACACCTAAAAAAAAAAAGACTCAGTGGAGTTTATAAAGTGAACATAAAAACATTGAGGTAAGAATCTTTTTAAGGAATGCAACTTTATTTAATGATAATAAACACATAAATTAAAATAACAAACATGAGACATACATGATTTATAAACTGTTAACAAAAGATATCAAACTCAATACATGACAAAGATGACTCAATGAAGTTTATAAAGTGAACATAAAAATATTAAGTTAAGAATCTTTTTAAGCATTACTAAACCGTTTAGCACAGTCCACTTCACTCATCCGATCATCACCAAACTTCATATTTATCTTGATATTGATCTATCAGATGAGAGCTATCAAATATTTTTTTAATTTTATAGGAAAAAATGGTCGCCAGCGGCCATATTGCATTTACGTTATATGTTATCGTGTCATGTCGATATCTAGTATTACTTAGAAATTTCACCTTTCCAGATTCATAATTGCTCCATTGACTGTAACAGATGGAATTATTCCCCTCTTCGGATAGAGTGCCGCTGAAACTTTATTTTACCAGCTTTTATTGGAGAACTTTTTCTCATGTGGATATTTTGGGTCACCGCTAGATGTGAGCCATATTTTGTTCTCAAACTGTCCTTGTGAAGACATCACTGCCAGCGGTGATCTTGAATTTTACTATTTTTATGGCTAAATAATTTGGTTGATCCTACAGACGACACCCCTTGTCCGATCGTCACCAGATTCCACAATGATCTTCTGGATAACCAGGGTGAGAGTAATCTAATTTTCCCGAATTTCGTTAAAAAACATTACCACAGGCAGCAATTTGGTATCTTACTGTTTGATCCTCTTTTGCATGACTGAATTGTTTAGCAACTGTACAGACATATCCCTCATCTGATAGTCACCAAACTTCATATTCATCTTCGGGCTGACAACTAGATGGGAGCTATCGAATGCTTTGAATCTTTTTGGAAAACATTGTCGCCAGCAGTCATCTTCTATTTTGGTTTTTATATACATGTATATCTCTTCATTCGGATAGCCAGTATTACGTAGGTACTTCAACTTTCCGCATTCCTGTCATCATTTGAAATATAAAAATTTACCTGATACATGCACCCTTCAAAATTTGTTTCGTCGTATCTATTTTAATGACCCGTATGGTAATATTGATACAGATATATTTGTCAAACATTTCTTTGTACAATATACAGGTATTTAGTTTGTAACTAAATCTAGAAATATATAATAGTAGCTGGTGGACCCGACTTCGTCCGGGATGTTCCCCTCTGATTTTCGGAGAATTGCGCGATTTAACCTTGAATTGACCATTTTAAAGGTGAACGTCATGTCGGGTCACGATTTGACCCGTCCAAAACACTCCCCGAACAAAAGTCACGACAAAAGTACCCGTCGAAATCTGCCCGGCTTTACCCGATTTGACCTTGAATTGACAATTTTTAATGTCAAGATCAGGTCAGGGTCATGATTTGACCCACCCGAAACACTCCTGGGACAAAAGTAACAGTAGGTATTAAATTGCTTTGAAATACTTCCGTTTTACCAGATTTGACCTTGAATTGATCTTTTTGAATGTCAAAGTCAGGTCGGGATCAAGATTTGACCCGTCCAAAATACTCCCTGGAAATAATTCCCCCTAGGTATCAAATTTCGTCAAATCTGTCCGGCAGTTTTCCCGGCCATAGCTAACAGACAGACAAATGTCCTAAATATATATTAAACTAGCTGATGTACTCGACTTCGATCGGGCTATTTAGGGATTTTTTTGTGATCGCCTCCATCTGGACAGTACCCAGTATATACAGCGTCTGGCCAAACTATTGTTCAATTGGTCCAGAAACATGCCTATATCAACACGTTCGAGAACATGGTCCCACGTGAAATTGGACCCGTCCATATTGCTCCCGGGATCGAGGTAGTCCTACACACAAATTTTTAGTCGGATCGGTCAAGGTCCAGAAACATGCCTATGAGCAAGGTCAAGTTGACACGTTAAATACCAAATCCGAGTCTGATCAGTCAAGCAGTGTTAGAGTCTATAACACATACACACATGCATTCATGCATACACACATACATACAGACAGGTGTTCCAAAATGTATAATCGATAGCTACAACAATTCTATGGTAGATAGTTCACGGCTGACCTGATACATGCATCTTAGTTTTCTTGTAATGACCTAATGGTGGCATAGACAGAAGATCAAGTGTAGGCTGGAACAGAGCCTTGGCATTGATTCCCAGTATAATGATCTAGGTACACCAACACAATTGTTGCCACTGGCTCAAAAGCAAATAATGGCATTGTTTCTATCTAAATGGGAGTTTATTTGAGCGCAATCAAAAGTGTTTGTTCAGCTCTCATAAGCGTCCCGAGTGAATGTCATTCAAGTGGTTGGCTTGACAATGGTATAATGTCAAGCAAAGAATGAACTGCGTCTGAGTTAAATATTTGTGTGCACAACAGTGCACCTGTTTACTTATCGGAGGAAATACTGCCAAACAAAGATAGCGACGAAACTTCCCAAAACCGCGGCTCAATCAGCGTGCCTGAAAATAAACTGGCGCTTGTTGTTTTGTCACATTGTCAGGCGCCGAGTACTGACGACAAATTGTACCTAATTACAAAATCATACAACATTATAAGTTGAATGAACTGATCTGCATTTTTTTATAACACCGAACACCCCACTCCCCACATTTTGAAGAGAAATGTCTTTCTGTACATGCAGGCAGATATCTCACCCATGGGTTATCAGATCTGAATGAAATTTATATAGTATGGAGATATGTGACCCGCCATATCAAATCCAGTCGGAAGTCGGGATTTTTTTACCCTGTGCCAATGCATTCTCTTATATATGCGAGTCGACCATAGGTCGCCTCACATATATAAGAGAATGCATTGGCCTAACAATTTTTTACAATTTTAATAATTTGTTCTTGTATTCTTTAACAATTTTATAATTTCACCCATACAGAGCCCCAGACAAACATGATCAGACAACACTCTTCTATATGCTTCTATATATGTGTGGGGCTCCCTGCAGGGTAATGGATGTTTTTTATTTTATGTCCTAAAAATTGTAAGAAACATTTATTTAAAAAACATGATTTATTTAAAAAATTGTTAGGCCAATGCATTCTCTTATATATGCGAGGCGACCTATGGTCGACTCGCATATATAAGAGAATGCATTGGCACAGGGTAAAAAATCCCGACTTACGACTGGATTTGATATGGCGGGTCACATATGCCATCAGTAGAGTTTTCAACAGAATGACGTCAACAATTTCCTTTTTGGAGTTATCCTTCTTTTTTTCTTGGGATATATCATTTTCTGTCCATTCACACAGTTACATGTATCTCAGTCAAGGTTTAACAGATCTCAATGAATTTTGTCATGGGAGTGGTTGCCAAGGAGTGACAATGACTTGTGCATTTCTCTGTTCTAGAGTTATTCTTCTTTGTCTTCTTATTTATTTGGACATGTTTTGTTTTAAAATTTAGGTTCCATTTTTCCATTTTACTCAAGTGATAATACAGCCATATTTCGTTGAACAAAACGTTGACACATTTAGTGAAATTTTATATCCAAGTTGACAGTGATTAGCATTATTTTGTTGCAATTAATCAATTCTGATAACTAAAGCGTATTTTGAAGAAATGTTGTTGTTGTATCTTGATGATATGGGACCCTCTAATTGGATTGAGTACCCTTAATGATTGTATAATTGAAAATGTACTGAAAATTTGGTCTTTTAGTCCTGGAATAGTTTTGAAATTTCACTTTGATAAATGATTACGAACCCTTTATAAGAATCAGTTAAACCTCAAGCTGCTTCATATAAAGTAAGATGGCTTATGATTGTCTGATGGGTTATGTACTTCACTGGCTTTGCTATTGAGGGACCCATATTGCCTGCATTACCAGATTGCGGACCTGGTTCACATGTACAGTAATGCTCTAAATAATCGACTCCTTAACCACAGCAGAATTATGGGTAACTTTTCAGGATTTAGTCAGAAATATGGCTTGTTGCAATTCATCGGAAAGCTCTCCCCGAGAGCTTTCCGATGAATGGCAACAATCCATATTTCCGACTAAAAGTTACCCATAATTCTGCTGTGGTTAAGGAGTCGATTATTTAGGGCATTACTGTACTCAATGTTGGTGCAACCTGTAATTATGTACCTGAGACACCTTTCATCAGACTGTCAATTCGATCCATTATGATCTAATGTCCACATGAATGGCACTAAAGGCTAAATAGTAACCTGGTTCTAGTAATCAGGGTCTATTGATGGATTCCTGTCTCCTGAGAGACGCTCAAGAATAGATAACCGATTATATGTGCATCAATGCTTCCATTCCACAATGCTGCACACTGAGAATATATCAATGCTATCTTTTTAAGAGGTCTCCCAAAAATCAATGTTTAATAAACGTCGATCATGATCATTGAAGAAAGACATACAGTAATGCTCTAATTAATCAACTCCTTAACCACATCAAAATTATGGGTAACTTTTCAGGATTTAGTCGGAAATATGGCTTGTTGTCATTCATCGGAAAGCTCTCGCTGAGAGCTTTCCGATGAATGGCAACAAGCCATATTTCCGACTAAATCCTGAAAAGTTACCCATAATTCTGCTGTGGTTAAGCAGTCGATTAATTAGGGCATTACTGTATACGATGGATCCGAAAATGCAACATCATTGTCAACATACCATAGACCCTGAAGCCATGATAAAGTTTTGCGACTGGCTCAACCGATTTCGTGGCTGGTTAACTAGCTAAGACGGCTCAGCAGCGGCGCTCTTAGTTGATGAAATATGGCAGCTCAGCTGGCTGGTTATCATTCAGCATATTTTCGTATTCCAAAATTATTCTAATCCCCGGTTTTTAACCCCATTTGTGTCAGCGTTCATCGTGAACTCATAGAATCCCAAAACACACATGCTCTTTTGATGTTGGGCTGTTCCGTTATTGAGAAAATACATGGAAGGACTGGCATGGATATAATATGTAGATTACTATCTAATCGGTATAAGTTACATGGGAACTTCTGTCAACTTCATACTGCTATCATCACTGGTATCTGGCGATCGATATATGCATGAATCATTGAATGATGAATCCGATAGTATTAATGATATAATATTTCAAATATTTTCTGACAGAGTTATGTCCCTTTTTTTTAATTTGAATTTGCCTATTTTGATATTCTGCTGATGATAATTTTAGTGATAGTTATCCTGTGATAGATTACCTTCAAATTTGGATAAATCACATGACAACATTGTTTTAACTTTGGTTCAGTCATTTCTAACAGAGATATGCGCATTTTACACTTAGAATTTACTAAATTATCTGGTGCCTAATAAAGATACATGTACCAGTAGGTGTGTTACTAAAACATTTCAAAGCCAATTCTGATCCAATGATTGTTGCCAGAATTTAATACCCGGTTTCTAAAAGCCACTTTTTTGGGGGATGTGTTGCCAAATGCAAGCAGCCTTTTATTCATCTATGCCTACTAGCTATTGAATTTGAACGATTTTCATTCAAAAACATGGCTGCCGTGAGCTACTTGGATTTTATTCTTTGCATGACTAAATCCTTGGCACACCCTACAGTCAACAATTTTCAGCTGATTGATCCCAAATTTTACATGGATCTTCGGGGTAATAATTAAACCTGTAGATAGAGCTATCAAATTTGAATTATTTTCGATAAAAAACATGGTTGCCAGTAGCCATCTTGGATTCCACTCTTTGCACACCCTATAAGCCACATCCAGCATCTGATTGTAACCAAACTTCATATGGATCTTTGAAGTGACCTTTTAGATGGAAGTTATGAAATTTTTCAGGATTTCGTTTCAAAATATGGCCATCTTGTTTAACTTACCTTATTCTCAATCCTCCCATTAACTGCAGCGCATAAATTTCCAAGTTGAGCTATATTGTCATTGACACTTTCGTTTCTTGTGTTTTATAAAAATTATATTTGAACACTTGAATATTGATGGTCACTTTAATTAACTTTAAAGGCTTAGCCAAGAAACATGTACACACACATATATAGTTTGATCAATGGGTTGATTGTTACTTTTATCTGTTTTTCAGCTGAAAGCAAAACAGGAATATCAATTGAAAGCTAAAACATTCTTGCCACCAAATGTAAGTATTCTAGTATATAGACTTAGAATGAAAAAAACCTTATTGTTGTTTAATATATAGCTTGGTCCGCTTGGCCATATGACAATGAAAAGTGACAATTACAAGGGGTTCATGACCCATAGAATTGAACTGTGCTGTATATTGCCAAGTTCAACCTTATTGACCTGCATTCAAGCTGATTATGGTTTTTCCAGTTCAGTACTATAAAGTTATTATACAATGTTGTGTACAGAATGAGTTTTTCTTGTACTAGTCCAGGTTGTGGTGAAAAGTCAAATTGGAAGAGACACGCCAAATTGGAAGAGACACTGGCGTGTCTCTTCCAAAATGACTTTTCACCACAACCTGGACGAGTACAAGAAAAACTTATACTGTATACAACATTGTATAATGACATTTTTATTATCCATCTGTATGTTTATTCAAATTTTGGGAATAAAACTTTTGTGGTTATTTTTGGTATTTGTCGGCACTTAATTCTCTATAAAAGCCTGTATATTGATCATCAGAAAGCATGATTTGGAAAAGTAAACACTGAAGTGAGAAAAAAACTCAATGCAGAAGTGAAACGTCTGCTAAAATCCATCAGTGTTGCGCTCGCATCACAATTTCACCGATTCATTTCGCAATAGAGTTAATTCGTGATGTCACGGAGTTCCAATAAAAAAGTGATATTGTACAGTCGGGAGTCCAATATGACTTTCGGGAGTCCAATATGACTTTTTCCAGGACTATGGCGGCTTTTGCCCAATCGGAAATGGTGTTAGTTAAGGGATGGATAATAATAAATTATATAGTAGCTTAAAAGTATAAGAAGTTAACTGAGAGAGAAACACACCTATTAATTTCCATTTATTCTTTACTTTAAACCTATTTATTATTATATACAACAAATAAAACATAAAGACACAGTTCTCAAAATAAGGATTAAGCAATTCCGTGGTAAATGCTGTGGTAATATTTGTAATCTAACAAGCCACAGCACTAAATTTGCTGTGCGACATTTTCCTAATGTCGAGGCTGAAGACAATTCATCTGATGATTATGGGTTCACAGGGGATCGGAACGTTTACTAATAGATCCTCTCCCCAGCATGATAATTAGAGCACTGATATGATATGTTGATGTCGAGATGGGCAATATGTTGGAATGTGGTAAATTGTGAAAAAATAGTTTTATTGCTTCTTCCAATATGGCTGGATATATGGCTTCGGTCTTATGCACGATGACTGATTATTTAATTGTGCGAAATAACAAGAGGCTGAAATTAATTACTGAACAATTTTGAATTTTTTATTATTTACCCCATTCGTATAACATGGAACACCAAAAGTACTTGTAGGTCCTCTACAAACAGTACAGCAATATTAAGGTTTGTTAACTTCAGCCACATACAGTAATGCCCTAAGTAATCGACTCCTTAATTAAACACAGCAGAATTATGGGTAACTTTTCAGGATTTAGTCGGAAATATGGCTTGTTGCCATTCATCTGAAAGCTCTCGGGGAATCCTGAAAAGTTACCCATAATTCTGCTGTGTTTAAGGAGTCGCTTACTTAGGGCATTACTGTAGCAGTTCTGGTGTTTTATAGAGTGGACACTGGAAAAAGAAATGATATGCATCCTCACATGAATGTTTTCGTTGAAAAACATTCATGGCAATCAGCGGCCATCTTTGAATTTTTTCTTTGCATGACTAAATTCTTCAGCAGAACCTACAGGCCACATTCACCATCTGATTGTCACCAAACTTCATATGGATCTTCTGGGTAACCAATAGATGGGAGCCATCAAATTTTTTTTAATTCACATGCTGCAATTGACATATTTTGAAGAAAAGTTTTGAAAATTTATAGGCATTTTCAGGATCATTTTCAGGATCACTTCTTGATGGGAGCAATTTGAATGATTTTTGATAAAAAAAATACATGGCTGATGGCAGCCATCTTGGATTGTACTCTTTGCATCAATAAATATTTCGGTATGCACTACAGCCAATATTTTTGATCCAATTATCCCAAGCTTATGGCTCATACATGTATATAAGGCATCTTGTATTACTTAGACATTTAGACATTCTGCATTCCTTATCACTCCATTGACTGTAATGTATGACATTATCCCATCTCCAATTTAAGCTACAGTGTCATTGACACTTTCATCATTGTCCTGTATTGCTAAATTCTATGGGTTTAAAATATGACTTGTTCCTTGTTATTTTTGATACATAAATTATGCCCTCTTTGGATGTTTCGTCACTTTTCTTTTTTATTGCTTCATCAAAAGTAAATTTACATGAGTTCCAGTCATTGATCATTGTGTGGTTGACTCCATTTGCCTTGAGTGGCCCAAGTTGTTTATTCATTTGTAGGGATGTTTCATAATAGCTTGAGAATTGAAAGCTCATGATTAACCCTGTCATTGACGAGTATTTACCTTAGAAATGTTCAGATAATAGCAACCACCAAGGGTGCTTATACCTAAGGCAGGTGAATGACGTCATATAATTTTTTCTATATCCATCAGTGATTTTTCAAGATCGCGGGTATGGATTTTGGAGAAATTTTCACGTGACTTCCGGTTAGTAACAATATGGAGATTGCCAAAAACGCGGAATCGGGAATGGAGCATCGCGATAAAAATGAAAGTACAACTTACGAAGAATACCCATCTGATTTAGGCCTATTCATTTCATTTAGACAAATTTCGTTGATTAGCTTAATGAAAACGAAAAATTAAGACGTCATGACACGGTTTCTGACGTCATTTTGGATTTGTAGGCCAGAATACAGACAAAATTGAACAATCCACGTCACGTCTTATCAAGTTGTCATGTCGTCTCCATCGTGACCACTGTATGATGTTACATAAATTATTCTTAGCATTACGTCGCCGATAAAATGCAAATTTGAGGCACAGCAAGCTGTGTGGTTGCTCCACTACATGTCACGTACGATTCATATTAAGTTCAACAAACAACCTACATGTATGGTCGTTTGTTGAACTTATTATCTGAACATTTCCCACCAATTAATATGAATTCTTTTGCACTTGTATTATCTTTTCATTTAACATTTCTTGAACACCCCTTTAAATGAATAATAAACTGTTCCAATGTATACATTTATAACTGAATGGGGAGAATACATTTAGTATAGAAAGGGTTTTATTAAATTAAAAATCATTTCAGGCCAATAACTCAGAGATCTTCTTATTGGAGACTAATTCGGCTCTGAGAGCAAGGTTTGGAGCCACCAGTACTGATCCATCCACTCGGTCAATCACTAGGACGTCCTTCCGTGAGAGAGACGATGGTTACCATAGTTTCAAGGATGGCCAGAATTCTAGTCGACTTAATTCAGATGATCCTCGTAATTATTATAACAAGAGAGACAGGGGTGGTAACTCTAGTAAGTCGAAATGTTTCACGATTAAGTTTAATGTCTTCTTTAATTTTTTGCAGATTAAAGGCAAGATTTCCACTGGAACAGTTGTTGCTTGGCAATAGCAATGCTGCAATAATTAATTGTTTTTTTAAACATCGTTTTCAGAATTAACCTATGTATGAAACGAGGACATTGTCCGTCTCGTGTGCGCTTCAATACTCTTTTACAGTGAAATATGCGATTCAATAGTTTTCTATCATAACATTGTGGTTCAAGTTGTACATTCTACAGTCTACCATTGCCATTCACATTTGCCTATCAGAGTTATGGCCCCCTGATGGATATTGTCTGCCAATTAAAACATGTTGTAATGCATCTCATGATAGCGTTACCAAATAGGAGTATATAAGCAATAGAGTAATAAGTTAATGGTGTAATTTTTGGAATTGAGGTGTCTCAAATAACCATAATTATCAGAAAAGATTGAAGATTGTCATGGAAACCCGTTGAAATTTGTCAAGAAATGAACTTCGATTTCACTCATTGTGACCCTTGGGAACACAGTCAGTTAAGCCAGTGAAGAGTGGCATCACTGTCAAACATTAGCACTCTTTGGGGATGCATGTTAATGACAGAGAATATATTATACCACATTTGATACCTGAGTGTAATATGAAATGAAAAGCTCTGTGCTCACATTATAATTAATAATTAACACTGTTTGATCATGGGTAATGTTGGCAGTCTTTGTATTTTTTTTGCTTTAAGCCACTAAAGTGATCTGTCATTCTAGATCCGGGCTAAAGGAGTTAAATATTAATGCCTTGTTAATAGAAGGGTCAAGTTTAGTGTTATTAAATCCATAGGGGAACTGTTTTATATTCACGATTGAAGCATTATAGATTTACATAAACTGCAGGATGCCTGAATCAAAAGAGAGTAAAAGGGGCAGACCTTTTTTGGAGGGCACTTTTAAAATTTACAATCCGTATAACATAGTGTAAATACAATTAACTGCCTATCAATCACCGACACTTACAGTTATGATTAAATCGATAATTGTTGTCAATTAACAAAATATAGTGCTGTTTTGATGAGAAGGGAGAAGTACTTGATAAGTTATAACATCTGGAGAACAGCCACACTGAATTTATTTATTTTTTCATTCTACCTTTTCTACCGTTAACATTCATTGCACATTCATTTGATAGACTGGAAATTGACGACTACATGACTCCGATCTTGTGTGGAGATTTGAGCTGAAACTTTACACACGAACAGAGGAGTACCTGCTTAATGCACATGCCTTTTCGTTATGTGATATTTCCTTTCTTTTTAAAGCAAACTTTAATTCACGTTTTTTTTGTAAATTAGAGATGAAATAATGGTTTTCCTTTCCGTTGTCGATTAGAGTTTATTACCATGTGTCTGACATTTGCAGAATGAGGTCCCCAGAGGGTCAATTTAGTGATGCTACATGTTCTCCACACAGTGGGCTGGCATCACAAAATTCCCCATTTGGGGACATCATTCATCTTCTGGGAAGTATCTATAGTCTCAAATTAACATTGTTTTTAGTTACCTTTCCCCCATTCTGTTCAGTTTCTATATCCCCTATTAAATTTTGAGAAGATAATTCATAATCGAGGTGACTAATGGGTGAACATCACCAACATCAACTGGGGAACTTCAAACCAATCATAGATCTCCCATAGCAGCTGAGGCCTAAGCAGAATGAGTTTTCCAGAGGGTGAATTTTTTGAAGCTAGCCCACTGTGGGGGATATCGTCTATAAATTCACCCTCTGGGGACCTCATTCTGCAACTATCAGACATGCTCGATTCCCTGAAAATCCAATGAAACAGGGTACGTTTATCTCCATTTTAACCACCAAAAATTTAACCCTTTACCCAACAAACCGGCCAAAACCGGCCAAATAAAGCTTCAACAGCCTAAAATATCTTCGGTCTGTCTCAATAGAACCATACAAATATGGATATCATTGGAACCGGCTCCTTGACCACATTGTGATAGTGACAGTTATGCCCTGTGCCAATGCATTCTCTTATATATGCGAGTCGACCATAGGTCGCCTCGCATATATAAGAGAATGCATTGGCCTAAAAAAAATTTTTAATGTGTTTAAATTTTAATTTTTTCATGTGTTAAGCCAATGCATTCTCTTATATATGCGAGGCGACCTATGGTCGACTCGCATATATAAGAGAATGCATTGGCACAGGGCCCTTCTGTTGGGTAAAGGGTTAAAGGAAACTGCACAAAAATAATATTTTACTGACATTCAATCCCATGAAGTGAGATCTTATTTTCTGGTGCGGCAAATTCTTTGGTGTGTTCCATGTGTATACTCGGAACAGCACCTGAACTACTTCTTATTAATCGATTATGGATGTACCAATAGTACTTAAACAACTTTGCGGTTATGCTTAATTTACAGTAATGTACTGTACCTGCGCCATGATGTATTTGATGCATGTTGTCAATCACGACATGCTCCATTAAAATATTTTTCGCTCAGCATTGGGCAATGCTGGTTAATCAAAAACTTAACTTGGCAGTTATCAGAATGCTTTTTTTGGTGACAGATATTCAACTTTAATTACTATACCATATTGAGTGAGGGCAAAACTAAATGCTGGTTCATGTTTGTTATATTGGTGACGTTGTTTTTGAAGAAATTTGAGAGAGTTAATGTCCATTTTTTGAGTGTGATAGACTGGTGTGGTTGGTTGGTCACACTTGTAACACTTGATTGTAAAATGTTTGTGATCACAATTAATTTTATACTGATGTGTTTGAACCTTGTCATATCTTCCCATAACGCCAGTGTGTGAACTATATTTTAAACTCATGTCCTTGAAGAAAATGTGAATATGTGTGTTTCTGTTTATTCTGTTCTGGAGAATTTTAGAAATATTGATATTTACATTTTCTCTGTGTTTTGTTTTTGCGAACACAAAATTATTAAAGTATATGGTAATATGAGAAATACCAATATCATTATAACAAATAATTTTTTTGATTGATATATGTCCATTGACAGGTATATTTTGACCATAGGTTCTTGACTCAGAATATTTATTTTAAATTGCGGAGGCATTATAGAAAGTGCCAGGCGCTCTGACGCATCTTTATATATTGATGATACCACGTAATGAATCTTAAGCCAATATAATTTTTGGGCATCAATATAGCTGGTGCTCGCGATTCGTCATTACAAGGACATGTGTTGTTAACCCCTTAGCTGCTACCCAGTGTGTTTCTGCTGCTGCATTGGCTGCCTTGCTTTCAGAGTGAATATAACAATTAACATGGACTAATTATTAAGGACCAATTAACTGGAGACTAATTATTAACAGGAAGGACAACAGATCAAGACTTACAAGACATACACCATCCAGTTAGATAATGCATGTGACATAAAACTCTTAGGGTGTGGGACTTGAATTAGATATGACATGCTTCTGATCTAGAGTTAATACAAATTAACTCTGACTATATAACAAGATGGACAACAAGAGACACATTGGATAAATTTAGTCGAGTTACGTGGAACTATCTTTTAGGGTGGAATTAAACTATGCATTATGAGAAGAGAGATTTCTGCTGGATTGAACTCTGTTGGACAAATAATTATTGATATTGAGAATGAAAAGATGTGATGGCAAGAACCATCAGCCATGACATATTAACAGAAGGGTATCAATCACTCAACTCCTTCTATTAACTGAGTTTCAAATTTGATAAAAGAAACAGAATATAATGTAGCATCATGGAATACATGTACATCATTCTAGAAATAAATTAACAACTACATGTCGAACATAACCATAATGGTTAAAAAGACTTACGACATGTGTCGTCACATAGTTTTTGAGTGATTTGAGTTTCAACAGACCCATGTTGGTATTATAAATGCTATGGTGTTTGCCACAATCTATTGCATATTTCCATCAATAGTAAATTCATTTTTATAAATAACATGGTATTCATATCTACAAACTCTTTGATACAGTTTCAACTATTTTCACTGAGAATATTTAAATGAAGAGAATACTAGCTTACTAACAAGCAGCCAGAATAGTGGTGTGATTAGATTAATAGTGAAATAATTACACATGTATTAAATACCATCCCACTCTCTACTGTACATCCTGTGTGCACTGAAAACATCCAACCTCCTGATATTCATCAGATAACCTTGTAGTTGAGACAATACTTGATAGCCAGGTTATCAGTACTATTAAAGTGGGTGATATTGTCTGACCATCACTCAATTTCTAGAAATTTCACCTGAAATGGAAATATTTGAGTGAAAAAGGGATATCCCCAGTGAAAGTTTTCTAACATGCCTGTTTTATAACACTATCTTAGATTAGTTTCTCTTTAGAGCCAGGCAATTTGATTCTGTATGCCATTGCCATGTTTACTATTGCTTGGCCCT
The DNA here is from genome assembly GCA_032622095.1 of Siphonodentalium dalli. NCBI lineage: Eukaryota > Metazoa > Mollusca > Scaphopoda > Gadilida > Siphonodentaliidae > Siphonodentalium > Siphonodentalium dalli. The sequence continues at coordinate 183,630,956 of CP136069.1, forward strand.
GTTTGGGGTGATGAATCCATAATTGAAATAGTGCCATCAAATATAGTGAGGTTTAATTAATATTTTTCAGTGCCAAAAACTTCAAATATCCTAAATCAGTGCAGTTAGAGTGTAAGGGATTGGTTACACCCCCACCATTTGATGTCTAAATGGATTTTATCGCTTGTAAATTTTCAATTGGAACTGTGTGAGAAACCTCGGACTAATTCAACAGAAAAATAAACTCATATAATAAAGTGATGTGGAACACTCCAGTAAGGTGTTCAGGAGTGTAAGGAGAGGAATATTAAATAATCATGCCAAAATTAGTTAATTTCCTAAATTTTATATCTAAATATGCAGAAAACAAAGTCATTGTTATAAACGAATTACATTTAGTTACATTTGTTGACAGATTTATTGCCGTATGTATATAACTCAATAATTTGTCCCGTATGAAGTAGTAAATATTTCAATTTATGCGTAGTTCAAACATTGTGTTTTCTATACAATCAATGTGGTTGGAATTTTCAACAATCTTAGTTGATTGCTACAATCATTCAGTGAAGATAGTGTTTGGATACTAATTAATTGGTTTTATGCACCGAAATAAGTCCACAAAATGTCTTTAAAGTTAATCTGTGAGAAACAATAAATCTTTCGCCATAGTTTTATTATTGGGATAATGATAAATTGTTAATGCTGACATGGTCGACCATGGAACTAAATATTTTAATACACAAACCAAATGAATTATCAGATTGTCTGGCTATAAACTAATTAGTATATCTCTTCTGTCTGTGCTCATGTAGTAGTTAAAATGTAACATTTTCCATACTAACATTAATACTCTCCTTACTAGTCTTCAGTGATATATCTCTGCTTCTCTATTCATTTATGTGCTTTCAAACTGACTCTTCATACACTTTTAGACTGTCCTAATAGTGTAGCCTTACACCATCTCCGATTAATCGTTTAGGATAAACAAATTAGCTTCACATTTGTGTCAGGTGAAACTTGGTCCTAGCTGGCATTATCTGAAAATGATGATGATATATCTGAAACTAATTACTATGTAATGTAATAACTTGATGGATTATTATCAGTGCTAGAATAAAGCAAAACTTATTTACTGGTATATTAACCCTTCCATGACTGGAGCTTCCTGAAATTTACGAAAACACTGTGCAAATGCATTCTCTTATATATATGTGAGTCTCCCATAGGGAGCCTCACATATATAATAGACTGCATTGGCCTAACAGTTTTACCTTGACCTTGTAAGCCAGTGCATTCTTTATATATATGAGGCTCCCCATGGGAGCCTCGCATATATAAGAGAATGAACTGGCACAGGATATTTAATGCTGCACCATCGAAGCTCCCGTCATGAAAGGGTTAACAGGCAATTGTGATGGATAAACAAATTCTAGAACTTGTTTGAATTGAGAAACGGAGGTGCATAAGTTGAAGGGAGACTGTGACTCAATGCAGCCATATTGGAAGCCATCCTTTACTTGATTCAGTGAAAATATGAAATAAATTAATATTTTGTTTTGTAATGCACAAACAACCACATATAGCATGGAAATTTTAATGAAAATGAGTGAGTAGCTAAAGCTATTTTTTTTTTTGTAACTATGTTGTTTCATATTTATTAAAGGAGATTTAAAAGAGAGATATTTTCTGATAGAAATGAGTTCACATGTTTATTTTAGCAAAAAATTAAAATTTCTAAAAACTAAATTAAATCAAACTGTGGTTAAATCAATATTAAAAAGAAAATACATATCCTGAAAGCTAATATTGTGATATAGTACAATCATTGGTATTATTTTTAATAAATTGACTTTGGTGGTAAATGTTTTTTTCTTTTGAAATTGTTAAAAAATATAATTTAACAATATATGTTTCTAAAAAATAAACTTGTGCTTGTACTATTTACTAGTAAGTGCTATACCTTGTCAATCAACTAAGATGAAACTTCATTTCTAGAAGATTTAGTTTTTTTAATTTGGGGTTAATACAAGTGGTCGTAGTGCTTAAAGAAGCTACTTCCACTCCACTTTAATTCTTTTGTAACATATATTTAGCTGTGTATAGTAAGTGATAAAACCTGTAATAAATGGCTGGATTTAGATACAGTTTCCCTTTATGATTTAGATGGATATCCTTCTAAACCAACATATCTTGCTTTGTACTAATAATTAACTATCATTTATTTCCTTTGAAGATACTAACGTCTTTGTTTTATTCCAGCATTTTTTCTCAATTTTATTTTACTATATGATATCTCCTTTGATTCCTTAGTACATAATAAACATAGGTCTATATTAAAAAGAAGTACATTCAGTTCACATTTGCATTCCATTTGCATTTCTTATTTACAGGAAGGAACAACAGGGGATAATCAGCATGCAGATTGATACCATATCTCATATGCTAATAAGCAGTCCAATATGTTAATAAGCAGTCCCATAGGTTAATAAGCAGTCCCATAGGTTAATAAGCAGTCCCATAGGTTAATAAGCATTGTCTTGACTAATGCCATAAATTAGCCTTTCTGTATCATGATTAGGCCAAGGAATTTTTTTTTTTTGGTTTGGGTACCTACCGACCTGTCACCTAGCTATATACCTTGGTTTTCCCTACTGACTACATTTTAGCCCCTTTCTATACTAAATGGATTCTCCCAGTCAGTTAATAAATGTACGTCAGAATGGTCTAGTATTGATTTGGAGGGATGTACATGTAATATAAGCAGACAACAGATAAATTAAAGTGTAGAAGGAGTCTTATTTATTGAGGGAAATGTTTAGATAATACCGGTATGTTCAACAAATGACCTATGGTCGTTTGTTGAACTTATTATCTGAACATTTCCTATGGGATAATTACTCATCAATGATGCTTTACATGTAGTATAGAAGGGTTAAATACCCTACTCTAAATAATTCTTCATGGATTTCAAGAAATAAAACACTTTTAACACTTTACCCAACAGAAGGGCCCTGTGCCAATGCATTCTCTTATATATGCGAGTCGACCATAGGTCGCCTCGCATATATAAGAGAATGCATTGGCTTAACACATTAAAAATTATAAAATTGTTAAAGAATGTAAGAAAAAATGGTAAAAAGTGTTAAAAAAAGATTTTGTTTAGGCCAATGCATTCTCTTATATATGCGAGGCGACCTATGGTCGACTCGCATATATAAGAGAATGCATTGGCACAGGGCATAACTGTAACTATCACAATGTGGTCAAGGAGCCGGTTCCAATGATATCCATATTTGTATGGTTCTATTGAGACAGACCGAAGATAGTTTAGGCTGTTGAAGCTTTATTTGGCCGGTTTTGGCCGGTTTGTTGGGGTAAAGGGTTAAATGTCTCGGAATGGGTGGTCTTCTGTTAAAGCATTGTGTTTATCACAGTGTATATAAGGATAATCAAACTTAGCATTATCTCGGTCATGAAAAGCCATAAGAATATGTCAAAATAATAAAACATATATTAACCCTTTCATGACTGGAGCTGCGCTGGGGCAACATCCGTGGATTCTCTTATATACATGAGTCTCCCAAAGGGAGCCTCAAATATATAAGAGAATGCACTGACTTATAAGGTAAAGGTAAATATTGTTAGGCCAATGTATTCTCTTATATATGTGATGCTTTGTATGGGAGACTCACATATATAAGAGAATGCATTGGCACAGGGTTTTCACAAAAATTCTGGAAGCTTCAGTCATCGAAGGGTTAAAACGAATAGAATACCTGCCGACCCTAGGCTAATTTTTTATGACATGTTACCTGAATTGGACATTTAATTGTCTTTGGCCATATCAACTGTCACCATCACCTAATCAAGTTACCAGCAACCTTTAGACATTTCTTGATTAATGATATCAGCTTCTGGATAGCTTGATAGACCCCGTAGTGAATTCAAAACTCTCAAAACTGGTTGTTTTACTCTATAATTGTGAAGTTTGTATCTTCCGAACATTTTGATAACTATATAAATACTTTCGGAATATTTTGATAACCATATAAATACTTTCGGAATATTTTGATAACTATATAAATACCTTCTGAACATTTACATATAAATACCTTCCAAACCTTTTGATATAAATATTTTCCAAACCTTTTGATATAATTACCTTCCAAACATTTTGATAACTAAATACATGCTGATGAGTTCATACAGCCTCATGCATTAAGCAATGTTTGTTAAAGTTATAAGTTCAACATCCCTAAAATGAATGAATGGGAATCAGCTTCAAGTAACTACCCAAGTACCCCTCAATTAATACTATTAGAGCTTTATTTTAACTCCAAAAGTAGAAGCTTAAAATGATGTTAGTTGTACACATGCTAGCCAGCATTAGTTTTAATTTTCTCATTAATAATATGCTTTATAAGGATTCTCTTGGGTGCTAAAGTAGCATGGTTTGCAATGAAAATCTCGGTCCTATTTTGCTACTTTTCTGTGCATTGGTAGATTATTCCATGTCTTCAAGCCACGCAATATTTCTCAATCCTCAGGCCGCCATCCTCCCCATGTACTGTATGTGATGACCTTCCTCAGTCGGCAACAGAAATAGTTTTTGTAGTTTCATTTGACGTCAACCAGGTAGTAAAATCAGTTGGGATAATGCTGGATTTATGTCAAAGTCTTGTGTATGTGTATTTCTATATCGGGATTTTAATAGCATTGTTGACTGCTCATCTAAAATCCCCGATAACTGTAACTAAAGAACCGGTTTATTCTATAGAAAATATGATATTTGTTCTCAGTGTGAATCAAATGTCAACAAACTGATATTCTCTTAATTACGGGGAATATCCTATGCGCAATTTAACATGAAAGTGAGATTATAATACATCATTATGACCAGAAGATGTCACTCTTTCCGGTATATTGCATCAGGTATTGATTTCTGGAATAAAATCGAAGGAAAGTAACAAAACATCCCATGACTGGATATGGGCATAAAAGTCTACTATAGAAAGTTGTATACATGGGACCCCGACCTAAAACCAGCATTATCCGGCAACCGATTTCACTAGCTGGTTTACATTGAATGAAACTTGGACTAGTATTTTTGCTGTCTAGAGTATTCTGGACTCCTGCATCTGATAAGGGAGGTGGTGGTCTTCAAAATAGTTCTGAGTATCTTCTCTGCTTTATACCATGTTCTGCTAACATCCTGGTTGAAAGTAACTCTCAAGCTATTTTATCTCTCTTTATTTGCTTCATGCTCAAAGATCAGAAGGTTAAGATGCTAGTAATCAGAGTTTTAGATTAATTATTTAAACTGAAAATGTACTATTTGTTGAGTATATAAGTTTTCTACAGTGAGCAAGCCTTGAAATAGTGAGCCTGTCATTTGCAGAATTAGGTCCCCAGAGGGTGACTTTAGTGATGCTATCCCGCACAGCAGGCTAGCATCACCAAATTCACCCTCTGGGAACTTCATTCTGCTAAGGACTAAGCAGAATGAGGTCCCCAGAGGGTGAATTTAGTGATGCTAGCCCACTCTGCAGGGTAGCATCACTAAATTCACCCTCTGGGGACCTCATTCTGCAAATGACAGACACACTATTTCAAGGCTTGACAGTGAGGAGGATTGATTCATTCAAAACTCATTCAAAACTACTCTTGGGCTGAAGAATAATCTGCGCTATTAAAATAGATAACTTGATATACATCTAAAATATAAAAGAATACATTAGAATGGTGTATTATTCATCTTGAGGGGAGTTCAGGAACAATTAGCAGACGACAGCTAATAAAAGTGCAGAAGGGGTCCTATTTGTTCGAGGGAAATGTTCAGATAATGAACATTTCCTAATGTAACTACTCGTCAATGAGCATTTAATATAGAAAGTGTTAAGATAATCAAGGCGTGATCAAGAAGATTACTTTGAAAATGCAGCAGAGAAATTCATTCAGTAATTAGAGAGTTGCTTCCCACAGTTTAACCCTCCCTTTACTGAATGGATTTTCCCACCCAGTTGTAACATTATATATTGGAATGGTCTATTATTAATCTGGAGGGGAGTTTACGAAAAATGAGCAGACAACAATACAATGATAATTTAATACAAGAGCAAAATGAATACTTTTCATTGGAGGCAAAAGTTCAGATAATATGTTCAACAAATGATGAGTTAGTTGAACTTATTTTCTGAACATTTCCAAAGGATTAACTACGTGTACTCATCAATGAGTATTTAGTACAGAAAGGGTTAACCCTTTACCCAACAGAACGCCCAGAAACGCCCTAACAGCCTAAATTATCTTCGGTCTGTCTCAATAAAACCATGGAAATATGGGTATCATTGGAACCGGCTCATTGAGCAAATTGTGATAGTTACAGTTATGCCCTGTGCCAATGCATTCTCTTATATATGCGAGTCGACCATAGGTCGCCTCGCATATATAAGAGAATGCATTGGCCTAAAAAAAACTTTTTTTTAACACTTTTTACCATTTTTTCTTTAATATGTGTTAAGCCAATGCATTCTCTTATATATGCGAGGCGACCTATGGTCGACTCGCATATATAAGAGAATGCATTGGCACAGGGCCGTTCTGTTGGGTAAAGGGTTAACAGTCCTCAGCTCACAATTTAACACTCCCTTTAGGATGTGAAATTCACTGATCACGTCTCTTCATAATTTCACCCTGATATGGTCACAACTTGGAGTTGGACATAACTTGGAGTGACTGTAAATTCTAATTAATCAATCAATCAATCACTTGTTATCATCCAGTTTGGATTAGTGAAGTTGAGCATGAAGCAAATTTGTATGTTAATGTTCTGAAATAATATTGTTTCTGTTGTAGTGAACCTATGAGTTGATGTGCATATTTTGTAAAATGTCTCAGCATGGATTGGCTATATTATTCTGTATACATGGTGGAAAAATTCACCCAACCATAGATGAACTATTTTCAGTTGCTAACCTACACACAACAGCATTGCAAAGAGTAGCTGTTAAGCCACATATAATAGAACATTTCGTTGCTTGAAATGTGATGTAGTCAAACTAAAAAAACTAACTAAAAATCCAGGTACTATTTTAAAATCAGTCCAATGTGTTCATCAGCTGTTTATTTAAAATATATCTAGCTTCAATCAGAATTTAAAAACATTATATGCAAAATAATGTTCATATTTTGGTACAAGATTGGAATGTACTACCTTAGTACAAAAATATAGCACAAGATATACATGTAAGACAATGCCAAAATATGCACTCAACTATATCCTTTCATTGCTCTTTTTTTTTAGAGAATCAACACATGGTCTTCAGCAACTTGTCAGCAAGTCTATTCAATTCATATTATATATAATACATGGATACCATTGTGTATTGAATTCATATTATATATACCACGTGGATACCATTGTCTATTCAATTCATATTATATATACCACGTGGATACCATTGTGTATAAGCAGGGTTTCCGCTAGGGTTAACCCTTTAACCAACAGAAGGGCCCTGTGCCAATGCATTCTCTTATATATGCGAGTCGAACATTACAAATTATAAAATTGTTAAAGAATGTAAGAAAAAATGGTAAAAAGTGTTAAAAAAAGATTTTTTTTAGGCCAATGCATTCTCTTATATATGCGAGGCGACCTATGGTCGACTAGCATATATAAGAGAATGCATTGGCACAGGGCATAACTATAACCATCACAATGTGGTCAATGAGCCGGTTCCAATGATATCCATATTTGTATGGTTCTATTCAGACAGACCGAAGATATTTTAGGCTGTTGAAGCTTTATTTGGCCGGTTTGTTGGGTAAAGGGTTAAAATGTATGGTCCATAGAACCTTGGATAGGATGGGCCGACCATGTTTAGCCCATCGTATGCACATTTTAAAATTCAACGCCCAAAATATCCCATGTTTCCTTGCACCAGAGAATATTGCTGGGCGATTGTAGTGTGCTATAAAAATACTGCCATAATTTTTAAATCACACTACATTACGTACCATTACGTGTTATTTTCATAATATTTATAAATTTCACTGAATTTATCTTCTATGAACAAAAGACAATCCTGATCACAGATAGATTTGGTGTCATGATTACGTGGTATACGTAATCAGATAAATCTAATCATGAGCGTGGAATTACTATTTATGAAATTGTCAACATTATCAAAGTTAATCTACCGATCACATGATAATACATTCTGACAGAAATATATGGATGGATTAACAAATGATTGATTTATTTTACGGTACATACCAGATGCTAGCCCTTTATACTCAAAACTGGGTCCATTTAATGAACAACCGACCGGCCTAGTGGGAACCCTGGTTGAACAGAACTAGTTCTGAGATCAAAACACAAATTGAACTTTTTTCCTGAATGTTAGCCCAAATAAGTAATTTTTATTTAGATTTTTGTATTACTGTATTTACCACCCTGATTTATCGACATGCTACAAGTTGTGAAGCCCTTGGTTACTTGTTGATAAATACATGTAGTTTTCCTTGAGTATACATGTGGATAAGGAGAAATGTACAAACATTAGAAAAAAATCATTATATACAAATTTAGTACAAGAAGCCCCAATTGCCCATGTTGGCCATGGGCAATTGGCACCACTTCTGAGATCAATTTTATATATGATTGTACGAAATCAGTCTACAAATTCTAATCCCAACACATGGAGAACATGCAAGGACCATTTTTCAAGCTTTAAAAAATAAAAAAAAAATGTTCTTAAAATCTCAGGGGTTCTACAAAACTGACACAAAAAAATCTCAGAAAGTTTGTGGGTAATACTTGTGATATATACATGCTCAATTGATCATGTGTACGAATAAATAATACATGTAATGATATCAATAAATGAAATAATTTCTACACAAAACACAGATTGAAATTTTAAAATAAAAATAAATTGTATTCAGTTCTTCCTTGCTCTGAATTTGGTTACTTTAAATTGAATCTTGCAAGAACTATTTATTGGTGAGTTGATATTGACTGAAATGCATGAACCCTGAGCATGTGAATTCCGCCTGTACATTGATCTGCTCCATCCACATATATGCTCCTTCTATACGTATAATTCTTCTATATGCATGGTGGGGAATCACATGGTTTCTAAGTTGCTGAGTACCGCGCATTCAAAATGGCAGAGATGAGTGCAAACGCACAAAAACATAATATATGAGGAACTGACACAAAACATAGCATTTTGACTGTTACAAGCATATTCTAGTTTATTTTAAAAACAAGTTGATAGCTTATTTGTTCCGAAATACTCCGTAGTTTTCTATAACATTCTGACCAAAGTTGCCAGTTTGAGGTTCGTGGAATACACCAGTCCATGCATCTAGGAGAATCCTTCGACTGCAACTTTGGTCAGAATATTATAGCAAACAACTGAGTTTGGACACAAATGATGTATCAGCTTGTTTGAAAATAGACAGCATATGTTCGTAGCTGCCAAAATACTAGGCAATATACATGTATGTCATATCCTATTTTTCTTTTTCCTTGTTTCTGGTCGTGATTTCTCAGCCATTTTGAGTGTGTGATAATCATCAACTCGAAACCACGTGATTCCCCACTATGTATTTGTATACTCCTTCTATACATATACTCAGCTCTTCTGCTAAATTTCCTCAGTCGCCTCTGCACTAGCTATCTGTTATTCAGGTGATGGTGAGAGAACTAGGCCGTCCCGCACAGGTCGAAAGAGTGCCGCCCATACTTCTCGTAGGAGAAATCAGAAACGGTCAGCTAATGACCCTGGAGTGTCACAAATAAATTCTTTAGTGTCCGTTCAATCAGATAATCTACAATCAGGGAATGTCACAGAAGATTCCGAATATGGAAGAAATGGTCCGCGGGAAAATTCTCGCAAACGTGCAGGCCGATCACATGAGAGAAGTAGTTCTCGTGGTCAGCGTAATGATAGAAAAATACATCAAGGCCATCTTAGCGATTCTCAAAACGTTAATTCAAGAGATTTATCTGACAATTCAGATTATGAAACTGAGGGATATAATAAACATTTGACTGTTGAAAAATCAAAACGGGGGCAAAATTCTCAAGTAGACAATGATTCTGAAAATCTTGACCGAGGTAGAAGAGGTCAAGGTCATAAAAATTCTCAAGTAGATGATGTTTCAGAGTCTCAAGACAGGGGTAAAGGTCACAGACTCGGAATGGATAGTGGATCAACTAATAACCGCAACAGTGATAACAGAGATCAGAGCGATTATGATGATGATGGCTTCCAAAACCGCGGAAAATCAACCTATCATGAACATCGTGACAAAAGCAAAAATAGGGACAAAAGCGAACATCGAGACAGGAGTGAAAATAGGGACAGAAAGGACTATGGAAGAGAACATCAAAACAATGATGATCATACTCAGGGGACATATAAATCTGACCGCAATGAAAGAGATTATAATCATCGCTCAGATGATGCTCATTATTCAAATGTTGAGAGTCATAATCGTAAAATTCCTGGTAAGGAGGAGTTTGATCGAGAAGATTCTTTTCAAGGCAGCCAATACAGCGGCAGAAACAAAATACACAAACAAGGTGGTAGCACTGAGCGACCACATGAGGAGCGCGACGATGATCTCAGGACGGCTAGATATGACAAGGTTCCACCCATTGAGAAGGGAGGCAACCAGGGTGAACTTGATCATATGACTAATAATCATGTGGATGATAATATTGCAGATCATTCTCGTGGGACGGGTTATGACAGTTCCGTCGATGATCGAAATGAGAGGCGCAGAAACCCTGCTCTCAGGTGAGTTATCCTACTAGTCTGATTATAATTTTATGAATGATTTAAAGGGGTACTGTACCCTAAATCCGGCCATTTGTGGGACCATCTCATTTAATATTCAACAGAATATATGCAACAAATGAATGAATTTGAGCCATGGATGAGTGAAAAATACAAGCATGTACTTTATGAACGATGTAAACGAGTCATAAATTCATTTTCATTATAATTACCATGTTGTTTGCATTGTTCAAAGAGCACATGAGTGTATTTTGCACAAATCCATGGCTCAAATTCATTAATTTGTTGCATATATTCTGTTGAGTATAAAAGGAGATGGTCCCATAAATGGTCCGATTTAGTGTACAGTACCCCTTTAAATCAAAATGACCTACATCAATATTTTTTATGAAATTCTCAGACGTTTAAAGATGGTCTATCTCTTCCTAAATACGTTTTGTATAGTTTCTGGAGTATAAAATGATAGATGTGTGTCGAAGACACCTGTCCGGAAACGCTTCTATCAAATAATATTGCTTTTCTTGACAATTTTTCGATACTTTTTTTTTAGAATATTTAGATAGAATCATCTCACATGTTTATTCTCCGAATCAATGCGAGCTGTAAAATGTCCCAAATTGAATGTATTTATAGTATACCAGAAAATTATAACTAAAATCAATATTAATTGATAGTGGCTTGTCCAGACACGGTGTTTTGATTCATATCAATAATTTTATACCCAGGAAACTATATATAACTTGTTATATGAAGAGACAGACCATTTTTAACTCACTCGCTGTATAACCAATATTTTAAGGATACTTTTTTCACTTTCTTTATATGTGTTTTTATATTTGCTTTGTAGCAGTCAACCATGGACCATTAATTGTTAGCTTTTTTGTCCAGAATTTTCGTAGCCCTTTCATTATGGGAGCTATGCTGGTGCAGCATTAAATACACTGTGCCAGTGCATTCTCTTATATATGCGAGTCTCCCATAGCGAGCCTCGCATATGCAAGGGAATGCTATGGCTTACAATTTATTGTCATATATCCGAGGCTCCATATGGGCGACTCACATATACGAGAATGCATTGGCACAGGGTTTTCGCAAAATTACAGGAAGCTCCAGTCATGAAAGACTGAGACATAGAAAAATTAATACCATGGATTGCTGTCATGACATGGATTGCTGTTGCGACATGGATCGCTTGCGTGACATCGATTGCTGTCACGACATGGCATTAGTGCGAGGGACATTGTTATTAAACCTTTCTATACTGAATGGGTTCTCCCACCCAGATACAAAAGTGTGTTTTGGAATGGTCTATTATTAATTTGGAAGGGTGTTCATTAACAGATGACATACAGAAAAACAAATAATACAATATTCATATTTTCATTGGTGGGAAATGGTCGTTTTTTTAACCTTTTATCTTAACATTTCCTATGAGAACTACTTGTCAATGAATACTTAATTAAATAATTTTCAGGTGGTTGTCCAAAAGATTTGGGATATCAATGTTTTCTTTTATTAAAAACAATACAATTTTGATGTATAAAACGCTGATCGAACTTGTTTAAAAGTGAAAATAATGATATCTCAACATTAAATCCCCTTCATTATGTAGCTAAATACAATGGACACTTAAACCATAGGCATTAACACACTTTGGTCATGTCGCCCTATACACAAACTCAGTTGAGTAGGTCAATTTAAATTTTGTTTCAATATTGTAACTGTATCCACTAACTCCATGACATGGTAGGTCTGGGGGCTAAAACTGAACAATTTTGAATTTAGTGCGAGCGACTTTGGCATTGGCATCAATTTTCATGGTTTCTCTCAAAAAGGCAATTTGATGGGGACATGTGGTTTGGAGATATCTGTCTACCTCAACAGGTACAATATCATCAGTTTGGATATTTCAGCAATAATATTTAAATTTTATTTTCTGGAAGCATCATAATGTCTGGTGCTGATTTGAACACTGAAATGGGAGCATGCTAGAGATGGCCTGAGAATACGGTGCCAGACATTATAGAATGAGGCCCCCCAGAGGTTTAATTTAGTGATGCTACCCCGCAAAGCAGGCTAATATCACTAAATTCATCCTCTGAGGACCTCATTCTGCTTGAGCCTCATTTGCTAATGGAGACCTAGACTCAGATTCAAGTTCCAATATGGTTTTATATTGTGATGTGCACCCAATAGGCACCTCAGTTATGCAATGTGTTTGCCAATTTGGTATAGATAAAATAAACTTAAAAAAAAAAGAATCTTTCTAAAAAAACTTTAAAACGTGTTAATTTGATCAAATAAAATACTTTCCAGAGAGGATGAGGTCCAAGCAGAATGAGGTCCCTAGACAGTGAATTTAGTGATGTTAGCCCACTGTGCTGGGTAGCATCACTAAATTCACCCTCTGGGGGACCGGTGTATAATATTCTCAGGTCAGATGCTAGACATGCTCATTTGCTTGCTTACAGGTTCGATTTCTCTTGGCAACTAGTTGTCAATATTTACTGGAGGACAAACATACTTGTGATGCATATAGCCCTATCAACTCATAATTGTATTTGAAAACTGCACCAAAGTAGACATGCATTGATGACGTAAATACAAAGAGACTGAATCCCCTGAGTCCCATTGTGTTGTTTACTGAGTTATATATTTTTAGGACTGTCTGCCGCTAGGTATTTTATATCAGTGGGGAAATCATTCAAGAATTAAATATACGCGTCTGACTCATTGTGTTCATATGGGATTTGGCCTCAAGAATTAATTCATATTGCATATCTTTATATCATTTATTATTATTTATCCAACTTGCATATTGATGGTGCTACATGCCAACGGACTCCAAACAATGGTCCTGGATCAGAGATTATTGTAGTCTCAACTTTATGCACTATAAATCGGACCCTGAACCTGCCAACAGTTGGCACCACTTTTACTGTCCATCACTGCATTACTCTGAAATTACTCTTGAAAGTATTTACATTGTATTCTTACTGCTTCAAATTAGTTAAAAAAACAAACTGAAGTCCTGACAATTTATAACTTTTATATTTATTCCATAACTAATTCAGAATGATCGTGTATTCACATACTGTACACACCCATCACTAAGCCTGGGGGCCCGTGAATTTTTTAGACACAAAAACTTGGGACTGGGATTACCTTCGAGGACCCCCCACATATAAAATCTCAGTTTGCATTCATAGTGATAATCTAACGTCATGTTTTATATTAATCATGATGTATATTATTTCATTTAATGAAAATAATTTGTTTTGTTTTTATTATGTTAGAGTAAATATTTAATTATTAACCCTTTGAGTGCCAGGTCGATTTTTGTATCAACCCATATACCCTGTGCCAATGCATTCTCTTATATATGCGAGTCGACCATAGGTCGCCTCGCATATATAAGAGAATGCATTGGCCTAACATTTTTTTTTTTTTACAATTTTAATAATTTATTCTTATATTCTTTAAACAGACTTATTTTATAGGTTTAAGGCCGAGGAGATCGGCCCCTGGCACTCAAAGGGTTAAGACACAAATATGGTATATATTGTAATACAGTATTTTGTGAAACACAATGGAGCATGTAGTGATACTCAGTCTGCAATGGAAATTAGCTCGACTTATAATATTTTTGTGCATGAATGTTCTTTTTGGGAGCAAAACATAGGCTGGTCTTATCCTCAGGGATGGGCTTACTGACGGGGTGAATACAGTAACCACTGTGGATGAGCAGAAGTTATTATTTGGAACCCTTGTTCGTATTACTGTAATTTGAGGCAGAGTGTTATTATACTGTACTGTAGAATGGGCAACAAACACTCAGTCACAAGAAAATGATTTTATGAAGTTGTAACAACAAAGCCATGCTGATCAGGGGCGCCGGAAGCATCCAAGGGCAGGGGGGGGGCAGAGCCTACAAAAATGGCACTTTTCCGCAAAAAAGGGCATTTTCTCAGCAAAGTCGGGAAAATAACCATAAATTCATTGTGGCAAAAATCCCTATTTTAATGGTATTTGTCGGTTTTTATGGCCGTTTTGTGATAAAATTGACAAAAAATTAATATTCCTTGTGAAATTGGTGGTATTTGGACCAAAAAAGTCACATTTTGCTATAAAAACACGAGATTAAACACACAAAAAGCATTTTCTGTCTCCAGAAAAAGGGCAAGTCCTGCCCCCGCTCGCCCCCCTTGGTCAAGGGCAGGGGGGTCAGCTGCCCCCTCTGGCCCCCCTCTTCCGAGGCCCCTGATGCTGATTTCAACATCTATGCAAAACTGGTGATAACTGAAGATATATATTTTAGCCCAGGTGTGGTGTGATTTTATGCCGAGACAGGTATAGTTGTTTGAAAACAATCTTGCTACTTGTATGTGTGAAATTAGGATGCTACAATGTACAGTTAAGGAGTCGATTACTTAGAGCATTACTGTAGGATGCGGGAATTATTTCTCTTTCTTCACCTCGAAAAACGATGAAAACCAGGCCTGAGAATAAGGTGCCTGTCATTTGCAGAATGAGGTCCCCAGAGGGTGAATTTAGTGACGCTATCCCACACAGAATGAGGTGCCCAGAGGGTGAATTTAGTGACGCCATCCCGCATAGTGGCTAGCATCACTAAATTTACCCACTGGGGATCTCATTCTGCTTAGGCCTCATCTTTTCTAGACAGTTTCTTTATTATCAAATTTCTATAGAAACTTCTTCACGCAGATTCTATTTCTTTTTATACCCCCCGCAACGAAGTTAGGGGGGGTATACTGGAGTCAGCTTGTCCGTCGTCCGTCCGTCATCCGTCCGTCCGTCGTCCGTCCGTGGACACAAATTTGTCCGGAGTTTTTCTCAGTCGTTTTTTGGATCAATTTCCGTGAAACTTGGTACAGACATCAACCACCATGGGAACCTGTGCACATGCGATTATGACGTCTGTCGGACTTTTTTTGGTGGAGTTATCCCCCCCTTTTTCGACTTAGAAATTTTTCGCAACATGTAACTTTTGTCCAAGCTTTTATTCCTACATTTGTTGGTCAATTTTTTTTAAACGTGGCACAGATATTTAGTACCATGGGAACTTGTGCACCTGCGATTATGACATCTGTCCGACATTTTTTGGTCGGGTTATCCCCCTTTTTCGACTTAGAAACTTTTTTTGCAACATGCATAATTTTGTCCGAGCTTTTATTCCTACATTTTTCGGTCAATGTTTTTTAATCTTGGCACTGATATTTAGTACCATGGGAACCTGTGCACCTGCGATTATGACGTCTGTCCGACATTTTTTGTGTGGAGTTATTCCCCTTTTTCGCAACATACATAATTTTGTCCAAGCTTTTATTCCTACATTTTTCGGTCATAGGTTTAAGATTAGGGTTAGGGTTGTGCACCTGCAATGTGAACTGTTATTTTATTATTTTAACTAAATGTTTACTGACATGTGAAACATCTTAGTATTTTAAAAACAGGGGGGTATCCGTAGTCCCATTGGGACAGTCACACCTCTAGTTTAATTTAGTTTCCTATATCCCCAAACTGGCAAACGAACATTGCATAATCGAGGTTCCCAATGGGTGTACATCACTATATCTGGGAACTTCAATCTGAGTCTAGGCATCTCATAGCAGATGATGTCATGCAGAATGAGGTCCCCAGAGGATGAATTTGATGATTCTAGCCAGCAATGTGGGATATCTTTACTAAATTCATCCTCTGAGACCTCATTCTGCTAATAAAAAGCAGGCTAAACTCAGGCTTGATGAAAATGCTTACAAATAATTACTTCCGCTTATCCACAATGATAACAATTAAAAATGGTTCCCCACCGCTCCCCTTCACCATCCTGATTTAAAGATGCATGTAGGGTTTCAGCCCTCCAGTTACAACAACAACATAACAAATGTAATTTAACATAGTCATCTGCTTTGTTCTGTTAAAAAAATGTTGAAAACCAAATATGAGATATAAACTGGATCTAAAAATATAAAAAATAGCATAAACCTAACATAAACTAAATCTATTTATTATTAATCTATTGATCCGACCCTTATATTATATAAATTACATAAAACAGTCATTATCGTCCGTCCGTCACACTTTCTCCGTCCTTGTGTCCGTCTGTCTGTCCGTCCGACCTCATAACTCGAACAACTAAGAACCGATTTCAATAATTTTTTGTATGCAATCTCCTTGGGACTGCCTCTCCGCATGATGCTAATTTTGTTTTAAGTTACGCCTCATTTTCGACTTATTTTGACTTATTTAATTCTGTCCGACTTAATAACATTAACAAATATGAACCGATTTCAATAATTTTTGGTATACATGCTTCTCACAATACCCTCTCTACATGAAGCGGCTAGGGATTGGCTCAGACTGTTTTTCGTACACTTAATTTTCAACTTATTTTGACTTGGAAAATTCTGTCCGACTTAATAACTTTAACAAATATGAACCAATTTTAATAATTTTTTCTGTACAAGCTTCTTGTGACACCATATCGATATTATAGTCCGAATTTGTCTTTAAAGTTAAAAATCTTTTTTGTTGGGTTTACGGATAATGCGGGTTGAATTTGCCACGGTGGAGGTATGCTAGCACTCGAGTGCACACCTCTTGTTGTATATTATATAGATAATGAATGGTTTGGAGTTGACTATGCCAAAATAGTGGTCCTCCAGGAGGAATACATGTAGTCCAAGAGCCGCAGGCATAGTCAACGACAAGACATTCACTATTTATTATATTAAATCGAACATTGGTGTCAATATTGGCGAACTTTTAGAAAACAGAAAGGAAGTTATAAATAACATCTACAGGCATTACAATATTGGACTGGTCGCTTGCCAACTAAACGGACAAACTATTAAATACATTGGATAGCTATGATCGGACATTTGTAAGATCATTACAATTCACCAATAAATCTAATGATATACCGATATTGCAACAAGTATCTTACAATGTATAGTTTCAGATTAGGCGTATCTTCAGGCGGCAACCCATTTCGCAAAATGAGTTTGTTACTATATATAGAAAAAGAATAGTAGGCATATAGGAATCCTACTGGGGTACTGTCGTAAAATAGTATAGCAGTGTGCAGCCAATCAGAATTCGAGAAAGTCATGTGAGATATAATATCAGGAAATAGTGCCAGGTGTATTATTGTTTCGCAAACATGACATTTGACTTCCGGTTTTTCGTCTGTTTACATTCCGTACCCTACAGAGGAGGAATGAATAATAATCAGTGTCTGTGACTGATATTGATATAGATTGAAAAGTTTCTTTATTAAATTTACACCATTAAATACATGGAACATCAAAGAGTCTTATTTCTTTATGTGAGCAAACAACGCAGTTACGTGAAACGTCATCACATGCCTTATAGAAGCCGATGTTATTTTCATGTCCCATTTGTTGATTTAAGTATGTTTTATCGAGGTTTTGGATCAAGTTAATAAATAGAATCTGCACTCATCCTCAGTTTATAATTTTTTTTATAAAACTCGTCCAGTAAATTAGGTCTTGACCACACCATAGGCTTGTCCAGACCTAATTTACTGGAAGAGTTTTGTAAATTTTGCTATCGGTATATAAACTTGGGGCATGTTGTAGATACACCAAAGAATATCATTATTTGGGTGTCACTCTAAATCAAAACTATATGAAATAAATACAATATTCAATATCAGACAAAATAACGCCTTTCAAATATCAATACACGTTTTAAACATGATAGTTTATACGCCATAGAATCTAAATATAAAGTCATATAGATTTTTGTAAAATAAGCCTGATCCCTGAGTACATTATTTGTATTTAAGCTGTCGTTGTTGGTTTTGTCCTGTGAAAATGTATCTATCAACAGATCAATGATATAGTATCCCCTATTGTTGTATTATCCATTAGTTTTTTCCTTTATAAAAGAATTTCTCATAAACTCTTTGTGTATATTGATAGATGTGTATTCTTTTGGGATTTAGAACGAGTGTCATGTGTTTGTGTCCAATAAGCTAGTCCTGATGGAAGATGAATTTGAATACTGCATATTGTTGGCGGATATTCACAAAGTACAGTAATGCCCTAATTAATCGACTCCTTAACCACAGCAGAATTATGGGTAACTTTTCAGGATTTAGTTGGAAATATGGCTTGTTTCCGGGGAGAGCTTTCCAATGAATGGCAACAAGCCATATTTCCGTCTAAATCCTGAAAAGTTACACATAATTCTGCTGTGGTTAAGGAGTCGATTAATTAGGGCATTACTGTATGGTCACAATTCAAAGGATAATATGATGCCAAATTGTTGTTCAATATATGTCATTTAGGGCCATATCATCTGACCGTAACATTATATATGATATTTTACCTGTTTTGGCTACAAATGAGAGTTATAAAAACATAAGATAATTAATATCAAAATTAATGATTAATTTTCTGCATTTATATTTGAATGAACAATGGTACTTTCTAGTGTCTCTTGAAAAACATCTAATGAACTTAAATATTTTCATGACAATTTGTAGAAATTTTACTTATGATTGGTAAGTCTTATCTTGTGACCACCGTTTGTCAAACTTGTTATCTGAATATTTCCTAAGGGTACTACTTGTCGGTGAGTATTTTGTACTGAAAGGGTTAACCCTTCCATGACTGGAGCTTCCTGAAATTTTTTGAAAACCATGTGCCAATGTATTCTCTTACATATGCGAGTCTGCCATAGGGTGCCTCGCATATATAAGAGAATGCATTGGCCTAACAATATTTGCACTGATCTTGTTAGCCAGTGCATTCTCTTATATATGCAAGTCTCCCAATGGGAGACTCGCATATTTAAGAGAATGCACTGGCACAGGATCTTTAATGCTGCACCAGTGCAGTTCCCATCATGAAAGGGTTAATATCTGATTGCCTAATTGTTTATTAGAGCGGGGCATGCAGAAGCTAGTGATGACGAAGCTGTTTTAGAAGAAGAGCCAAGCAACAAAGCTCATGGAATTCGACATAAAAATAGAAATGGTGGAAAAGAACTAAATGGTGCTAATGGTGATGATGCCTGGGCAAGCGATGATTCGCAGTCCAGGGACCCACAAACGGATCGAGACGGTCATAAAAGGAAGTCCCGAAAAGGACGACATCGGCAGCGCAGGAAAGACAGCGAAGGAAATGACATAAGTGGTGATGATAGTGAATTGAGTGGTGACGAGGATGAGAATGGGTGGAGTGAGGATGGCGAGGTTGATGCACATGGAAACAAAACTCACCATGGAAACAGGAGGAAGAATGGTAGGCGGGGCGGGAAGAAAGGTGACGGACAGGACGGTGGAGGTGATTCAGACGATGGGTCCGATATTGCTGATGGAGATGATCGTAGCGGAGGGAAAACACGCCGAGTGAAAGGAAAATCTGGCATGGTATTGTATTAAATTATCAGTATTTATTCCACACCTGTTAACGCAAAGCACATGTATTCAACGCAATCCCAGCCATTGAATACATAGTGTTTATAACATAAGTGATATACAAGCCGGGACTACATGTACTTCCAGTTGACGTTGTTGCCAAGAGCGATGAATTACATAGCGTCAACGATCCACTTCGGGTGATGTGCAGATAATTACTGTGTCTTCATCACACTTAAATCACAATAAAGATAGTTACAGTATCAATGGTGGTCACAATCATGGATTAAACAAGTCCGACACAAGGGTGTGGAACAAATACAGAACATAACTTGCAACATAATCTCAAATCTTTTATCAAACTTGTTGTGGATGATGCATATAGTCACATTTCACTTAAGCTCCACTTTCATGAAATATATCCTTGCTTCTCGATCAAGATGCACAATGTATTCTGTATTTATATGGTACCGATCAGGGTCGATCTCTACTCTGGCTATGCCTGTAGAGGTCATTATAATTCCATCCGTTCAAAACCTGGAAAATTTTTCATGTTCTGACAGGGAACTTAATCTATCATTGAAAGAACAAAGCAGGGAATATATTTCTTAGTTAATACATGTTTAACTGTAGAGGATGGTACCAGCTCAATATTACATGATTTTGGTGACTTTTGTAAGCCAATTTCGCAATAAACACTGGATTCAGTACCCATGAAATTCCATGATTGTTAGCGAGCAAAGCAAAATCTACTCATCTTGAGATACATGTATAAACCTTTGTATAAACCAGCCTGCATGGATTTTGGACATGTTCTTACTAATTCTGTTTATCTGTGATGTTTGAGTCTCCTATCCCTTTGCTTGTACTGCTATAACTCTACTTATGTGTCAAAAGTGATTTTGTTTGGAAAGTCGCAAAGAACAAAACAGTAATTTTGCTCATATGTTTGGCAATTATCTCTGGTTTCATTTGCCTCTCACTATGGTATTAAAGATTACAGTAATGTCATAAATAATCGACTCCTTAACCACAGCAGAATTATGGGCATAATTCTGCTGTGGTTTAAAGGAGTCGATTATTTAGGGCATTACTGTAATTAATACAAAAAAATTCTCATTCTCAACTCCCATGAACCATGAAATACTGTGAACATTAAGAATGTCTGTACTCATAATACAGATTTCCAGAAAATTTCAAGTGATATGTATTAACCCTTTGAGTGCCAGGTCGATTTTTGTATCAACCCATATACCCTGTGCCAATGCATTCTCTTATATATGCGAGTCGACCATAGGTCGCCTCGCATATATAAGAGAATGCATTGGCCTAACAATTTTTTTTTAATTTTTTTTTACAATTTTAATAATTTATTCTTATATTCTTTAACAGACTTATTTTGTAGGTTTAGGGCCGATGACATCGGCCCCTGGCACTCAAAGCGTTAAAATATGTAGAACTCAAAATTCTCCAAATTTCTCATAATAATATTTCATCTCATTTGTTTGAACACAACAGAATGGTGAATACGACAAACCAGGCTACGAAGATGACTCTGACCTTACTGAAAGTAAGTACTAATTAAGTCAAGAGAACTCAACTTCCGAGCCTTCATTCTTTTATGGTTATGTTTCCATGATTCCTCCAGCCATATTATCTCTAGTGCCAGCGACATGAAAATATCTCTGCTGCCGGAATTGTAAAATGGCTGAGCCGCATGCATGGGCTTATATGTCAAGCACAACTGTATTGTGAATCGCAAAGAATGAAACCATATTGCCTATACTTGCATGGACATGACATGGTTAATATGTTAATAATGTGCTTATGCATTCATTTCTTGTTATATTATCAGAACACCCCTCTGAATGTGTAATAGACTATTCAATGTATGCTTTTATATAACTGAATGGGAGAATCCATTCAGTGTTGAAAGGTTTAAAGTCATAAAATTTGTTTATTTCGACACGACTCTATCTCGGACATCGCCGACATTTGTCAATATATACACATAACCTGTAGATGAGAATAGAAATTAGTTATATTTAATAGAAATATAGCTCCCATATTAATCTATTGATATCACCATGAGTATGTTTTAATTTCAACACAAATTTGTATCATGATTTATAATAATGCAAGTAAGGTTAACCTGACCAATTCACTAGGATTTTGAATTATTCCTGCCGCACATTAATCGGACGCTCACACAATGGATAATATGAATGTGAAAAATTCTATATATGCTTTTGAAAACTTAAATTGCGAGTGCAAATGCGTGCAAGAGTTATTATACGCCCATTTTGGAACAGTTGAGGCATCCATCCATCTGTGCATCTATCTGTCTGTTCACTTTTTTTTCATTTCTGAACTGAATTGAATGAAATTTGGTATACGGGTTTAGCACAAAATACAAGTCAAGTACGGTTTCCGTTCGCCAATTTTCACCAGAGTTACGGCCCTATTTGTTGGAATTTACATTCAATTTTCGTCTGAACTGACTGGAATGAAATTTGGAATGTGTGTTTACTAGCCCTAAAATACAGGCAAAGTTTGAATTTGGGTTTCGCCCATAAATTTTCATGAGAGTTATGGCCCTTTGTTGAAATTACCACAGGCGTATTTTCCCACACCCTAGCGATGCTCTTGTTTTCTCTTGTCTGCGGGAGAAGAACTAAACAGTAACCATTGCTTAGTTATATTTTACCTTAACATGAATCATTAATTCAATTCAGACTTCAGAAATTTCTATATATATATATTAAATATACCTGTGGTAGAGCTTTAGGAGTATGATTTAATGACATGCCACATATGCCATTCTCACATTAATATTAAAACTGTTTGGCTGGTCTCTACAACATATCGTTTGTTATATGAGACTTTTTATATTTTTCTAATTATGTAACAACAAGAATCAATAATGGTTGACGCTTGAGACTTGAACATTGTTTCCTTGTATCATAATGTTTGTAACTAGAGTCAAGATTTATTATTTATAGATGTTACATTTGTATCAATTGAATTGATGTGTGTCCCCTGGGGATGTTGATGTAGACTGCAGTGCATTCAGTTTAGGCGACCTTTAAGTAACCATGTAGAATGCATTGTCTCAAAAGTCTGAATCAACATAAATACTTAACCCTTTCTCTATTACAAGTAAGTGGGATTTTCCAACTCAGTTATATAAAAGTATATATTGCAATGGTCTATTATTCATTTGGAGGGGTGTTCAGGTAATACAGAAGACACACAGACAATTTTTAGATCATAAAAGTTATGATGGATTGCTATTATTCATTGGGAAATGTTCAGATAATAAGTTCAACAAACAACGTAATATAGTAAAGAAAGGGCTAAGGATGACTTATCTCCTCCGGGCAACAAAATAACTATACACCCAGCCCAAAAGATGGGGGGGGGGGGGGTATACTGGATTACATGGGTCCGTCTGTCTGTGTGCGTGTCCCCTCATATATCTCAACCGATGAAATTTGGTATGCAAGTTTGGCATCAGGAGGGCTTTTAACCCTTTACTCAACAGAAGGGCCCTGTGCCAATGCATTCTCTTATATATGCAAGTCGACCATAGGTCGCCTCGCATATATAAGAGAATGCATTGGCTTAACACATTAAAAATTATAAAATTGTTAAAGAATGTAAGAAAAAATGGTAAAAAGTGTTAAAAACAGATTTTTTTAGGCCAATGCATTCTCTTATATATGCGAGGCGACCTATGGTCGACTCGCATATATAAGAGAATGCATTGGCACAGGGCATAACTGTAACTATCACAATGTGGTCAAGGAGCCGGTTCCAATGATATCCATATTTGTATGGTTCTATTGAGACAGACCGAAGATATTTTAGGCTGTTGAAGCTTTATTTGGCCGGTTTTGGCCGGTTTGTTGGGTAAAGGGTTAAGAGAGGATTCATTGACATTACTTACTAGTATTCACATTTTCTGTTCAAGAGTTATCCCTCTTTGTTTATCTGAAAATGTTGGATTTCTGTCCATCCGCTCATATATTTCAACCATGGGTTGTCGGATCTCGATGAAATTGGGTATGCAGGTTTGACATCAGGAGGGCTATCAAAAGAGGGTTCAGTGACATTGCTCACTTTTTCCGTGCTAACAAGATACAGTGCTCTCTCTTGTACGCTATTGGTAGGCTACGAATGTTTTTGCACGGATTTATGTTCTAAAAATAACTCCTAAAACTGTCCCATTAACCCTTTACCCAACAAACCGGCCAAAAACGGCCAAATAAAGCTGCAACAGCCTAAATTATCTTGGGTCTGTCTCAATAAAACCATACAAATATGGATATCATTGGAACCGGCTCATTGACCACATTGTGATGGTTACAGTTATGCCCTGTGCCAATGCATTCTCTTATATATGCGAGTCGACCATAGGTCGCCTCGCCTATATAAGAGAATGCATTGGCCTAAAAAAAATCTTTTTTTAACCCTTTTTACCATTTTTTCTTACATTCTTTAACAATTTTAATGTGTTAAGCCAATGCATTCTCTTATATATGCGAGGCGACCTATGGTCGACTCGCATATATAAGAGAATGCATTGGCACAGGGCCGTTCTGTTGGGTAAAGGGTTAATGTCATAACAAATTCAAAATAAAATTGATATCAACTGATAGAAACTTTTCTGACATGTGTCCACGATTCATATCTATTATGTTATACCCTGGGATCTATATA
Source organism: Siphonodentalium dalli (assembly GCA_032622095.1). Taxonomy (NCBI): domain Eukaryota; kingdom Metazoa; phylum Mollusca; class Scaphopoda; order Gadilida; family Siphonodentaliidae; genus Siphonodentalium; species Siphonodentalium dalli. The sequence continues at coordinate 183,655,877 of CP136069.1, forward strand.
AAACTTGAAGAGATATACTATCTTCATGAAAGGAAATTGAGTCCCTCGTCATTTTGTGAATGTTATAATTATATCTCATGAAATATTGAATCTTCCCTCATGTTGTGAATGACATATCTCATGAATGATTGCATCCCAGGGGATGGCAGTAAGACAGTCTAGTCTGACTATGCCACCCCCTCGAATATACAATATAATATTTGTCAAATGTATTATTCATTAATATGTGTATATTGAAATAAAATATCCTATCCCATCTCATGTTGTGCATGATATATCTCATGAATGATTGCATCCCATCTCATGTTGTGCATGATATATCTCATGAATTATTGCATCCCATCTCATGGTGTGGATATATCTCATGAATTATTGCATCCCATCTCGTGGTGTGGATATATCTCATGAATTATTGCATCCCATCTCATGGTGTGGATATATCTCATGAATGATTGCATCCCATCTCATGGTGTGGATATATCTCATGAATTATTGCATCCCATCTCATGTTGTGCATGATATATCTCATGAATTATTGCATCCCATCTCATGGTGTGGATATATCTCATGAATTATTGCATCCCATCTCGTGGTGTGGATATATCTCATGAATTATTGCATCCCATCTCATGGTGTGGATATATCTCATGAATGATTGCATCCCATCTCATGGTGTGGATATATCTCATGAATTATTGCATCCCATCTCATGTTGTGCATGATATATCTCATGAATTATTGCATCCCATCTCATGGTGTGGATATATCTCATGAATTATTGCATCCCATCTCATGGTGTGGATATATCTCATGAATTATTGCATCCCATCTCATGGTGTGGATATATCTCATGAAATAGAGCATCCCATCTCATGTTGTGCATGATATATCTCATGAATTATTGCATCCCATCTCATGGTGTGGATATATCTCATGAATTATTGCATCCCATCTCATGGTGTGAATGATATATCTCATGAATGATTGCATCCCATCTCATGGTGTGGATATATCTCATGAATTATTGCATCCCATCTCATGGTGTGGATATATCTCATGAATTATTGCATCCCATCTCATGGTGTGGATATATCTCATGAAATAGAGCATCCCATCTCATGTTGTGCATGATATATCTCATGAATTATTGCATCCCATCTCATGGTGTGGATATATCTCATGAAATAGAGCATCCCATCTCATGTTGTGCATGATATATCTCATGAATTATTGCATCCCATCTCATGGTGTGGATATATCTCATGAAATAGAGCATCCCATCTCATGGTGTGAATGATATATCTCATGAATTATTGCATCCCATCTCATGGTGTGGATATATCTCATGAAATAGAGCATCCCATCTCATGTTGTGAATGATATATCTCATGAATTATTGCATCCCATCTCATGGTGTGAATGATATATCTCATGAATGATTGCATCCCATCTCATGGTGTGGATATATCTCATGAATGATTGCATCCCATCTCATGGTGTGGATGACATATCTCATGAATTATTGCATCCCATCTCATGGTGTGAATGATATATCTCATGAATGATTGCATCCCATCTCATGGTGTGGATATATCTCATGAATGATTGCATCCCATCTCATGTTGTGCATGATATATCTCATGAATGATTGCATCCCATCTCATGGTGTGGATATATCTCATGAATGATTGCATCCCATCTCATGTTGTGGATGATATATCTCATGAATTATTGCATCCCATCTCATGGTGTGGATATTTCTCATGAATGATTGCATCCCATCTCATGTTGTGGATATATCTCATGAATTATTGCATCCCATCTCATGGTGTGGATATATCTCATGAATTATTGCATCCCATCTCATGTTGTGCATGATATATCTCATGAATGATTGCATCCCATCTCATGGTGTGGATATATCTCATGAATTATTGCATCCCATCTCATGTTGTGGATATATCTCATGAATTATTGCATCCCATCTCATGGTGTGGATATATCTCATGAATTATTGCATCCCATCTCATGGTGTGGATATATCTCATGAATTATTGCATCCCATCTCATGGTGTGGATATATCTCATGAATTATTGCATCCCATCTCATGGTGTGAATGATATATCTCATGAATTATTGCATCCCATCTCGTGGTGTGGATATATCTCATGAATTATTGCATCCCATCTCATGTTGTGCATGATATATCTCATGAATGATTGCATCATATCTCATGGTGTGGATATATCTCATGAATTATTGCATCCCATCTCATGGTGTGGATATATCTCATGAATTATTGCATCCCATCTCATGTTGTGGATATATCTCATGAATTATTGCATCCCATCTCATGGTGTGAATGATATATCTCATGAATTATTGCATCCCATCTCGTGGTGTGGATATATCTCATGAATTATTGCATCCCATCTCATGGTGTGAATGATATATCTCATGAATTATTGCATCCCATCTCGTGGTGTGGATATATCTCATGAATTATTGCATCCCATCTCATGTTGTGCATGATATATCTCATGAATTATTGCATCCCATCTCATGGTGTGGATATATCTCATGAATGATTGCATCCCATCTCATGTTGTGAATGATATATCTCATGAATTATTGCATCCCATCTCATGGTGTGGATATATCTCATGAATTATTGCATCCCATCTCATGGTGTGGATATATCTCATGAATTATTGCATCCCATCTCATGTTGTGCATGATATATCTCATGAATTATTGCATCCCATCTCATGGTGTGGATATATCTCATGAATTATTGCATCCCATCTCATGGTGTGGATATATTTCATGAATGATTGCATCCCATCTCATGGTGTGAATAATATATCTCATGAATTATTGCATCCCATCTCATGGTGTGGATATATCTCATGAATTATTGCATTCCATCTCATGTTGTGGATATATCTCATGAATTATTGCATCCCATCTCATGGTGTGGATATATCTCATGAATTATTGCATCCCATCTCATGGTGTGGATATATCTCATGAAATAGAGCATCCCATCTCATGTTGTGCATGATATATCTCATGAATTATTGCATCCCATCTCATGGTGTGGATATATCTCATGAATTAGTGCATCCCATCTCATGTTGTGCATGATATATCTCATGAATTATTGCATCCCATCTCATGGTGTGGATATATCTCATGAAATAGAGCATCCCATCTCATGTTGTGCATGATATATCTCATGAATTATTGCATCCCATCTCATGGTGTGGATATATCTCATGAAATAGTGCATCCCATCTCATGTTGTGCATGATATATCTCATGAATTATTGCATCCCATCTCATGGTGTGGATATATCTCATGAAATAGAGCATCCCATCTCATGTTGTGCATGATATATCTCATGAATTATTGCATCCCATCTCATGGTGTGGATATATCTCATGAATTATTGCATCCCATCTCATGGTGTGGATATATCTCATGAATTATTGCATCCCATCTCATGGTGTGGATATATCTCATGAAATATTTGACTGAATGTAATGAAATATGCCTGCATATGTCTATCGTATCTGATATGGTAATATTAACCCTCAACATGATGTGAATCTCACCACTATGGTGATCAGATGCTGTTAAATAATAATCAAGCTTATATTATAGACCGTAAATAGTTAATTTCACTATTCTGTATTATATATTCAAATGCTCCTTCTGTCCATAAGTCTGGTGTGAATTTCCCATCTGATATGGTGATAGCAAAGCTTGGGGGAAACTATATCAACATCATGCAAGTCTCATCCATTAATTCTTCGGGGAGTTGTGGCCATTGTTGGACTTTCATGACTGGAGCTTCCTCAGATTTTGCCTGTGCCAATGCATTCTCTTATATATGCGAGTCTCCCATAGGGAGCCTCGAATATATAAGAGAACACATTGTCCTAACAATATTTACCTTAACCTTGTAAGCCTATGTGAGACTCGCATATATGAGAATATATTGGCCTAACAATATTTGCCTTGACATTGTAAGCCTATGTGAGACTTGCATATATAAGAGAATACATTGGCCTAACAATATTTACCTTGTCCTTGTAAGCCAGTGCATTCTCTTATATATATGAGGCTCGAGATCCCTATGGGAGAATGGTAAAAGTGATTACAAACACTGTCATTCAGTAGATATTAATAGTTCCTGGTAGATATGTAACAGAGATGTTAATCTGAAAGGTTAACCCTACCATGACTGGAGCTTTCAGAAGTTTTGCGAAAACCCTATACCAATTCATTCTCTTATATATCGAGTTTCCCATATGGAGCCTCGCATATATAAGAGAATGCATTGGCCAAATAATATTTACCTTGACCTTGTAAGCCAGTGCATTCTCTTATATATCCGAGGCTCCCTATGGGAGACTTGCATATATAGGTAAGTGAATGAACTGGCACAGGATCTTCAATGCTGCTCCATGGCAGCTCCCGTCATGAAAAGGTTAAGTATTTTTAAACTGTACATCCACCATGACATCTTCAATCATCGTTATTTATAGAAGAGAGGCTTATCAGGGATCTCGAGAAAGCAAAGGAAGGTCGGAAAGAATCAGAGAAAGAGCGGGAAAATTTGGTGAAAAACGTCAAACAGATGCAACATAAGACACAAAATCGGAGGAATTTTGGTAAGTTCTCGCACTATTCTTCTTGTTGATGATTTCTGAATTTGGCTTCTTAAAAATTATATTTAAAATGATACTAATGTCTGGGGGTTTTTCTGTTGATAAATATTGATATGATAATATTATCTTCCATACCAGTCAGTCCCTCAAGTGCAGTCCTCGAAAATTGGCCATGGCAATAAGTAATGCCGTAAGAAATGCTGTGGTAACATTTTGAATCTTAACATGACACGTACAGCATTAAATTTGCAGCGGGACATTTTTCTTAACCCTTTGAGTGCCAGGTCCGATTTTTGTATCAACCCATATACCCTGTGCCAATGCATTCTCTTATATATGCGAGTCGACCATAGGTCGCCTCGCATATATAAGAGAATGCATTGGCCTAACATTTTTGTTTTTTTGGTTGTTTTTTTTTACAATTTTTTACAATTTTAATAATTTATTCTTATATTCTTTAACAGACTTATTTTGTAGGTTTAGGGCCGATGAGATCGGCCCCCTGGCACTCAAAGGGTTAATTTCGAGGGCTGCTAATGACATGTGTATTTAGGATAAAGCATGAAAACAGTCTGTGAATGAGGCAGCTTGCGAGTTCACAAACTATTTTTCATGCTCCAATCCCCAAATATCCAACGAATCAGGGTACGTTTATCTCCATTGTAATTCAATCCATAAAAACATTTTTTTTAACCCTTTACCCAACAGAACGGCCAAAACCGGCCGAATAAAGCTTCAACAGCCTAAAATATCTTCGGTCTGTCTCAATAACACCATACAAATATGGATATCATTGGAACCAGCTCCTTGACCACATTGTGTTGGTTACAGTTATGCCCTGTGCCAATGCATTCTCTTATATATGCGAGTCGACCATAGGTTGCCTCGCATATATAAGAGAATGCATTGGCCTAAAAAAAATGTGTTAAGCCAATGCATTCTCTTATATATGCGAGGCGACCTATGGTCGACTCGCATATATAAGAGAATGCATTGGCACAGGGCCCTTCTGTTGGGTAAAGGGTTAAACTGCAGGAAGAGCACTTTTTATTGACAGTGAGATGAGATATAAATTTTTTTGCTGATCAACTCTGTGGGTACATTTCATGTTGTTACTCGTAACAGCACCAGAACAACATCTGTATCTATAGAAAAGAACAATCCGGTTGGTTGACTCGATTACTCGACTCCGGGCTGTGCAGTGACGTATTTTACGTGTATTGTCAATGACACTGTGTTCCATTCAAAATGTGTCCTCCAAGGCTGATGCTGGTGAATCAAAAACTAAAGATAGCAGCTCTCGGCCAATCAAAATGCGTGTTTCAGCATAAAATATTAAATTTGAATTACTGAAATATATTTATATTACATTTTGAAAGTAGTAACCTAATAAACTTACATTGACCTAATAAACCTATGTTGATGAAATAAACTCAACATTTATCAAGCAGCTGCTTCATGTAGGTAACAGAGGCAGTGAGTGGTGCATAAAATATAACATGATATTATTATGACCTTGGTGACAAAATCAATAAATGAAGAAGAAACTCCATATTGAAACTGGAGAAGCCTTGAAATATCTCATTTGTAGAATGAGGTCCCCAGAGGGTGAATTTAGTGACGCTACCCTGCACCATGGGCCTGCATCACTAAATTCACTCTCTGTAGACTTCATTCTGCATATGCCTCATCTTCTGGGAAGTATCTATAGATTCAAATTAACATTGTTTTCAGTTAGTTTTTCCCTTCTGGTCTGTTCTGTTCAGCTTTTATATCCCGTAATTTGCAAAATGCAATGTGTGAACATCACAAACTTCAACGGGAACTTCAATCTGATCCTAAGTATCCCATAACAGTTGAGGCCTCAGCAGAATGAGGTTCCCAGATGGTGAATTTGGTGATGCTATCCTGCACAGCGGGTTAGCATCACTAAATTCACCCTCTGGGGACCTCATTCTGCAAATGTAGGACACACTATTTTGAGGCTTGATAGGGTTAAAGAAAACCAGATAGTAATAGCTTGAACATGTCAATACAATGTAAATTTTTAGCTTTACAGATATGTTTCTAGGTGGGAGCTATCAAATTTGAAAATTTTTTGATGAAAAACAGGGCCACTGGCAGCCATCTTGGATTTTACTCTTTGCGTCATTAAATCCTTTGGTACACCATACATGCCACATCCATTATCCGATCATCACCTAACTTCATATCAATTCTCGCGGTGACCTCCAGAGCTAACCATTTTTTCTGAATTCTTTTAAAAAATATGGCTGCCATCAGCCATCCTGGATTTTACTCTTTGTACAATTAAATCCATTGGGTGTTTTGTATTAGATAGATATACCAACATTCTGCACTCCTTATCGCTCCATTCACTCTAATGTTTGTCATTAGCCCCTTTCCAATTTTAGCTTCAGTGTAATTGACACTTTCATTCAATGCTATCCTACCAAGCTATTATGGCAGAGTGTCCTTGATAAAAACTTTTATATAGCCTAGTTCCCCTCCAGAAAGAAAATAAAACATAGGGACAAGAAAATCAATCATAGACACTACATAAGCACTGAGCTTTTACATCATACAAAAGAGTTTCTAGATACAGATTGTTTTCCCTCACCACCAATCAATCGGATACTCTACATAATAGTTCTCTCCATGTTGTCATGACTAACAATAGAGATATACCTGCTGTATACCCACACTTATTTTTGATTGGCAAAAGCCTTGAAATGGTGTGTCTGTCATTTTCAGAAAGAGGTCCCCTGAGGGTGAATTTAGTGATGCTATCTCACACAGCAGGCTAGCATCACAAAATTCACCCTCTGGGAACCTCATTCTGCTGAGGTCTCAACTTCTATGGGAGACCTAGGGTCAGAATGAGGTCCCCAGGGGGTGAATTTAGTGATGCTATCCCACTTGTTGGGCTAGCATCACAAAATTCACCCTCTGGAAAACCTCATTCTGCTTTGACCTCAACTGTTATGGGAGACCTAGGATCAGATTGAAGTTCCCCAGTTGAAGTTGGTGATGTTCACCCATTAGTCACCTCGATTATGCATTTTGTCTTCTGCAAATTAGGGGTTATAGTAACTGAACATGAAGGGAAAAAGTAACTAAAGATAATGTTAATTTGACACTATAGGTAGCATCACTAAATTTATCTGAGGACCGTATTCTGCAAATGACAGACACACTATTTCATGGCTTGGATCTGCATTCAACTACTTGTACAGTGATGCTCTAATTAATCGACTCCTTAACCACAGCAGAATTATGGGTAACTTTTCAGGATTTAGTCGGAAATATGGCTTGTTGCCATTCATCGGAAAGCTCTCGCCTAGAGCTTTCCGATGAATGGCAACAAGCCATATTTCCGACTAAATCCTGAAAAGTTACCCATAATTCTGCTGTTGTTAAGGAGTCGATTAATTAGAGCATTACTGTACTCAGTCTTTAACACTCTAGTGTGGCATGACCTTAATGTTTAGTGGGCTAGCATCACCAAATTCACCCTCTGGGGACCTCAATCTGCATGGCCTCATCTGCTATGGGAGACATAGACACAGATTCAAGTTCCCAAATGGTGAATATTGTGATGTACACTCATTGGGAACCTCAAATATGCAATGTGTCTTCTGCCAATTTGGAGATATAGAGAAACTGAACTTAAAAAAAGAAATAGAATCTAAGTGAAGAAGTTTCTATAAAAATTTTATAATAAAGAAACTTTCCAGAGAATATGAGGACTAAGCAGAATGAGGTCCCCAGAGGGTGAATTTAGTTAAATTCACCCTCTGGGGACCTTATTCTGCAAATGACATACACACTATTTCAAGGTTTGGATCTGCGTTCAACTACTTGTACTCAGTCTTGGAACACTTTCGTGTGGCATGACCTTAACAGAATGAGAGTCTGACATTTATACACTGTATTTCTGTCAGGTCCATTAGACATTTGTATTGACTGTCTGATAGTTTAAACAATGGATTGATACCTTGTGTGTTACTCAGTACATATTGATGTGGTGGTGGAATGGATACTACTTTAATGCATTTCTATAGACTTTATTCTGAGAGCAAATATCGTATAAATGAATCCGCGTGTTAAACTCTTTATTGTGAATTTTTCTCACCTTGTTTAATTTCTCCGAAGAATTGTTTTTTAGTGATTGACAGCCGAAATCGCTAACATGATTGATTTTAATCTTTTTATACGCCTTAAAAAAACTGGCACAAAATACAGGTCAAGTTCGAGTTTGGGTTCCGCTGCAAATTTTCACCCAAGTTACAGTAATGCTCTAAATAATTGACTCCTTAACCACAGCAGAATTATGGGTAATTTTTCAGGATTTAGTTGGAAATATGGCTTGTTGCCATTCATCGGAAAGCTCTCAGTGAGCATTACTGTATGGCTCTTTATTGGAATTCCACTGGTGTATTTTGCCATGCCCTAGTGATGCTATTGTTTTTTGAGTGATTGCGAGCTGAAATTGCTGACATGATTAATGATTTTTATAATATATTATATGTTACTGTGCTCCTGCAAACATTTGAGATTCGATTCGATGTGAAATCTAACAAAATGTTTGATTTGATTTGAAATGGCTGTCAATATTCGATACATTTTCAAACCCACGGCAACTGGAGACTCCTGCAAAGTTCTCTAATATATAAATGAAAATACCTAAAAAACATTACCTTTATCATTGAGTTTTAAATCTGGCTTTTTGTTCCCTTCTATATATAAGGGATGTTATTATACATATATGGTTCATATCAATTTTCCAAGATAGTTATTAAGCCATTTGTGGCACTGTATTGAGTTAATCAATTTTGTGGTTATTATAATCTTACTGCTTGGAATCCTTTGTGCATCTTTAAATACAAAAATTTGATATGCCATTTCTCGCAGTAAACAGACCAAATTAACATACATGTTGCAAATTTACTCTTTCTCGCATATCTTTCAGTGAACTTGTTAATATATAATTTTACAATGTTAATGTTCATTTCCTCAGGTGATCTTGATGATTTGCAAGGTAACATGTCCCTCACTTTATCAGGAACCAGTCTATTGCTATCTATCACATTGTTCCATGCTGCTAGTCTATCAGTTTATCTATTAAAGGGGCCCAAGGCCTTCAAAGTGGATTCATGCGACATAACATAAATTTTATAAAAGTCTGTATTAAAACAACTATTATCATCAAGCCTTGAAATAGTGTGTCTGTCATTTGCAGAATGAGGTCCCCAGAGGGTGAATTTAGTGATGCTACCCCGCAGGGTGGGCTAGCATCACCAAATTCACCTTCTGGGGACCGCATTCTGCTTACACCTCAGCAGAATGAGGTTCTCAGAGGGTGAATTTGGTGATGCTAGCCCACTGTGTGGGGTAGCATCACCAAATTCACCCTCTGGGGACCTCATTCTGCAAATGACAGACACACTATTTCAAGGCTTGACTATTATCATCAAGTACAGTAATGCCCAAAATAATCAACCCCTAAATTACAGCAGAATTATGGGAATTTTTCAGGATTTAGTCGGAAATATGGCTTGCTGCCATTCATCGGAAAGCTTCCAACTAAATCCTGAAAACTTTCCCATAATTCTGCTGTGGTTAAAGCGTCATATACTTTGGGCATTACTTACTATACATGCAAAATGGATCAATTCTGTTCTTAGTTTTGTTATTAAAGGCACGGGCAGCGTTCGTTGCAGAAATATTCATATTTGTTCAAATCACCATCAACAGAAGGAATATTAAAATATATATAGTTTTGCTCATATGCCAAACATAATCAGCACGTAAATAGTATATTGTCATCAAGACATAACATGGTGTATGTAAACAAAAACATAAAGGAAAACAGTAACAAATAACGCTCTTTATGTTTACCATATCCGGATCTAAACAAAAGCCAGGTTCTGTAACGTTTTTAGCTTTTGTTTACATAACAAAGGAAAAACATTTGACAATAACATACTGTTTATGCCATATTTCTGATTGGTATATGAACAAAGTCTGTCTATATTTTACTATTCTTTCTGTTTATCGCGGTTTTTGACGGAGCTGAATATTTTAGCAGCTAGCATACCCACCACCAACGTCGACGTATCTTTAATAACTCTCCAATAATGATATTTTGCATATCAAAACAATTGATAAGTAAACATTACTGTTCCAGTGTACAGTAATGCTCTAATTAATCGACTCCTTAAACACAGCAGAATTATGGGTAACTTTCCGACTAAATCCTGAAAAGTTACCCATAATTCTGCTGTGTTTAAGGAGTCGATTAATTAGAGCATTACTGTAATTACCAATAAAAGTCCAATAAAATACTCAAGTTACATTGGAAAAGGTCAAAGCATTAGAAAATGTTATGAGAATCATATTCAGACCAACATATATTAACTTACTAAATGCTTAAGTATGTTTATTAAATCACAAAACAATGGTTTCAACACGTGAAAGTTCTTTATTGGAGAACTATATAATGAATATAAGAACAAAGTTTATTTATTTCTTCATGATCTTCTTATAGTGGTGATGTTTTTACAGACTTTTATATTTTGTTCATAATTACCCACTCCGAATGTGTTGGGTCCCTTTAACAGGCATGGATATATGTGGGACTAATTGCACAGGTTGTCCTGAATATTACCAGCACCAGTTAAGGAAAAAATAGTCTTTAGGGGGGATATTTAAATAATTAGTAAGGATATTTATCACCCATAACAACAGTATGAATATGAATTAACCCTTTCATGACGGGAGCTGCGCTGGTGCAGAATTAAAGACCCTGTGCCAGTGCATTCTCTTATATATATATCCCAGTCTCCCATAGGGAGCCTCACATATATAAGAGAATGCACTGGCTTACAAGATCAAGGTAAATATTGTTAGGTCAATGTATTCTCTTATATACATGTATATGAGGCGCCCTATGGGCGACTTGCATATACCGCTATTCTCAAAGTAATTGACCAGAAAAACGGGGTGATACCCCGGTCATGACCGCGGTGATACCGGTAATAAACGGTAGCGGTATCGAGACGGTTATGGCGTGGAGTTACGGTATTGGGCAATAATGATACCGTGGTCTTTTAGCGGGCACCGCATTAATTTTGTTGAATACCGCGGTGATTTTCATGGAACTCTTTTAGGGGAGGTATTTACTCACACATACTTGTTCGCGTTAACAAGCGGTATCAGTACCGCGGTATTGGAGGATACCGCGGTATAGTACCGCCATATTAACGGGGTGACACCACATTATTGGTGGTCAATTACTTTAAGTATAGCGGTATAAGAGAAGGCATTGGCATATTGTTTTCGCAAAAATTCAGGAATCTCCAGTCATGAAAGAGTTGTCTCAGGGACTGTGTTCAAGTTAACCTTGGTTTCCTAACAATTAAATTAATGGCCATATATATATATTCCTGTACTTCTTGGAGAATTATGCTGCAGTCGGCTCCAGATACATCTGTCAATATCCACTGAATTCTATCCCTAATGTCCATTACCCTCAAATCTTTCACTCTACCTCCCTCTCCCCACCCACTCATACTCTCTCTGTCGAGCCCTCTTTCATGTGTGTGCAAATTCTGAAATTTATCATTATATTTTTACTGACAAATATGTTTTGAAGTGACTGGTGAAACACTCACTGTATCTTTAAGATATAATAAGACAATGTGATAGTCTGTAGACTGATTGATATTAACCCCCACCACTGTGTGAAGTGACGTATGTCTGATTTGTGATTTAGACCAATTGAAAGGGTAGACCTGGTTCAATGCCATATGTGTCAAGAAATAATTACCTACATTACTCACATTTAAATTTGTGCAGTACTAATTTTCGCCATGAGAAAAGTATTTCTGTAAAAGTATTATATCTGCTAATCTGTTCTAAATTAGCTTTCTGATCACATACAGTAATGCCCGATGTACATGTATATGACCCATTAAGCACCGCAGATTTGTGGGATTTTTTTCAGGATTTATTCGGAAATATGGCTTGTTGCCATTCATTGGAAATATCTCACTGAGAGCTTTCTGATGAATGGCAGCAAGCCATATTTCCGACTAAATCCTGAAAAATTTCCCATAATTCTGCTGTGGTTTAGGGGTTGATTATTTAGGACATTACTGTATATTACTAATTTTGAGCAATCTTTGACATTCAAATTAGGTCTACCTTTTTAAGGGTTTGTCGCCATCAAAGTTTGATATGCTATATAAATATAGCTGTTTTTATTTGTTAGTTCATCCAGAAATAAACAAATTATTTAGTGATATCTGCTGCTAATTTTCTGGTTATTTCTTGATTATCTAACATATACAAACAGTTATCTCTTATAATTCCATCTCAACATCACTTTGTTCATGCTTCCAAGCGCGAATGTTCAGTGAATATAAAGGTTCAGATTGTAAAACGGAAAACTTAGATCACTAATAGCTACCGATGGTCAGCTGATTAGTGATATCCATGGATATTAGCGTGCCTGAAGAGGCTTTGCAATTGCAATTTGTAATTTGGGGCTGACCATGGACTTGGGCTGAAAGGCCCCATGAAGACAAAAAATACACCTATGTTACCAAAACACAGTTATCAACAGTTCAGACCATTCTGGGGTAGAACTTTTTTACCTATCAAATTTATTGTGGTTCCTGTTCAATCAATCGTGCAGACATCTGTAGCTTGATGCCAAACCTGAAAGAGAAAACTGCCGAATTTTGCACATTAATCAAACATTTTCTTCAATTGTCAGTTTGAGTAATAGTAATAGACGATGGAATTATATGATTTATGACTTAAGTCCTGGTGAATTATTGCAGCACTTTACTTGATAAATTCATCCATCACCAGTTTGATATCATTCAGTTTTTGTTTATTGATACCTAATATGTTATTATTTACAGCACAATTGATGCCTATTTTGGGATACTGTATGTTTTACTTACATCACTATTGATTTCTGAATTGTCATTTACAGCACCATTTTAACATAACAAATTAATAGAGGTCAATTAAAACATTGACCCCAGATTGATGTTGGGCAATCTTGTACCCACATGAACATGTAAATCAATATCTTCACATGCTATTCCTCTACCTAAATAAGACATTGCTTGTTGTCAAGTTATTGAGAGTAACATCATTGTGAATATATCTGACACTATAAGTAACTATTCACATGTAGAATTCATTTAATAACCGAACAGTCGATTCAATATCCTCATGAGAATTTGATGTCTTCATGAGAATTTGATATCCTCATGAGAATTTGATGTCTTCATGAGAATTTGATATCCTCATGAGAATTTGAATGCATTAACCCTTTACCCAACAAACCGGCCAAAACCGGCCAAATAAAGCTTCAACAGCCTAATTATCTTCGGTCTGTCTCAATAGAACCATACAAATATGGATATCATTGGAACCGGCTCCTTGACCACATTGTGATAGTTACAGTTATGCCCTGTGCCAATGCATTCTCTTATATATGCGAGTCGACCATAGGTCGCCTCGCATATATAAGAGAATGCATTGGCCTAAAAAATCTTTTCTTACATTCTTTAACATTCTTTAACAATTTTATAATTTTTAATGTGTTAAGCCAATGCATTCTCTTATATATGCGAGGCGACCTATGGTCGACTCGCATATATAAGAGAATGCATTGGCACAGGGCCCTTCTGTTGGGTAAAGGGTTAAGAACTATTCATCATACCATATGAACCTTGTACACACATAAGACCAGGCTATGTATTCTTTTCAGGAATCAGTGAGAGTTTCGCAGAGTGCATTATATTTAAGTTTAATATCTATTTTTTTTGCTTTTCATTTTTATAATCTTTCTATTTATGATTTTTTTTAATTAACTCATGTCTCAATGTTGGTTATGGAGAATTTTATATTCCTCCTATCTGACTTTATTGCAACACATTTTCCACTCATATTATTATAAGCACATTGTGCTTGGGTGGATAAACTAAAAGTTGAGAGGTTTATAAGAGGCCTTCACTGTTTGAATATGACAAGATACTGGCATCTAGAATATGGCTCAGAGTAGTTTTGATCATCAGATTTCTATTGAATATGGATGATACACATTAAGGATCATCAGATTTCTAATGAATACGGATGATACACATTAAGGATCATCGATTTCTAATGAATATGGATGATACACATTAAGGATCATCAGATTTTTTATTAATTTGGATGATACACATTAAGGATCATCAGATTTTTTATTAATTTGGATGATACACATTAAGGATAATCAGATTTCTAATGAATATGGATGATACACATTACCCTTACAGAAATTATAAGCTCGCGATAAGCTCGCAGAAGATGAATTTTGTGAGCTCGCAGCGAGCGTGTAATTTGGAACTATAGCGAGCTCCCTGCGAACTCACTGCGAGCTCCCTGCGAGCTCTCTGCGAGCTTCTGCAACACATTCACACATTATAAAGGTGTTCGCTGCGAGCTTTCTGCAAACTCTCTGCGAGCTCCCTGCGAACACCTTGCGAGCTCATTGCGAGCTTATTGTAAACTTCTGCGAGCTTACTGCGAACTCTTGGGAGCTTATTGCAAACTTTTGCGACCTTACTACCTTCTCTTGCGAGCTCAATGTAAACTCCTGCGAGCTCCCATGATACAAAAGACACAGGTTAGGTATTAGTGAAAAACATTCTATCCTCTATATCTTCGTGTCCAGTTCTATATGGAATTATTATTGTAAATTTGTCTTCAAACTGTTCGGTTATAACTCAATCATAAGCTTAATCAAAACATGAGTTATTTCTTATAATTTAATCAGTCATTTCGCAGCAGAACCGCCATAAGTCGAAGGAAGAAGTAAAACAGGCGAAAAACAGTGACATTATTTCCAAAGAAAAGTTAGAAAACCTCACATAAAGTTGAAACAGACACATTTCACTCTGACCTACAGTAATGCCCTAATTAATCGACTCTTTAACTACAGCAGAATTATGGGAACTTTTCAGGATTTAGTCCGAAATATGGCTTGTTGCCATTCATCGGAAAGCTCTCGCAGTCCTACCCAAAGGAATTCTGATGCAATAGCAAAATTCCTTTTTAAAATGATGGGAAGTACAGTAATGCCATAAATAATCGACTCCTTAACCTCAGCAGAATTATGGGTAACTTTTCAGGATTTAGTCGGAAATATGGCTTGTTGCCATTCATTGGAAAGCTCTCAGTGAGAGCTTTCCGATGAATGGCAACAAGCCATATTTCCGACTAAATCCTGAAAAAATTCCCATAATCTGCTGTGGTTAAGGAGTCGATTATTTAGGGCATTACTGTATCAAATAGTGTTCATGTACATTTTTAGGCATGTGGTCATATCACTCGATGTTGCTGTCATTTCTGTTGTGGAAAGTAATATAGAAATTCAGGTTATCAAGAAATAATCTTAATGGCTAAATATGTGACAACCAATTGTTTTATAGCATTCGGGGATGGACAGCTTGTGATTAAATTAATAGGGTATACATATAATTTTGGAATAAAATTCAGGCTAAACATATAATTTTGTTAATAGAAATCAGGCTATGGATATATTTTTTGGCACTGTATTCCTTTCTCTGTACTTCAGCACGGGATATATGGAAGAAAAGGTATTTTGAAGAGAAGAAGAAAACTCCGTCCTTAGAAGAGCAGTGCAACAAGTTACGACAAGAGCTGGATGCGATTCATCGGAAGCTCATGTCAACCTTGGAAGGCGGAGCTAAAGAGCGACATGTCAGGGTCACTGACAAGAAACCATCAAAGAAGGTTGGTGTTGAGCTACCCCAGTTGAAGTTTGATTCAGGTGACAGTCCGCGAACGGATGCGTCAACAAACTCGGGTCATGGCTCAACAAACACGGGGAACAGCCGTGATCCTCATGACTTGAACTTGAGCATTAACTTATTGTTTGATGGCAAGAAATTGGTTTATTCAAAGGACAATAAGAGGCCCTTTTTAAGACAATCTTAACAATGAGACTGGTAGATTGATTTAAAACCCTTTCAGTGCCAAGTCTGATTTTTGTATCAACCCATATTTCCTTGATTATTTTTCAAATTTATTGATTATAATAATGTGATACATTGATTGAAAGAGCTCTAAGAGCTCTTTCCATCAATGCATCACATTATTATAATCAATAAATTTGAAAAATTATTAAGGAAATATGGGTTGATACAAAAATCGGACTTGGCACTGAAAGGGTTAATATAATTAACCCTTTGATAGGGTTTGTGCTGGCCGGCAAGTTTTATTTTGGAAAGTTTTTAGATATTTTAAATTATTTCGTTATTTTTTCAAAATCTTTGACAGAACCGAACAATCAATATATGAACATTGAGACAATTTCAGCAATTTAAAACAAAACAAATAAAAAAAAGATGCAAAACACAATAAGAAACAACAAAGAAATAAAAACACAAAAACGATTCTTTTATATAATAAATTTTAGAGAAAATTTACATTGAAAATTTACATTGAAGAATTGACAAATTTGTAAGAATATGTATATATTGTAATAGCGACTATAATCATCACTGTTTTGAGAAGAAAGTATGCATTAGCTGTGGTCAGTAGCAATATATTTTTGCAAAATTAGTATTGAAACACATGTAAAACAATCGGTACTATTCCCAAGGTATTGGTGGTTATAAAATCCTCAGTGTATATGAATGCATGACACTGATGCCAAAGGCTGGGGTATTATGCGTGTGATAAGTTTTGAGTTTAATACTAAAGATGCCTTGAAATGAAGCAATCCTGCCATTGCAACAATATCAAAACTGTATATGTCCTAGCATTCTGTGTCTGCTGATGCCACAGTGTAAATTTAATATTTGTGGCTATATCTAAGGGTCTGTAGATGGAGACACTTCAAAATAAATATTTGTATATTATAATCTTATTATTGATAGGGCAAAAGTCATGTCTCAGTGAAACTCGACCAAAGAAGTCTTTCATATTTATTCGTATTTGTTATAATTTGTATAATAATATATAATAGATAGGTTTATATTTATATATTCTGGATTTTCAAGATATCAGTATTGGATACCACTAAAGAACATGAGGTGGCAAAAACAAAATATTACTGCCATTTGATGTTTGAACAGGGAAATTAAAATCAGATTCACAAGAAATGTTCTCAATCGCCCATGAAATATTAGTTCATTGATATAATCATAAATCAGTTGAAACATACATTTTCTGCCAATGTAGAATTCTGCTATGAACTTAAGTCTATGTACTAATAAAGGCATATAACAACTTGATGAATGGCCCCAAGTACAACTGGCTAAATCATGATAACGTTTGTGATCCCGATACAAGTTTTGTCAGATCAGTAATTCAATTTAGAGTTCAAGCAAGTATATAATACCCATACAGAGGATTACTTTTACATCAGATATTCTCAGAAATGGGTTAACCCTTTACCCAACAAACCGGCCAAAACCGGCCAAATAAAGCTTCAACAGCCTAAAATATCTTCGGTCTGTCTCAATAGACCCATACAAATTTATGGATATCATTGGAACCGGTTCCTTGACCACATTGTGATGGTTACAGTTATGCCCTGTGCCAATGCATTCTCTTATATATGCGAGTCGACCATAGGTCGTCTCGCATATATAAGAGAATGCATTGGCCTAAAAAAAATCTTTTTTACATTCTTTAACAATTTTATAATTTTTAATGTGTTTAGCCAATGCATTCTCTTATATATGTGAGGCGACCTATGGTCGACTTGCATATATAAGAGAATGCATTGGCACAGGGCCGTTCTGTTGGGTAAAGGGTTAAGGCCTACAAGTGCTTGTATTTGCTTTGCCATCTTGAAACTATCAAGTAATCACATGGCAGTAACATTTTGTTACTATCACTCCAAAACTTTTAAGTGACTCTCACCTCTATAGTATTTTGTATAAAAATTATGTTTGTAAAATATATGCAAAATTTTGTAATACCAAAGACAATAGTACTAGTATTAACTGACATTTTCCCATTGAATGTTTTATACACCCTTTTGAAAAAGGTCATATTATGTAATCAGTCTGTCTGTCTGTTAACATTTTTGGTTTCCGATCGATAACTCTAGTTCAGATTATTTGATCTGAACCAAAGTTGGTACGTGTATTTCCCAGCCAAAGATACACACCAAGTTCAAATATGGGTTACTTCCAATTATTTTTACATGAGTTATATCCCTTTTTGTCCCCCGAAATTTTTTATTTTCGGGGCACTATAGAAACGGGCTCTGTCCGTCCGTTGTACCGTCCATCCATCCGTCACACTTTTGAGTACCTTCATGGTGTAATCATCTCCTCCTACAGATTTCATCCCAGAGATTTGAAACTTCAGAATATTGTTGCCCCATATATTGAAGATGTGCAACATGTATTATTGATGACGGAAAAATTATTTTTTGACGGAGTTATTAACCCTTTTTGACTTTGAAAATTTCAACATTTTTTATAATTTTCAGTATGATGGTACCTTCATGGTGTAATCAACTCAACCTACAGTTTTCTTCCTAGAGATTTGAAACTTCAGAATACTGTTGCCCATATATTGAAGATGTGCAACATGTATTATTGATGACAGAAAAAATATTTTATGACAGAGTTATTAATCCTTTTCGACTTAGAAAATTTCAACATTTTTTATAATTTTCTGTATAAGGGTACCTTCATGGTGTAATCAACTCCTCTTACAGTTTTGATCGTAGATATTTTAAACTTCAGAGTATTGTTACCCACATATTGGAGATGTGCAACATGTATATAGATGACGGAATTTTATTTTTTTACGGAGTTATTAACCCTTTTCGTCTTAGAAAATTTCAACATTTTTTATAATTTTCTGTATAAGGGTACCTTCATGGTGTAATCAACTCCTCCTAAAGTTTTGATCGTAGATATTTGAGACTTTTCAGAGAATTGTTACCCACATATCGGAGATGTGCAACATGTATATAGATGATGGAAAAATTATTTTTTTACGGAATTATTAACCCTTTTGACTTAGAACATTTTTTTTAATTTCTTTAACAAAGCGGCATCGACTTGGCACGTTTTCGGGGGACACTGTGGTTGGCTGACCTTTTATTCGACTTAGAATTTTATTGCCTGTTAATATTTTTGGTTTCCGACCGATAACTTCAGTTTGGATTATTTGATCTGAACCAAAGCTGCTCTGTGTTTTTCCCAGCTAAAATTAACAGGCCAAGTTCAAATATGGGTTCTGTCTAAATATTTTCACATAAGTTACGGCCCATTTTTGACTTACAGTTTGACTGCGTTTTGGCATTGAAATTATGAGTATATCAGATAATCTTTGCTCAAATTATTATTTTATTTTGCGGTAGTACAATTCAAAATGGCAAAGGGACGTATTTTCCTAGTGATGCGCTTGTTATATTTCTCACTTTTGATCTGTGAACTTACATTATTTTTTAAGTTTCACAAAACCATTATGGACATTAGTATACATTTTCTTTAAAAAATATATGTTCTTGTAACAGGAGATATGGGACTCGGAATACATGTTAATTAATGTTAAAGATTTGTGTCGACTTTCTAAAGAAACTGCACCAACCCATTCACACATTATGGACTCTTATAATAGTGCTGACCCCAACCTTCTTATATACACATACCTCCCTTACTAGTATTATTAATGTCTTCCATCTCCTGATGCTATAGTTAGGAATCAGAAACATATCCAGGATTAATTTTATATCTGTAACTGCTATAGGCACCAAAATATTCTGCATCCAAATTTTTATGCCAATAAGAATGTCTGTAATGTCTATAATAGTGGTGTATTTTTATAATGGTACCCATAATTAATTTGTTATGTTATATATAGGATTCACTAACTTTGTATTTGAGGTACTTGACAGTTAAAAACCATATTCTTTTATGATTTTTTTGTGGCAACAAATTCTTGTTCCCGCAACGCATCATGTAACAAAACCAAAATTAGTGTGCATCAAAACTGCAGACATGGAAAAAATACATGTAATTGCTATTCACAAAATACCTTCTAATGCAGAATATCTACAAACTGTTGAGTTCATTAGCGTAGGTATCTTGATGGCCAAATTCCATAATGAAGTATACATTACACAAAGTTTGAAACATGACATGTAATTTATTTGGAGAGACCTTGACTCAGAAACAGGCATTCCCAAAAAATTCCTGGATATGTCCCTGCTAGGGATTTAATAAGCATTCCCCTGATGTTTTATATATATTAAATGTATTATCCATTTTCAACCCATGCATTATCTCACATTTATCCAATATATATGAACTGTATTATTAGTCGGGTTCAGCCACACATACATGTAACTTGTAACGTGTTACTGTGGTATTGCAATGGATATGCACTTGATTGGAAAAGTCATGTGATTTTACAGTGCTGCCAAACCTACAGGTTTGTAGATATTGGCCCAATTTGTAGGAAAACGTGTAAACAATAGTCAGTGGTAAAGACAAACTGACCACCGATACACTTAACCCTTCTATGACTGGAGCTTCCTGAAATTTTGCGAAAACCCTGTGCCAATGCATAGGGAGCCTCACATACAATGTATATAATAGATTGCATTGGCCTAACAATAATTACCTTGACATTGTAAGCCAGTGTATTCTCTTATATATGCGAGGCTCCGTATGATAGATTCGCATATATATGAGAATGCACTGGCACAGGATCTTTAATGCTGCACCCGTGCAGCTCCTGTCATGAACGGATTAATAGGCTTCAAGCAAAATAAGCTCTTACAGTAATGTTCTAAATAATCGACTCCTTAACCACAGCAGAATTATGGGTAATTTTTCAGGATTTAGTCAGAAATATGGCTTGTTACCATTCATCGGAAAGATCTCAGTGAGAGCTTTCTGATGAATAGCAATAAGCCATATTTCCGACTAAATCCTGAAAAGTTACCCATAATTCTGCTGTGGTTAAGGAGTCAATTATTTAGGGCATTACTGTACCCTGTGTTCGCTCAAACAAATCACATTCTTATAATGCCTGCAGGTTTCGTATGCTACATGTTGGGCACAAAACGGTTGGACTATGTACGTGCAGGAGGAATGGTCACTGAGTCAGTTGACTTATGTTGGCAATGGTAACACAAATTACTCACACATGTGGCTAAACCTGGGCTGTATACATTTTTTTTCCACATATATTTGAAGATGTTATGTTTTATTAACAGGTCTGCAGCTGTTCAGTAGGCTGTATGATGGGGGCAGCTTCCTCCTCCCAATTTGACTCCATGAACTTCCCTGTTTGAAAAGTTTTCTGATTTTTATTAGTTCTTTGTTGGGTTTTTATGAAAAATTTGTCAATCTTAGAACACTTTTTTTTTATTTAATTTTTTTATTTCCAGATATTTCAGGTAATTTATCATTTTGTAATTTTTTTTATTCAAAAAACCCCCAACCTATACCGATCATCAGTCAACGTTTCAGCTTCATGGCTGTTTATTGTGTAACATACATAATTCTCTTTTATATTTTATATTGTCACCATAATGCCATATATAATATGCTACTATTCCAGAACAATTATAAACTGCAAGCCATAAAAACTCAGCATGAGATAGAGGATATGAGACGGAGGGTGGAGCATGCTAAAATGAAGCTCACTGCTGAAATGAAGGTAGATGAAAACGCACTGCACACAACACGCAATAACATGGCACCCTGCTCATAATGACACCCATCTCAGTTAAATCTCATGATCAAATCTGTTCATATTGGATAGCTGCTTCACAGGAGCAATTTTTGAAAGAAGCTACAGTAATGCTCTAATTAATCAACTCCTTAACCACAGCAGAATTATGGGTAACTTTTCAGGATTTAGTCGGAAATATGGCTTATTGCCATTCATCGGAGAGCTCTCGGGGAGAGCTTTCCGATGAATGGCAACAAGCCATATTTCCGACTAAATCCTGAAAAGTTACCCATAATTCTGCTGTGGTTAAGGAGTCGATTAATTAGAGCATTACTGTATAAAATTATATTGCAATGAAATTTACCTTGTATCTTCTTGAGTTCCTCTTATCGGTATACTTAGAATTCCAGATTCAATCCAAATCTAGGCCCACTATTCTAAGGCTATTTTCTGTTCCATTTTGTAAGACACATTTTATAGTGAACCGGAAACTCAACAGTTT
The DNA here is from genome assembly GCA_032622095.1 of Siphonodentalium dalli. NCBI lineage: Eukaryota > Metazoa > Mollusca > Scaphopoda > Gadilida > Siphonodentaliidae > Siphonodentalium > Siphonodentalium dalli. The sequence goes on from CP136069.1 coordinate 183,678,802, forward strand.
TGGAGTTCTTATTATTATTAGGGTGGAGATGGAGTTAAATTTAACTATACTATGAGCAGGTGTCATGTTATAGCTGTCAATGTTTTATAACATTCAGGTCACCCAGGAATAATTAAACGTCTTATAGATTTATTGCTTGATATCTTTTGATATTAATAAATTATTAACACTATATGTAGCACAATATTTTCTGGTAACCAGACTTGTTTTTAAAGACATCCATTCCTCAACAGTCTCGGAGTTTAACCAGCGTATCGGCTCACTGTAGTATAATATAGGGACCAGCCTAGAGGGTGACTTGGGAGACATGTTCTTCCTAAATTGTGCCACTTCTCCCTATTTTTGTCTTGGGGGAGAAGTGACCTCTCTCATATACCAGTATGTATATATCCAAACAGCATATAGAAAGTGTATTTACTGACTACAATGATAATATTAATGGGCTCTTGTATTGCATAATATTTATTGAATCACACAAAGGTGATGTTCGAGAGTAAATCAAACTTATTTATGACTTCTCCATGATAACAGTCCATTTCTCCCTATAATCTAATAGCTGACTTCTCCCAATTTGAATTCTCAAACTTTTTTGTGACTCATAATGAATAAACTTGTATAATGCAGCTATTTCAATAAATTTTACATAAAAATTGACAGCACACAACACCATTTTTTCCTATAAATTAAATAAAATAACTCTTGATGGCGGTCATTCTCATTCGGTTATAGGTGATTTGTTCGTGGATGAATGAAGGTCTGCTTGTTTATATTTTTACATGGTTCAGACGCTGTGTTTTACGAAATAGCGCAGCCTATGTTGTTGAATGATTCAACGGCCGAATCGTGAAATACCAGTTTTCTATTGTGAAGTAAGTTTGTAATATGTCTTAAATTCTTGTGTTCTCAGTTAATTTTGCTCAGTCAAACATAAAGTCCCCTTCTTGTCGGAAAAAAATGAAACTGAAATATTCCTGAAATAACATTTTTTGATTTTAAAGTTTAAATGTCTGTTTGCGCTCCAAAATTCACATAATATTTGCTTTTGAACTTTTCAAATTATCAAAATATGGCAATAAATAACTGAAATACTTTCTAGGAGCATGATATGTCGCAGAAAGACTTATTGAAGTTATAAAAAAATATAAATTCAAACACAAAAATCGGACCCCAAGCAATATTCCTGCCCCAATTATATTCAACAAATTCAGGAATCGGAAATGGAATAACACATGACTGGACAGTTACATTGTGTTATCTTAACATGGATCTAATTATAACTTCACGGATTGTTTTCTCTTAATATTAATCATCAAAATAATATAATAGGCCTACCATAAACGTTTCAAAGTGACGACCGCTCTAGATTTTCTTCCCATGGTCTACAGGTGCAATTTTTACACAACAGGTGATTAAAAACTTTTAACCCGCACAAATGAAACGACTTAAAATTTACCAAAAAATAGAAAGAAGCAAAACATGTATATCAACAAATTTGTTCGGAAATCTTCCACATAGGTATGTTTTGAGATATCTCTTAACCCTTTCATGATGGGAGCTTCTGAATTTTTGCGAAAACCCTGTGCCAATGCATTCTCTTATATATGCAAGTCGACCATTGGTCACCTCGCATATATAAGAGAATGCATTGGCCTAACAAATGTTATATTATTTTTTATAATTGTTAAAAAAATTTAAAAAATTGTTAAAGAATGTAAGAAACGATGATAAAAAATGATAAAAAGAATGTAAGAAAATAATGATAAAAATTGATAAAGAATGTAAGAAAAAATGATAAGATTGCTAAATAGTGTAAGAAAAAAATTATAAAATTGTTAAAGAATATAAGAAAAATGATAAAAATTGTTAAAGAATATAAGAATAGATAGAGAATACCTACGAGTTTTGGTTGAATACCAGAATTATCTCATGAGTGGGTGCAAGGAAGTACATAATTTCCACGAGCGGCTGCAAGCCGCGAGTGGAAATTCTGTACTTCCTTGCACCCACGAATGAGATAATCCGGGTATTCAACCAAAACCCGTAGGTTTTCTTTTTATTATATGCGCTATAAACCGCACCAAAACTGCTAATTTTGTCCTACAGTTCACTTCAAATTGTTAGAAAGCTTCGACATTTGCATTTTGTTTACATTCCATCAATTGATTTGCTCACCACCGAATGACAAATATCGAGCATAGCCGCCATAAGAAATAGTCCCCATTGTTTTATTCTGAAATGATGCGAGAAAATTAATGTATATGTAATTTAGTGATAAGAATATATTAAAACAAATGAGTTAACATTATAACAATTAAATAACAGTTTATGAACCGTGAAAATCAATAATTAAAACAATAGTCCGGCTGTTATTGATACGCTTTGAAACTTAATGTGATTCGCCGCTATAAACCGGAAGTATATAATCTCTGAAAAAGTAATACTATTGTGTTATCCATCGAGTCGGTCAGTGTTATCCATCGAGTCGGTCCAGGCGATGGATATAACGCTCTACGCCACGGCAATTTCCCACTATTTAATGGGGAAGCATATAATAAATGATAAAACTTGTTATAGAATGTAAGAAACAATTATAAAAAATGACAAAAAATTGTTAAAGACTGTATAAGAAAAATTATTAAAAATGATACAAATTTTTAAAGAATGTAATAAAAATTGATTAAAAACAGTGTTAAAAATGATAAAAAATTGTTCGGCCAATGCATTCTCTTATATATGCCAGGCGACTTATGGTTTGCATATATAAGAGAATGCTATGGTTTGCATATATAAGAGAATGCATTGGCACAGGGTCTTTAATGTTGCATCAGCGCGGCTCCCGTTATGAAACAGGTTAACAAATTATGTGTACATAATTTTGGGTTTCAAATGAGCATTGGCCGTGAAAGCAAATAAATTTTAACTAAATTTGGGCAGAATCCATGTAGCATTTAATGAAATCAGACATCATATTGAAATATTTTTGCTTTCTTTGATAAAAAGGAGATTTGAGCCCAAACTTACTATTTGGAACCTATTGATTATTGCTGTGTTAGATAAACAATGCCCTGAGGTAAACTCTCAAGTGTCAGAATAGTGCTTTGGTGTTTTTATCTAATCAGGCACTGTGATAATGTAAACAAAATTTCTGTTTGTATAAAAAGATTGTAGAGATGATAATATTTTTATTGATGCTGCCCCTGTTATTGGCTGTATTTGCTGCTTTAAAAAAATTGTTTGAACACTATTGTGTGGCTTTAAATTAAAACAACTAATTTAATATTCATACTCTGGAATGTCTGCTCTGAGACAGGGTGACCTGACTGTTCTTTGCTGCAGTGAGCTTTCATTTAGAACATTGTGTAACAATTACAGAAAGCATTTACAATTTGATTTTTGAGCACTTTGAAGCACACATTATTACCATTTGACTTTGAGTTCCATGTTCTATTTTACAATTATTTCTGGGTTGATTTGATTGTTTTGTTAATTTTTGTCACACATTTAATAGTTTTCATTTTTTTTATTGAGTTATATATTAAAACTCAAAGATACTATTTTTCATGATTCTTTTGTTGAATTATCTGAACTTCCATAGGAGATAACATGGTTTTTATTTTTGAAAAAAAAGATAAGCTGGTTAAATGTGGCTTAATTTCCCATAAATGTTATCAAGAACTACAATTTAAAACTTTGTTCAAGATACATACACTGATGCCTACTGTATATGCACTGCTAAATGCAGTTGACAGTTTTGATAACAAAGAGACTCATTGATGAGTAGTTACCTGATTCCCATTGATTCATTTGTAGAGATATTCAACTTATAAGTTCCAAAATTCCTACAATTGAAATCTTTTTGCTGTATGTTGTCTGCTTATATATGTCACCCCTACAAATAAAGAATGAATCATTCCAATGTATACTTTAGTACTTAAAGGAGGACTCTAACTAAATCCGGCCATTAATGGGACCATCTCCTGTTATACTCAACAGATATATGTAACAAAGAATGAATTTGAGCCATGGATGAGTGCAAATTACACTTATTTACTTTATGATGGATGTAAAACAACATGGAAATTATAATGAAAATGAGTTTATGGCCAGTGTCATTAACTCGTTTTAATTATAATTACCATGTTGTTTATATTGTTCATAGAGCACACGAGTGTATTTTGCACTCATCCATGGCTCAAATTAATTCATTTGTTATATTTATTCTGTTAAGTATAATAGGAGATGGTCCCATAAATGGCCAGATTTAGTGCACAGTCCCCCTTTAATGTGAGAGTTCAATCAGTAATCAAAGGGTAATAAATTTCACTGTTTGCATTAAAAAAAGAAACCATGTTCCACCATTGACAGTGAATCTCCTGATAATGTAGTACTTTGATTTAACCCTTGCTTGATCGCACACTGCACATTCACTTCCTGCCGACTGACCTCTAGTTGTCAACCTGGACAGTTTATATTCCTACTAAAAAAGGTAAGTCGACCTTGAACTATCTTACAGCCAGATCATGTGACTTAAAACCTTTCATTGATCGTACATTTGAGTCCCACATTAACCCTTCATGACTGGAGCTTCCTGAAATTTAACAAAAACTCTGTGCCAGTGCATTCTCTTATATATGCCAGTCTCCCATAATGTGCCTCGCATATATTAGAGCATATGTTTGTCTAAAAATATCTACCTTAACCTTGTAAGACAGTGCATTCTCTTATATTTGTGAGGCTCCCTATGGGAGACTCGCATTTATAAGAGAATGCACTGGCACAGGATCATTAATGCTGCACTGGCACAGATCCCGTCATCAAAGGGTTAAATTTCAACATCATTAAATTAGGGCCATGCAAATATTTGAGATTCGATTTGATGTTGATATCACTGGTGTGATTTGAATTATCAAGCAATATATGTGAAAAACATTATGGGTCATGGAGAGAGGTTTTTTAAATTTTTTTTATATTTTCTGAAAATAAGACTTTGAAGTTTAACAGAAAAGTTTATGGCTAAAAATTGTGATATGTTGTATGCAAAACGAATCAAACAGTAACTTTTACAATGTTAACACTTCAAAAATTAAGAACATTTTGTAAATTTACAAATTAATGTTTTGAATTTTTTAGTCTTATGTACAGAAAACAGTATTTGATGTAAATTTCCTGTTGAAACCTGGAATTCAGATTATCTGGCTAAACATAATTCCATATCAAATAACACTTTTTCAATTTTGAAACCGTGAATGTTAGTTATTAAGGACAAAATTGTTTCTTATCTAAGAAATTTGTATATATGCCCATAGTCTATTCCTATTTTACAGCAAAACCAAACCCAATTTTCCCATAGTCTGCCTAGACTCTGCTTATACAAACTTCTTATGGACAGTTTTAAGAGAACTATAATAGCCTACTATTATTAGTATTAGTTTATCAGAATTCCAATCCTCATGCACTATTTTAATAGCAATGCTGTAATTATTTTGGTAGGAAAAAGTTTTTTCTTTTGCAAACCTGGATGGCCAGTGTGCAAAATTGTTCTGACAGTATATTTTCACAAACAATAAACCAAATATAACCAGTGCCTCTACTCTTTGCTCCAATGGATCAAACATGAAACTTTTCATCGTTTGTTGATCTTCGGAATTAATGTTGTATTTCATGCCATAGAAATATGAATCTATCCCTTTCTTGTAAGATCTGCAATGATCTGCATGTGACTACAAAATCAGGTAAACTGCTCCAATGTGAAACTATTTGGTTCGTGCCAAAATATTTCCAAACATCATTGTTACCGTTATATGCCCATTTTTTGCTCTTTAAAAAAAAATGAGATCTATTATGTTATTGTTCAGTCCGTCTGTCAGAGCGTCCGTATTGATTCCATTCGATTTTGGTTTCGCCAATATTCATCAGAGTTATGGTCCTTTTTGTTGGTATTTGCACTCAATTTTCATTTCCGGATGATGATAACTTTAGTAAGTCTGAACTGAATGGAACTTTGTTATGGCCATTTGTTGGAATTTCCACAGGCTTATTTTGCCACACCCTAGCAATGCTCTTGTTGAAATATGTCCCTTGCAGTTTGAATTCTATAATATCCTCTGGTCCTTGTGTAGCCAGCGAATACGAAGTGCTTACAGGGTTCTAAATTGTACTTGTTGTTTATAGACATTAATAAGATCTTTCCTAGATCTTCGATATTTCATTAACGTAAGTTCAGTTTTGTGAGATGATGGAAATATATGTGATTATTTTAGTCACAATTTGCTGAGGCATCTTGAGTGCAGGCTATGCAGCACATTCAAGGAAGTAATTCTTCAGGATTCTTATTATATATTTTAGTAACTTCCTGATAGACATTATTTTTTCCTATATATCTCAGTTTAATGAATTGAAACACTTCTGATTAAAATCGTGAATTCCTAGATGTGTGAAATATAGCAAAAATTACATCTCGGATGCAACACAAAACACTTAGAGCATCTGAATTGAAAAAATTTGCCCTGGGGTCCCTACCCCAGCAAAAATGTTTTTTCCTCGCCTGTCCGGAAATGAGTTTCAAGATTTAAGAATGCATCTCTTACATCCCTGAGCTCATGGGTTTTAACCCTTTCTATACAAAATACTCACTGACGAGTAGTTCCCTTAGGAAATGTTAAGATAATAAGTTCAACAAACAACCTTTGGTCCATTCATAAACATTTATGAATTATTCTACAGTTATATTATCATTTCGTCTGGCTGCCATCTGCTAATATATCTTTAACATCCCTCCAAATGAATAATAGACCATTCCAATGTTTACTTTTATAACTGAAAGTGAGAATCAAATTATTATGGAAAGGGTTTGATGAGACCACCACACAGTGTTATACTATTTGAGAACTGATCTCACCATTGTGGTGTATGTGAATTCTGATTGTAATTCTAATATATTGTCGAATTTTGCAGCTGAGAAATCAGGCTGAAACAGAGCTGCGAGCGTTGCGAGCCGAGCTTACTCAGAAGAAAATAAACCTGAATCTCAAACGATCAACGCAGTTAGCTGCACTTGCTGCTCCGGAGAAATTACCAGCGATAGGGACGGCTAGACATCAGGCGATTTCACCAAGGTGAAAAGAAATATTAGCAATAGGGACTGCGAGACATCAACTTATCTGCTGAGAGGAAATCAGTACCAGCCGTATGTCTACGGGACAGCAGTTACATCTCGCGAAAGTCAAGAATAAATATCAGAACTGCCAGACACAGACTCAATATATCTGGTGGTTACAGTTCTTGCGACACTCATAACTTTAAGGAGTCTATGGGAAGTAACTCTAAAATTCCTGGAGAATTATGGTTTGATTCCAGGCCTTATTAGTTTATAGTTCAAATACGAAGGAGAATTGGATAATATATTATATTGAAATAAATGGAAGAAACCCACATGGGCCTTTAATAGTTTATGGTACAAGTACGGTATCAAGATTAATTAACTTACAGTAATGCTTTAATTAATCGACCCCTTAACCACAGCAGAATTATGGGTAACTTTTCAGGATTTAGTCGGAAATATGGCTTGTTGCCATTCATCAGAAAGCTCTCGGCGAGAGCTTTCCGATGAATGGCAACAAGCCATATTTCCGACTAAATCCTGAAAAGTTACCCATAATTATGCTGTGGTTAAGGGGTCGATTAATTAGAGCATTACTGTATATGCTTTAGTTGTCGAAGAATTATACTGTGGATAAGCCTGCAAATAGTGTGTTTGTCATTTGCAGAGTGAGGTCCCCAGAGGGTGAATTTAGTGATGTTACAGTGGGCTAGCATCACCCTGAATTCACCCTCTGTGGAGCTCATTCTGCTTAGGGCTCATCTTCTGGGAAGTATCTAGTCTCAAATTAACATTGATTTTAGTTACATTTTCCCTTCTGGGAAGTTGCCATATCTCCTCATTTGCAGAAGATAAATGAATAATCGAGGTGACTATAATGGGTGAACAACACAGACTTCAGCTGGGGAACTTGAATCTGATCGTAGGTCTCCCATGACAGTTGGGCTTAAGCAGAATGAGGTCCCCTGTTCTATTATATAGTAGTCCTTGGTCTACAGTAAATGAAAGAATTGTTCAAAGGGAAATTGAATTTCGTGATGCTAGCCCGCTGTTTGGGATAGCATCACTAAATTCACCCTCTGGGGACCTACCTCATACTGCAATTTTCAGACACTATATCCAGGCTAAGTTTCTGGCATTTTAATTGCTCTAATTTCATAGTTCATTAATACTCATCATCATGTATTCAAAACTGGATATATTCATGATAAACATGCTTGTTTTTTTTTCCGCCATTTCATCACCTGTTTTTGTATTCACGAAAAATTATTTTCTGACCTTTAGATTAGATGAATGAACTGAAGCTGTCTATTTCTGGGTTTAGAATGGAATTTCGTGCTTAAAGGGGGACTGTACACTAAATCCAATCATTTATGGGACCATCTCCTTTTATACTCAACAGAATATATGCAACAAATGAATGAGAGCTATGGATTATTGCAAAAATACATTTGTGTGCTCTATGAACGATGCAAACAACATGGTAATTATAAGGAAAATGAATTTATCATATGACTCAATCATTATTTACATTGGAAAGTATGTCATAAATCAATCTCATATGAACTACTAGTTCATATCACCTTCCGATAATTTGATTGGTTTGTTGACAAAAAGTGTGTTTTGATTGGCTGAATGGCAGCCGGGGCAGAGCCGTATCTCTAACTAAATGCAGGTAAAATTCGTGCACGTCAATCAACGCGATGCCGAAATTCTCGCAATTATAATCTTGAAATATATAGTTTTGGACATTGTTATACAATAAATAGAATATGTAATTCGTATTTATCTAATAAACATACGATATAATGTCACAAACTGAGAACAGAATAGCGCACTATATCTTCGCGTGCATATTATTTCTGCTAGTTCACCAGGTGTAATTGGGCTTCCGGTGCAATGAAGTGACGTCACATTAACCTTTTGCTGCCGATGTCATATAGCTATTTAGTGATTTGTGTGCGTTTTGGACATCATAATCAATTTATAGGTGTCATATGATAAATAGAATATGTAATTCGTGTTTCTCTCATATGATATTTATGAAACTCGTCACAAATATTCAGTTTTCTCTCGCCGGAGGCTCGAGAAAAATGAAAATTCTTAGACTCGTTTCATAAATATCATATGAGAGAAACACTCATTTCATATCTTCTATTTATGACTCCAGTCATAAATTCATTTTCATTATAAATACAACGTTCATAAAGTAAATGAGTGTATTTTGCACTAATCCATGGCTCAAATTCATTCATTTGTTGTATATATTCTGTTGAGTATAAAAGGATATGGTCACATAAATAATGTCCAGATTTAGCTTACAGTACCCTTTTAAATGAACCATTATGATAGCTTACATGCATGGGAAAATTGATCTCTGAAGTAATGTCTTATGCAATTAACTGTTGAAATTGTGCATAATCTGCGCTACCCTCCAATGAAATTGAGGGAATCTCATCAATACTGAAACTTATTTTAAATCACATATATAGAGACGTACATCCAACAGGATTTTCATCTATTTTTCAAAGAGCCTGATAAATGATTGCTCATAATTTAGTAATCCGCTCTCAGTTTCATTTGTGAAATAAAATAACACACTCATCATGAGAACCAATATTTGAACAAAGTGAAAAATAGATGGTGATCGTAATCAATTGGCACAATAAAATCAACTGGTAGAAAATCTATTCCGTGCATTGTTATTTGACTGATCGATAGCTACATGATATGGGGCCATCTTTATAAAAAAAAACCCACAATATTTCCACTGAATCACTGAATATTTTCCTGCATTATGTGGTAATCTCATTCCAGAAATTACAGCTCCGAATAAATTATCTTTATTAGGAGCCCATAGTTCCGGAAAATTTTCCCAGTTCCTTCACACTGAAATGTAGATTTAGGTATGGGATGAAACATAATTTAACCTTCATGACGGGAGCTGCGCTGGTGCAGCTTTAAAGGTCCTCTGCCAGTGCATTCTCTTATATTTGTGAGTCTCTATTAGGGAGCCTCACATATATGAGATAATCCACTGGCTTACAAGGTCAAGGTAAAGATTGTTAGGCCAATGCATTCTCTTATATATGCGAGGCTCCCTTTGGGAGACTAGCATATTTAAGAGAATGCATTGGTACAGGGTTCTCACAAAATTTATCAGGTTTTTGCAGTAATGGGATAGCCTATTGGCCTAATATCTTTCTGATATCTTTTGAAAGTATCTTGCCACCTTTATTTTAGCAAATTATGGCATAGGTTCCTGGTCCGGAGTTACTTGATGGCAGCTAATTTATAAATAGAAATGTTCAGCTTGTAAGTTCATCAACATGACCTTATTGTGTGAACATCACTATAAATGATTCCTTAGTATTTCCCTGCATACTTACTGTTATTGTGTGAACATCACTATAAATGATTCCTTAGTGTTTCTAACTGCATGTCTTCTGCTTATAGTTTAGAACTGAATTGGAGATAGACTGCTTCTTGTAATGAGAGGGTTAACCCTTTACCCAACAGAAGGGCCCTGTGCCAATGCATTCTCTTATATATGCGAGTCGACCTTAGGTCGCCTCGCATATATAAGAGAATGCATTGGCTTAACACATTAAAAATTATAAAATTGTTAAAGAATGTAAGAAAAAATGGTAAAAGTGTTAAAAAAAGATTTTTTTAGGCCAATGCATTCTCTTATATATGCGAGGCGACCTATGGTCGACTCGCATATATAAGAGAATGCATTGGCACAGGGCATAACTGTAACTATCACAATGTGGTCAAGGAGCCGGTTCCAATGATATCCATATTTGTATGGTTCTATTGAGACAGACCGAAGATATTTTAGGCTGTTGAAGCTTTATTTGGCCGGTTTTGGCCGTTTTGTTGGGTAAAGGGTTAATGCTTCTTTATACAGTGTTCTTTGAATCAGGGATTTGTCCAATGATTCTCACCAGAGTTATGGGACCTTTTTTATTTTATTAAAAAGTCACTCCGGGCATCTTCTTTAAAGGTACTCAATCCGAATTAACGCTCGCAAATTACTATTTCCTTGGCTTCTGGGGTAAAAAATATTTGATTCGAGTCAAGGAACCCACCCATCAAAGCTCAGAGTGATCAGATATCGATGTTTGAAATCTATTGTTTTAATTTTTTGTGGCCCAGTAAACAGTTGACAGAGGAATTTCTCTGACCAAATTGCGGATGAAGATGGATAACTCTAAAATTAAGTGATTAAGTGACTTTTTTGTGTCAGATATTTGACAAACTGGAAAATTTTTGTTAACCAAAATGTTGATAAATAACAGGTTTTGGGCAATTTTATACTATAGTTGACTGGTTAGCATTATTTTTGGGCAATTAATCGATTCTGATAACTGAAGCGGCATTTAAAAAAGTGTTGTTGTTGTTGGAATCTGATGATATGGGGAGTCCCCATATCATCAGATTCCAACAACAACAACATCGACCATCGAATCGGATTGAGTACCTTTAAATTAAAGATATACACGCAGCTTATGTTTTCAAATACTTTTAGTTTGTAATGAATGTGAGAATTAGAATGTTATGTACAATTTATTACACACAGCGTCTCATTACTATAACCCTTTCATGACGGGAGCGTCACTGGTGCAGCATTAACCACCCTGCCAGTGAATTCTCCTATATATCCGAGTCTCCCATAGGGAGCCTTGCATATATAAGAGTATGCACTGGCTTACAAGGTAAATATTATTAGGCCAATGTATTCTCTTATATATGCTAGGCTCCCTATGGGAGACTCGCATATATGAGGGAATGCATTGGCACAGGGCTTTCGCAAAATATCTGGAAGCTTCAATCATGAAAAAAAAGTGCCCTCTAGATCTACTCATTAACCATATCAAACTCTTTCTATAATTATCCCTTCTGTCAATTATTCAGATAACTGATAATGACCAACAAACCGGTTTATATATCTCTGACTCTATAACCTACTTGTATTTAAATTACTCAGTATTAATTTGTGTTCAATTTAAATTAAATTTGCGTATTTCAAATTTGTGCAAACTCAAAAAAGACATGAAATTTTCAAGATCATTGTTCTCATTGGTGGGGGGGGGGGGGGGGTTACATCATCCTAGTTGGGGAAATCTGCAGTGGACAGTCCAGTAGCTTACCCTATAGCCCCCCCCCCCCCCCTGTCAGGTGGGGAGGGCAGTATTTGGATTATTTTTCACATTGAATGTGTATAAATAATGATACATGTACTGCCCAAATTTGAATAAGAATAATTCTTTAACCCACTCATTGCTACATGTCTACATGAGCCCAGAGGTATATGTACCATTGTGTAATGAGTGCGGAACTAATTCACAGAGCAGTGAAGAGGCTAGAAATGTTTTTTATTTCTGCCTCCCAACACTATGTTGTACATAATATGCATCTTATGTTTTAAGCCTTTCCTTGTGATAATACTGACTGTGATACATTCTTACTTTGGCCTATATTCACTTGAATATATTTATTTAATGTTATATTATATTTACAATGTTTATATTTCTTTGTCAATACCTATGTTTACAGCTGATCACTTTGTTAAATCTATGGAAATGAAAGACTGTTAATTTGTGAAATTCGTCAAATTGGTATAATAAATTTTATACTCATCTCAGTATTTCACATTTTATGTGGGTCGCAGGCCTCTCCCAAGCTGAATAAAGGCAGCCTGTTCCAGTTATTGTTCCAATAAAATTGATAAATTCCTTGCTATTATGTCAATCACGCATCCACGTGAAGAGAAACTTCTTTTTGATAATTTTCATTGGTTTGTCAGTTGAAATCAACAATGCTGGCATCGTTCCATACACATGTGGAGCTGCTGTCCTTGCGCCTTTGTACTTTCTGGAAGAGTGACAGTGCCTGACTGGCCACTTCGCGGATTTCGCCAAAGAGAAGCAAATAATGATTGATTACTGAATACTGATATAAATCTTCAAATTCATAATTTACTCAAGTCAAAAAATATAAGTAATAGCAGTGGTAATAGTGGAGGATTCATATAAATGGTAATTGGTTTTGACTGATAACAATTCTGAATCATTCCATGAAATTTGGGTTCATGCACATTTGCTGAATTTTTCTCAAGGTGAAAATTCCACAATCATATATGAAACCTATTTAAGTTCTTAAGTAAGTGACTTGGAAGGATGAGGTTCAAGATAATTATGCTCCAAGTTGTGAACGTCACGCCATGTTATAATCAGTCAACCACAGTAACTTATAAACACCTAAAAAAGTTTAAAACATGTGGGGTAAAAGCATGGTTTACCAGGCTCTACTCTGGTAAAATGTGGTAAAGTCAGGTTTACAATAAAAAAAAACCTGGTAAAAGCACGATAAACCATGGTTTACTAGGGTCTACTCTGGTATAGTCAGGTTTACAACGATATACTCTGGTACAAGCCATGTAAAAACCCATGTAAAAATGACATACCATTGTAAATTCAAAGTAAAGGCATGGTAAACTCAGGTTTACTATGATATACTTTGGTAAAAGCCATGTAATATGGATATACCCTTGTACATTCCAAGTAAACCATGGTAAAGTCAGGTTAACAATGATATACTCTGGTAAAGCCATGCAAAAAGGACATACCCTTGTAAATTCCAAGTAAATCATGGTAAAGTCAGATTAACAATGATAAACTCTGGTAAAAGCCATGTACACCCATGTAAAAAGGCATACCCTTGTCAAGTTCATGCAAGTAAAGGCATGGTGTATCCAACTTTAATCGTAAAATGCTGGTTAAACAGGACATTCATGTGTAAAACCCATGTAAATCAGAACATTAATGTAGTAATTAAATCACTTCTTCTGGAAAAACGCTCTTTAAATGTTTGTATTATTTTTTCATTTGAATACATCCGTTATTTTGTCAATATAGATTTCTTCGAGGAAAAAAGTTACTTCAAAACGTGGCGCTATACAACCATGGTGCTTTTTATATGGGTTGGTTCCAGTCAGAGATGGATTTTGTGAATAACTGAGTTATACATTCTCTAGTATTAATGTTATGGGCAGCTAATAACACATATCCTTTTATTTCTAATCAGGTGAGGTAATGCCAACAATAATATACAAGTGATAAAAAGTAAGGGGAATGATAGTATGAATCTTAGTCCTATTTCTAGCTTGAAACCTGGTATGTTATCTCTGTAGCAGTTCAGACTTACACTACCTTTCCTACAAAACGTATCATTTCAGTCAACCAGGGCCACTAATTTAGGTGGGTTTGGTTTTTGTATATTTAAGTTCAAAATGGAAATAACTCTGCAAGGAGGATTCCAACCAATCTCAAAATTGTTGGTACATAAATGCCCATGTTGGTTAATGTTTTGTATGTAATACAGCAGGATTTACCAGAGTATAGTGTAAGTGGGGTACACCATGTCCTTACTTGAAATTTACAAGGGTATGTCCTTTTTTACATGGACTTTACATGGCTTTTACCAGAGTATATCATTTTCTATCTGACTTTACCATAGTTTACCGGAGTAGAGCCATGTAAACCATGGTTTACCTGGCTTTACCAGGGTAACATTACATGGATATGAGCGATAACTCTATTTCACAATAGCACATATATCAGCTGAGGTGTTTTCTGTCTCTTTTTATGAGAATAAAATCATATTTTGTTCGTTAATCAGTTGTACGATGTCATAATTAAAAGTAAACAGAATGGGACAAGAATATTCTTACAAATAAGTAGGCTAAATCCGGAAGAGTTTAACACCTTATGTAATCACATGTGTGATTCAAATATCCTCCAATCTGTTATCTCAAAGGTTAAGGGTTATGAAAGCACAATTCGGCGCTACCGACGTAACTTTACCCTAATATCGAGGTAAATAACCCTGGTATAATTACTCTAGTAGAATTCCACATGCATAATTAAATTCCGGTAAAATACCTTGGTGAAATACATGGGTGGAAACATTTTACTTTAGTGAAAATACATGGGTGGGTCTACCTGTGTGCGTATAATATGGCGACCATTCACTACATGAATTTTACCGGAGTAAAATTACCTGGTTCCAACCACCCTGGTAGAATACCTCATAACACAAGAGTTTTTTTTAACCATTGTTTATCAGTGTTTTTTTTTATAAGGATGGAGCTGAATTTTCGGCAAATTTCTGCGAATGCGTTTATTTAATAGACAAAAAAAAAGAACAGAGACTTGTTTGTCACCGGTGATCGAAGGTCAATCAGAAAAGTATATTTCTGGATCTGGTTAATACGTCCAAGTAACAAATTTGGTATGATAGGACGGGATAACGTTTTTATTCGGGTTTCTGAAGGATCAGCAGTAGCTCTATATCTCATTCTGACCTCCTAGCGACCCTTGACCCTGTGGATAAGGACGAGGAATTTTGCCGAAGAGCTCTATCGATGGATGTTTTGTCATATACACTGACCACACACCAGAGCATTTGAGACAAGAGTTCCAATCGATGTCACGTACAGGATAGAGTTACGCCGCTTCAAGTGGAACAAAGGAGTTTCCAGGTTGGTCTCCATACCTCCATTTTCGCCAAAAATACAAATTAATTAATAGTCTTTACTTTGGCGAAAAGTTTAGTCGGATACCGATAATAGAGACATTTATATATCACGTATTTATGCGTTTAACCCTTTCATACCGGGAGCTGCGCTGGTGCGTCACTAAAGACCCTGTGCCATTGCATACTCGTATATATGCATAGGGATCGAGCATCGCATATATAAGATAATACATTGGTTCACAGGATCAAGGTGAACATTGCTAGGACAATGCATTCTTTTATATATGTGAGGCGCCCTATGGGATACTGGCATATATAAGAGAATGCATGGGCACTGGGTTTTCGCAAATTTCAAGAAGCTCCAGTCATGATAGGGTTAAATCACGAGGCTGTTTAAAACCGGTAATTGTGTTCGATTCTGTCCCATCCCGGTCCGGTTCTCGTGTTCAAAATAGGTTGATAAATACGTTAAACCTTTTCTGCCACAAACAGAAAGATTTATTCAAGTCACAGAATTTAGAAACATCGGGTTTCCCTGTGAGTCTGGTTAAATTAAAGAGCTTTTGTCTCATTTAAATTGTGTCTGGAACAAAACAGCTGGGAAATTGCTGTGACTTTGACGAGTTTTTTTTCTTCAGAGTATATATAAAGATTGTAGGTCGATACTTCGTGCATTCCTCGTCCAACATTATTACCTCCCCCTTGTCAGTTTGAAAGTCGACCAAGTTGAAATATAGTTGTCAAGAATCAGAGTTTCAACAGCAGCCTCTAAAGAATAATTACTCTGAAATAAATAAGAGCAAACACTTATCCTAAAATTAAACCAATTATTTCTCACTTTGGTTACATTCTGAGTATGGCAATAGGTCGACAAGTATACTATCAACTTATATCCGGACTATATATATCATTAAAGTGATGTGAAACAGTCCGATATGGTGATCAAATGGAAATGGAGAATAATCTTGCTCGAAGTAGTTATTTTTACAAATATTATATCCAAATTTACAACACATACCATCATTCTTATATGTTTATTAAATACAGAGACTCTCGATGGCGAAATCGTTTTCGTTAGTTTATCACCGATAGTTGCGTCCCGAATCGAGAAGTAAATATTTACAATTGAGCGTAGTTCAGGCGATGTTATTATGGAGTGGTCCAGCCGATTTGCTCGGGATTTTCTGCAATGTTAGTAGAATGCTACATTACTCCAGTTGGCATAATACCTGAATACTAACTTATCAATTTCACGCACCCCAACAAGTCCATAATATGTCTTTAAATTACGTACCGAAGTGGCGTAAACTCATTGACTGTTTCAACTCTTTATCATATCAAGGCTGATCTAATAACGAACGCTCTGTATTTGTATTGTTACATAATGTAGAAATTAAGAGGACCGGTTACTCTTTTGTATGGGTATTCTCTATCATTTTCATATAAAGTTATTACGAGAAATGAATAAATGGGTTTATTGCTAGCCAGGAACATATATACATACATAACAATACACCAACGTATATCGATACGCAGTAGGGGACATCAGCATACATACACAGTCATAATTATTTCATACCCACATCGAAAATCAATTGGGAATAAATCGGATCCCTCTGTGCAAACATGAGGTGGTTAAAGAGGCGCAATTATATATCTTTATTTATCCTCCATATATAATAAAGACATAAGTATATAAATACATAACACAAATAATGCAAATACATATAAGAAACATCAGAAGGGGGCGCCGTCCGTCCGTCCATCCGTCTGAATATTTCAGTTTGTAACTTGGGTGGTAATTACCCGATTGTGTTGTCCTTTAATTGGCATGGTGACAGCACCACAGGTTGGTGGAAATTCAATTCATTATTGTAAACTAATCGTCTAATTTGACATTTATGAGTACTATTGTCCTCATTTACAATTAAATAATAGCATAAATACATATCAAATACATATCAAATATGGAAAAATCATAGGAAAGGATACACACGCACGCACGCACGCACAATGTTTTGAAATATACTGTTTATGGATCTGACCCATCTATGTTTGTTATGCCCCAACCCCCATAGGATGTGCAGGCATATAGTCGAGGGCTCCCACCGTCAGTCCGTCCGAACATTTCAGTTTGTAACGTGGGTGTTATTGATCGTATTTCGTTGTCCTTTTGGCATGGTGATAGTACAGGTTGGGGATAGTACAGGTTGGGGATAGTACAGGTTGGTGATAGTACAGGTTGGGGATAGTACAGGTTGGTGATAGTACGGATTGGGGATAGTACATGTTGGTGATAGTACAGGTTGGGGATAATACAGGTTGGTGATAGTACAGGTTGGTGATAGTACAGGTTGGGGATAGTACAGGTTGGTGATAGTACAGGTTGGTGATAGTACAGGTTGGTGATAGGATACACTCATACTGCGCGTTTCGTCCATTAATGTTTACAAGAGTTACTGCCCTTGGTTTGTGAAATTTATGTCTGCACGAATATATCCCCTTGTAACTTTGACAATAATCATCTGATTCAGTTGTGGTTTGGTGTGGTGATCGCACATCCGGGGGGGGGGGGATACCGACTTTCTACAGGTTTCGTTCATTCATTTTTACCAGAGTTACAACCCTTGTTCAACTTGTGAATTTCTTAATTTTGTATCTGTTTGCAAATTTGAACATGGAGCATTGTATTTGGTTGTTCTTGTGTGTGTTCTTGTGTGTTTTGATAGCCCAATTAAGGGGAGAGGATACACACTTCTTGGATTTACAAAATATCAAAATTATCAATATTTTCTATCCATACAAATATTTTGTATTGTCCATTCTCCAAACTGAGCGTCGGTGGAATATGCCACGCTTGGCGCACACTTGTTTTCACATAACTTGTCGGTTCGATATAACATTCTTGGGAACAAGAAGCACAAATTATTGTCCGAGACTCACCCAATGTAATCGGACGCCACCCGCTTTGCGTGAACCAATAAATGACGCATATGGATAACAAGAAAACCATTGTCTGAAATGGTAACGCGCTCAAAATCATATATTATATACCCATGATTGTAATTATAGAATCTTTTTCATTTCTGTTATGTGTAATTGGCTTAGCTTATCACAAACCAAAAATCAATATTATTGACATAATGTAAACGCCAATAAACGAAATTGAAATTCTCAACTACATCTTTTACCGGGCTCGGCCCCGTGGTCGCACTACAGCTCGGCCTCGGGGTCGTACTACAACTTTTAATGTGTCCCAATAATTAACATTCTATAAATAGAACCCATATGCGCTATGGCAGCGCCCAGGCGAAACAATAATTTGTACATTAGTATACACGCGGCGCGCGTAATGAGGGAATGATGTGAGGTAACCTGAGATATAATAACACTTGTAACAGTATGCAAGAATGGCAATGGTCTGACTGGGGTGTGATTTGATCATCATATCACCTGGCAGTGATAAAGAATGGTAATTGAAAAGGATACACGAGTAGTGGGTGAAGACAATTGACGGGAACTCCAAGGCACCCAACAAAAGTGGTTTCCTAATAATCGTGATTAAGGTCGGAATAACGATAGTGATGGCAATAATTGTACTCCGATTCAATGCCAAATAATAGTTGGGAAATATAATTGAAATTGATAATCAGGCTGACACTGTTATAGGGCACCTGGGAGAAGGTAAGTATATTGGAAACAATGACTGGAATAATAATGCCCTGCAATAAACAATTCCAAAATCACGCGAAGGCTCTTGAAATTGAGTAAACGAATTATAGATAAACAGTTGCGGAGAGTGGCTTTGTTTTTCAAATAAAAGAGACTTAATGCGCTGAACACATTCCAACACTTTTGCTTGTGGGAATGAGGCACACAATCTGCACGCGAAGGCTCTAAACATTTTACCGATGACTGAAATATAGTAAACGTAAGGGGGGGGGCAAACAATGTATACAATGTCAATCCAGGTCATAAGATGACTCAATGAGCACCGATGGTTGAGACTGTACAGCCTATATGTACTAGCACCATAAAATGCAAATTTGGCAACTCTGGATGACTTATGTGAAGGACACAGACATCCCAGATCCGAGATAAACATGTGTTAAATTATAGATGAAGGCCTAATATAGCGGTGATATGCATTGGACTTCCATCTACCCTTACGACGAATCTGGGAATCAGGCAAACCCGAGTCCGCGGCGAACGAAGCCGCACCTATCCGGAAGCTGTGAGTCATAAATAAATCTGAACTAAGACTGCATTATTTGAGACATTGTTTAAAAACAACATCAAACTGAATCCGGAGAAGTGGCGTCCCATCTGGGAATGAGATAAGAGGTTCCTGGACAGGGCCTCGTAAATTGTAATATGTGCTCAAATTTTGGACCGGGCAAATCTGAAGCTCAAATCTGCGATCTGATATGTAGCAATCTGTCAGTTGCAAAACGTTATTTTTGTTCGCCCGAGAGCTGGGGCATAGTTTGCCATAGCGAAGAAAGCTGTTGTGAAAATTGTGGCCATTAGTTGTTGTTTATAAATTGTTAGGCCAAGCAATGGAAGGGCTCGAACCATGCTCTGGATAATGGGTAACGTTGTCGATAAACGCGCCCGTAACGGGTTCAGGCTACCTACTACACACAATATTTTCTTAACAAGGAAACTTTGAGTCGGATATGCGATGCCCCTGACCTTATGAATGAATGAGACCGCCGATACAGCACTTGTTATAGAACTGACAGCTAAGCCTTTCTTATACAAATTTACAAATAAGAAATAAATAAACATATTGCATTAACCAGTAAAGGCAATAGGCACGGAATGTTTGTTCCCGTACAGGAAGTAATGAGATGACTGCAGTATGTTCTGTATTGTCTTTTTGACGATGTGGATAGCGATTGAGAGAAAAGGTAATCTAGAGTTGCAGTAAGTGCTCTAATGTGAGGTGTGGTGGCTGAAAGGAAGGGTAAAGATGCATGGATTGACTGAACTGAAGGCGACTGAACATATCAAGTATGAATCCCTGATACAATGGGCTATAATTCTAGAACTGAAATATTTTTTTTCGCGATGTGTACATTCTCCTACTACATATTCTGGACAGAACATTGCAGCGAAACCAGCGGAAGCCCCCGCTTCTGAAAAGACTTGCAAGGAGCCGGACGTTAACAAACTGGCGTTCAAGGAAAAATGAAGTGCCATTGAAATGTTCCAGAAATAATAGCCAAATTTGTAAATCTACATTCACCTCGCAGGTGACTCGGATATGATGATGTAATTTTGTAATACCGATTGTTTTGCTTATAAGTCGACGAAGAAACACTCGTCCTGGTTGTGTCACAGAGCAATTGGAATTGAGTAAACCAATTATAGATAAAAAGTCGCGGAGCGTGGCTGCGTTTTTCAATAAAAGAGACTTAATGTTCTGAATGCATTCCAACAATGTTGCTTGTGGGAGTGAGGCACACAATTTGATTGTATCCAAATGGATACCTAAAAAGTAATCGATGTTGAGGGGAAAATAGTTTTGTCATGTGCAATCGGCAAGCGTAGATGTTCACACATGCGGAGAAATGATTGTAAATAGGCGCCACACAGTGATTCCGAAGAAGCGATGAGGCAGAAATCGTCCAGATAGTGTACACAGTACCGGATTGCGAGTTTATTTTTGCAATCCATTCGAGTGCCGTGCTGAAAGCTTCGAAATTGTGACAACTGGACGAAACCCCCATGGGCATGCATTTATCGAAGTAATAAAGATTATCTAATTAAAAACCTAACAGATGATAATCATCTGGATGACAAGCCAGTACTCTGAAAGCAGAAAGTACATAAATTCTAGTGTAGTAAGATCCAACGGCTTTGAATGATGTTGATTGCGTCCTGGCCAGACGCATAGCATATACTGATACAAGAAAACCATAGTCAGAAATGGTAACGCCACCAAGATCATATTAGCCATAAATATAAATTATAATATAATTATAATATAAAATATTATTCATTAGTTAGCGCCTATATTAGCGCTTGTCAAATACCATCTAATAAATATTCATCTTATTCACAACTTTAAGGAGTCCTTCTGGCACACGAGAATATTTATCGCCGTTTGATTTGCACCAAGTGAACTCGGCGCATATATAATTGATAGAACTGACCTTTATTATGATGATCGTGTCGTTATTTGTTTAAGATACGTATCAATTGACATATACGCACCCGTTCCCTATTAAAATCTATATATATCGCCCATTTTAGGGGACCTCCGCGAATTCGGGGACTTCCGCAAAGTGATCTCCACAAATCGGGACCTACTGCAAATCGTCGCACCCAATGCAATTTGTAAACAAATACGATTGACATGCGTTTTAACGAGGTGAGCTTTAATTAAACGAAAGAAGCATTCTACATAAACTATTTGTCATGGACTCAGCCAGTGTGCCATATATATGAGTCAACTAAGGTCGCTTTGCGTGGTAAAAGTGAAAAGTGAAAGTGGAAAATCCTATTGAAAATGAAACTGAAAGTAGCCTACAATTTTGGGAAATTCCGCGGCAGATTGCAGTGAATCTATACTATTATACTATTGGAAGTGAATGTACAATTCCTGGAATTCTATCAGATATCCCGACTCTGCTCGTTTTCGTGATCATAGGTTATATAGGCCCTATATGACCACGAAAACTAGTCGAGTCGCGATACATCCATCGGTACAAACACATTGTGTATACGATACAATTTTGACTTGATGACTAGAAAATAAAAGATCGCGGTTAATCCAAGTCTCCAACAGAACAGACATGCGCGCTCCAATTAAAATTACCCACAATTCACTTCACTACACAGGGGTTCCCAAAGGGTTATACATTATTTTCAGGCTATCAGAGTATTTATATTTTCAACAACATATTATTACACCAGTGACTTTAAGTTTACAATTTCAGCATGTCCTGACCCTATGGATACGATTTATCATATTTCCAAAAACGTATTATACACCGGTGCCGTTAACTTTACAATTTCAGCATATACGTGATTCTATTGGTACGATTGAGTAAGGTACAAAAAAACATATCCAAGAATATATTTCTCCATTCGACCATGAGTCTATACATATCTGTACACTAGTGTCCACCCACTTCGTGGCGGGAATAACCTTACAAATTCGCAACTGAAGACCGTCTACTACTATAGCTCATGTATTAAATCAACCCCCCACCTGCCCCCTGTGCATAATAACTGTTCCATTTGTACCGCGCACTTCCGCGTAGTTCTGCGCAGTTCCGCGCACTGTTTCGAGGTGCCGGTACTACGGGTTTATCGAGTACGCTAGTTTATAAACAAACTTTTGTCAATAGCCGTTTTGGTCAAACTAAACCTTTTTCGACCGTGACAGCAGATCCGAATAGTAGCTAAGATGTATTTAGATGAATTATCAAAAGAATTTGACCGATTAGGGTGCATTTTAAAAGAATCGAGTGGATAAATCTTGCTGACATTTTCATAAAACACGCCGAAGATAAAAGATGGCGGTTATCACAATAGAACAGGCATAATATTACCCATAATTCACCTCACTATACCAGGGGGCTCCCAATGGGTTATATATTATTTTCAGGCTATCAGATTATTTATATTTTCAACAACATATTATTACACCGGTGACTTTAAGATTACAATATCAGCCTGTCCTGACTATCGATACGATTGAGTCATATTTTCAAAAACATATTATACACCGGTGGCGTTAACTTTACAATTTCAACATCTACGTGATTCTATCGGTACGATTTGAGTAAGGTACAAAAAAAAAAATCTTCGCCCACTCGACCACAGAATTGGAGACTACCACTGAATATGAAAAACAGCCACACTAGAAACACCACAGGGTGGCGTAATGAAATCGGTTTGGATGTGGTCGTTTACTGTTTCACCGTTGGGATATGAAAGGTGGTGTATCAAACGATATTCACCGGGTTGCTTCATAGGAACTACCCCTATTGGGGAACTAAAACATATGGGAGATGCTGGCCTTTGAAAGGCCTCGCTATTTTACCGATTGATATCTCTGTTTCTATCTTTTTTTTCTGATTATGTCAGGCATTTCCAAAACTGATATCAAGTTAGGAGACTCGCGAGCAGTCACCATTTCTTCATAACCAAATCGAAAAACAAGTGTGAAGCCACTGATTAAGAAATCCCGATTGGATTGTTCATAACCAGATAACTCATTCAGTAATGGGACTAGGATTGGTGTTGGCAATTTTTGTTGGTGCATTTTATCTAAATGATGAGGATTTTGAACCTCTTGCATTTGGCGGATGATAAGGCAGCGCGAGCATTTGACGAAACTGTGGGATTGTTTTACATAAGAAACAGTTATGGGAGAAGTTGCAACCTGTGCGATTTTCCCCTGTGAAAATCCCAACAGTATCCATTGGGTATTGAGATCTTTGATTTGGGAAAATGGTTTTGAGTTTTATGATGATACTCACGTTCTGGTTGAGAAGGTGTAAACACAGGCACACGTGGTGCTGCCTGCATGTAAAACTCCCATTGAATGTGGTTCCAAGACAAATTTGGATTAAATTGATGCAATTGACGGAACTGCCGATCATAATAGGACCAATCGTAATCAGCCCGAGCCATCATACGGATCCGCATTAGATGCTCATGAGACTGGGGATGTGCGACGGGAATAATGATGAAAAATATGAAATCATCAAGCCACTGGTTGGTGTCTGAAATGACTTTGTTTGATTTTGGTTGCACAAAAAATGACTGAGCACCAATATTAATTCCCATGTTGACGGGAGCTGAAATATTAGCATTGTGGTCATGATCTGACAGTAACGAAGCCAGAGGAGTAAATGCATTGGCCCATTGGCACCAGGAACATGAGCGTCCAAAGGCGTTGCCATGGGAACGAAGTCGGGCTGAGGCATACTAGACAGGAATGACGAAGCGCCATGAGAATAGGGCGAGTCGGGAAGTCCCAAAACTGGAGGCGGCTGAACACCAGAGGCCGGAACGGAATGTAACAGCACCGGGTGCGCATTGACAGAAGATTGAAGAGGGCGCTGAAGTGTGCTGAACGTCCGGGACTGGTACAGATAACGGAATGTCCCAAGGGGCCGGATGGCCGGTGGAGGAAGCTGATGTGTGCTGAATGTCTGACACGCGGTGGGGCTAGAGGCCGAAGACGGGCCAAGATTAGCATAACATGCAGATAAACAGGCTGGACGAGAGTTATTGACTGACGACACCGAGCTCATAAGAGTGTATGAGCAGTGAACTGCAGAAGAGCCAGAATGTCACCAGGACATCACCGTGGAAGTGGGTGCTGTCTGAAATGAACAGGTCCAAACCGGAACGTGTAAAGTTGTAGCCTGAAAGTAGGGAGGCACTGATAATGTGAATACAGGAATGTGAGTCAGTTGAGTCCCAGGAGGCACGGGCCAAGCAGTCATAATATATGGCACGAAACGTGAGCATCGAAAACTATATATCCATTTGCCGTACCTTGGGTTATCACTGGTACAGCTATTACACGCCCAATCTAACCACCACGTTCACGTCAGTCCTATACTTATTTAATCCAAGTCAGCCCAATAATTCGTATTATCTGAATCATCGAAAGATATTCAGCAAGTTATATTTTAGCGAAACTAGCCGTTTTGATGTTTTAAATTTGTTTTTAACTTTTATGTTCTATGTTCGACTGCTGTCCCCTGAACCGACGCGAGACTACGGAAATATCACCTGCGACCTTCACTTTCGATTATGTCAGTCGTTTCCAAAAGTGTGATGTTCATTCTTACAGACATTACACCAGACTGGTACTTTTGATATTTCAAAAGAATTCTGACAAACAACCTGAAGATGGGGCCAAACTGGAAAAGCTTGCCAAGTATGTATTCATACAACATTATATTTATAGACAGAACTTAACATGGATTTCAATCATATCTCTTATATCGAATCAGTTATGAGAGGCATAAGGATATATTTCACAAGAGCTGTAACAGCTCTGTATTTATTACACGTCATACTGCATGGTTCATTTGAGAGGAATTACTATATATTCTTGAAAAATTTAAATTCCATTCTGAATAAGAAGTACTCTCAGATATATTCTTATCTGCAAACTTTCAATGTCAACTGCAGACTCAATATGTTATATTTACAATTTCGCAGACTTAATTCTGTATCCGTTATCTGCGAAAGATTCGCACCCTGTGACATCTGGTCGCAACAATTAGCCTAATGTCAATTCTAATTTGATCTCGATGTCAAACTGATATAGTCTGATATAGTCTGTTTGTTTGAAAATAATAAATTAGTTTTAACATTTTATATGATTGCCATCTAAATGTTGCCATTTTAAATTTCAATGATATGCAATGATGATTTACTGATTAATAACATCTTGACCCATTTATTCCTTAACTATTTTACCCAAGTGACATAAAGATGATGTCCAAATTTGTATCACTCACACAGGAAAGCATCATCATCCTACCCACTACTCCTTGGTGCCATTGGGTCTATATCAACTGAGCAGGTGATGGACTTATGTCCGACAGTTTCATCTTGGATACCCGATGCTGATACAAGAATTATTGAGGGGATATCAATCACCTTGGCTGCAACACGACAGGTTAGTATTCACAATCATCTGCATTGGATTTGTTGAAATGGAACTTGCTAAAACTAAATGTTTCTATGAAAAATATCACAATGTTTGGTCTCGTTGGTTACCACTAACTCGTTGCAAAAATGGCTGACTTATGTCATTTTTTCAGCAGCCAATCAGAAGGAAGTGATGTTTTCAAAACTGATATTGATTGGTATAGGTCTGTCTTAAAATGGATCTTGCCAAATGTTGATGCAATTTTTGTGATGATCATGTCAGATATTTTTTGGAATGGCAAACTCAATAAAAATTAGGTCATTGATGTTCAAAGATTATCAAATTTGAAATCCAACAATGTGCAGGCTATGTTGGTCTAGATCTGCCTGATAGTGATAATATTTAAGCTATGTCTGATTTGAGACTGGGCTTCTCCCTTAATTGCCTGCAGCTTATAGCATTCACAAATTGGTCCACACACTGTCTTGTGCAATCAATTTTCATAATTTGTGCACATAAGTTAACACTGTAGATAATGTTTTGGAATGGAAAACTCAAAGTAAAATTATTTAATGATAGAATTGATGAAATTTCATAATAATATGTAGATTCTACACGCTGTCCACTTGGACTCTGAGATGGAGTCTGTAGAACTCTACATAAAAGACGTTTTGGGAACTCATCACACAAAGAGACTTGGGGCGCTGATATCTACACATGAAGCAGAAGACCGCCCATATTTGGCCAGTATTCTTTCTGAGAGAGACGACAGTACAGTAAGATTTAATATTATATCTTACCTTAACCCTTTACCCAACAGAAGGGCCCTGTGCCAATGAATTCTCTTATATATGCGAGTCGACCATAGGTCGCCTCGCATATATAAGAGAATGCATTGGCTTAACACATTAAAAATTATAAATTGTTAAAGAATGTAAGAAAAAATGGTAAAAAGTGTTAGAAAAAGATTTTTTTTAGGCCAATGCATTCTCTTATATATGCGAGGCGACCTATGGTCGACTCGCATATATAAGAGAATGCATTGGCACAGGGCATAACTGTAACTATCACAATGTGGTCAAGGAGCCGGTTCCAATTATATCCATATTTGTATGGTTCTATTGAGACAGACCGAAGATATTTTAGGCTGTTGAAGCTTTATTTGGCCGGTTTTGGCCGTTTTGTTGGGTAAAGGGTTAATTAATGATCATTTTCAGATCAATAATATTGTTACATTTTAGTTAAATCATAGTTGCCAAGACATAGCCGAGGTAGTTAATAACATAAGAATAGTTATTAGAGATTTATTTATATTTAATCTATCTTTCACAGGTAAATTATATCCGAAATTAATGTGTTCAGGGCAATTAAGAATGCCAAACCGAATTAGGTCAACATTCAGTAGATTAAAAAACATAGCTGTGGTGTGTGTTTATATGTACATTGTTGTTTTTGGAGATGCTCTAGCATCAAAATCTTAAATCAAGGAACTTCTCAGTTCCAAAAAGTACCACAGTCTTCACTTAGTTGATCAGGTTGTTGCCTGTACATATTGATCATTTTGCACATGATCTGCTAACCATGTCTAATCTTATTTATGTTTCTAGATGGCTGATTGGATCAAAGGGTCAGCATCTGAGATTGCGATCTGCACACCTAAGTGGGCTGCACACATTGGCATCACCGAATTAGCGCTTCGACAGAAGGTTGACACCATTGCTGTACGGAAACAGATACGCTTTCTTAGCATTGTCAATAGATGTTCTGTTTTTTTTTTTTACGAAACAGTGATCACCAAGGCATATGCATTAAGAGGTTCGCGTCATATGTTTCTAGTGATAAACTATGGTGAATGTTGTATGTCATAATACCATGTGGGACCTCCTATCATACTCAATTCATTTGTCTTAAATTAGGCACATCAAAGTTTTCATTCAATTTCTCAAGCCTTCAGGGAAACTGGTATGTCTGTTTCATGTCAAATTGTTTCTTCTTGGCGAGAACTTTCTGATGAATGGCAGCAAGCCAATCCTGAAAAATTCTCCACAATTAATCTGCGGTCAAATATTACTGTACTGTTGATATTAGCTGCTTATAAATTGAATTGCATGGTTATTAGATTAAATGATCCATTTGGATACCACCAGACTAAGCTCTCCCAACATAAGTTGCACATGGAAAAATCGATGATTTGTTAAACAAGCTGAATCAATTTTATGTCATATGAATGAAATAAAAAATATCCCTTATTACACTGTTTTATAATAATACGTTCACATAACTTGCCATCTAAATACTGAAATCTCTCTTTCAGAAAGTTCTCAGCTAGTGATCAGCACTGAAGAATTCCAACCTGACGAGGAAGAGTCAATCTCCGTTGAAGGTGATTATCAGAAACAGTTTTCAGAATATCGCAATATTTCATAAACCAGGGAAAACATATTCTTAAATATCACCATTTTAAATATCAATGAATATGAGTATGATTTTGCAATATATAACCGTAATTCTATCATTTAACATGTTTTTAAATAGGGATTATTCCATTCATGGATTTTAACACTCACGTCGAAATGTATACATTGGAATGGGCATTTCATCATGTGCAGGGATGTTATGATAATATAAGCATATGACAGGCAGAGAAATCGCCCCTGAGATTACCATTTAATCATTTTAGGGCTGTTCAGATAAAAAGTTAAACAAACAACCTTAGGCACACATGAATAGGAATCACGTTAATACTCTCACCAAGCAGTCGACCAAAGTGGGGAATTGTCCCTGACTGGGGAATTTTATGTGATCTGTTTGTCAGACATCAACTTAATTTTTGTTCTTTTAGATTCAACAAGAGCAACTACTAGTAAAACAAGAAAAAAACCCTGATCAAACCCAGTCGAACATAATTGGTGAGTAGTAAATATTAATATTTCACAAACATGTAGGAATTTATTGTTGCTAATTGCTATGTCGGTGATTAATACAAAATCCAATACACAATTCAAATATTTTTCAATACTTTGACACTGAACTGCACATATAAATGAATGAACTACAGATATATTATATATTCCAGTAGCATCCAACCTTTAAAATATCCGAATTGTGTTATGTTAATTCAATGTTTAAAAAACATATCACACAGTTAATAAACAGAAAGTGAATGATAATAATGACATATTTCATGTTTTCAATAAGGTTAGAAGAAATTTTATATTTATTATATTTTATAAATTTGGTACCATCCATACGCTGACAGTATATATCAAATTAATTATTCAAATCAAACCTGGTCAATTGAGTTGAGTGGATTGACTGTTAAGAAAATTATATTATGTAATTGATTATATTTTCTCTGGCAAAACTACAGTGGATGATGCATTTTGTGTTTAAATAACATTTGGTACTCCTGTCATCGATATTTCTACCTTTCTGTCTACAAATGACAAATAAATATTCTACACTCCATGTTTGACCATTTTCACTGTAGAATACTGTCAGTATTGCTTTAAGAATTTATTTTGTTTTGCTGCGGATTCACTACTATTCCCTTCAGCCGTAACCACCTGTCAAACTGATTGCATCCTACACAAATCAAGAGCGAAGAAACAGTTATGGATTTCGTGCTTGCTGTGCAAGAAAACATATCACAGATTGTGTGTAAAGATAAGTTACCGATCTGCGAATGTAGTGTCATGGAAGTGCTGTTAAAATTTTACTGTTGATCTTTTTCATGCCATTGTGTATATCTTTTGTGTAATTCATGAATAGGATTTTGACTCTTAGTGAACTTTTCAATCATGGCTTTGCTATGTTATTCTGGATTTACTGTCAGTGAATTTAGTGAGGTTTACTGGTAATTTTTTCTCTGACATCAAATCCACCGATAACAAAAGTCCCATATCATACCAAACAAATCTTACCAAACAGTATTGTTATAACAATGAACCTTGCTCCCAGTGAAAGCAATCTTCTCCAATCCAATTGTAACATTAATAAACAATTTCACTCTACTTTCCTCCATTCTCTATAATATTTCAAAGCCCATGAGACTTTTCAAACATCTCAGTAATCTCACAGTGAGTGCAAAGTCTGATTTTTATCACCGGAGGTGATCCTAACTAATTAAGTTTAGTTGTATTTAGACATATATTAAAACGTGTTCATGATTCACGCATTGCAGGTAATGGTGAATTGTGGTCAAGATAGTGATGAATATATAGTGTCAAGAGCAGTGCTAGTCACTTTATTTTTGTTTTAATTTTTTTTATCTGCCATTATATGTATGTATATACAGTTAAACATTAAAGCTATAAGGTTTTCACACTGTTTTCTTAATGAAAATCGCACCCCATACCTCTGAATTTTATGCTCAAGATAACATGCCTGGGCAAGAAAATAGACTTATTTCTAAAGTATTTCTAAAAATATTAACTTTTTTCTAAATGAATCCAAAATGATTGTAGCGCACCGTACCAGCCCGTACCATGACTGCAACAATGTATCGCCCGCTGCGAAAATTGCTGGCTTTGAAAATTTCACCGTAACAGCCGTACCAGACTGAACCAAGTGAATCAACTGTTACGAGAATATTTGTAGAAATAATAAATTTGTTCGAAATGAATTTAAAATGATTGTAACTCACCGTACCAGCCCGTACCATGACTGCAACAATACATCCCCCCTGCGATAAATGCTGGCTTTGAAAATTTTACCATACCAGACTGAACCAAATGAATCAACTGTTACGAGAATATTTGAAAAACTAATACTTTACCGTACCATCCCGTACCATGACTGTAACAAGGTATCGACCCACTGAGATAAATGCTGGCTTTGAATTTTTTTACCGTAACAGCCCCTACCAAACCGTACCATGATAAAGGACTTGTGATAAAAGTGCATGCCAGTTTTTTCTGCTCACATTTCATGCCATATCTACAAGCAGTGGAGACACCCAATCCAGGTAATGTCCGTGTATATATCCGGTAAAGGTAACGATGATTGCTGAAAAGATGCTAATGACGAAACAGGCCACGACGGATGTCCAAGCCTCGGAGCTGATAATGTATAACCAGGAGGAAGGCCGCCAGAACTGAGATGCAGATGATGAAATGTTGGATTAACAGATAAAGCAGCCGTCACAACAGGAGTCGGTTGGCGATTCGACGAGACAGCAGACGACGGAACCGGTAATATAGAGCAGACACAGTAGATGGTCGTGACAGAGGAGGACGTCATCGACGAGGGCGCTGCACAGGAATCCCTGTCGAAATAGTTGCAGAACATTTAGGAGGCATGCTGTGAAAGTACTGGGTGGCTTGCTGTAAAGAAAAGAGACAAAACAACAAGTAAATAGTACACTACAAGGAACCCACACAACACAATAGTGGCGAAGGAAGTCAAAATGAATGCACCCTGTAAGGTGACCCTAAGCCCCGAAAGGAGATTAAGGCCAGGACCCTACTAGGAATCTTCATACTGAATAAAAACATTTAACGCCATTAACACACCGTATTACCGATCCGGATTACCACCGGTCACGATGCGGATCACTACCGGCTGTTTTGACAAAAGCGTGCCACGTGGCATCATTGTAGTTGGATCATTTCGCCCTACATTCTGTGGAAGGTGTGAATTTTTTCTCCCTTCGTGTATAGGAGTAACTGGGCTAGCGGAGGACGCCGATAAATCTGATAAGTATACAATATATGTTCACTTATTCTTATATTTGTAACGCATGTTTACCATTGTGTTTCATTATTTCGAGCAGTAGCTGATATGGATGGTTCATGTTTTATTTCTTTATGCGGTATTCTCGTGGTACGAAAAGATAGACCATTTACTAAGTCATTCGCCTAATGTACACGTTTGTATGTTCGATTTGTGGCCATCTGGGACGTTTTGAACATAGATACCCATGAAGTGAACGGGTACGGATCTGTACCGGCAGGTGATGCGGACGTGTACCGGCAGCACACAGCATCACCTGTCGGTACAGATCCTTACCCGTTCATTTCATGGGTATCTATGTTCAAAACGTCCCAGATGGCCACAAATCGAACATACAAACGTGTACATTAGGCGAATGACTTAGTAAATGGTCTATCTTTTTCGTACCACGAGAATACCGCATAAAGAAATAAAACATGAACCATCCATATCAGCTACTGCTCGAAATAATGAAACACAATGGTAAACATGCGTTACAAATATAAGAATAAGTGAACATATATTGTATACTTATCAGATTTATCGGCGTCCTCCGCTAGCCCAGTTACTCCTATACACGAAGGGAGAAAATATTCACACCTTCCACAGAATGTAGGGCGAAAATGATCCAACTACAATGATGCCACGTGGCACGCTTTTGTCAAAACAGCCGGTAGTGATCCGCATCGTGACCGGTGGTAATCCGGATCGGTAATACGGTGTGATTAAGCGAGAATACTGACGGAAGATTTAATGAGACGGAAGGCGTGGTTGGAAAATAAAAGCCGACTAGAAGTAAAAGGCCAAGTAAAAAAAAAGACAACGGCATTATAAAACAAAGCCGATTAATTTTTCAGATGACTGAATCCGTTTTAGACCAAATAGTGTGATAATCGGAGCCTACTGATAAATGAACAGCCACAGTCTATTGCTATCTTGTATTCACGACCAACTAATTATTATGTACCGGTATCAGAATATACATGTACATGAAAACGAATGACGCCTTCCGTAGTGTAACATAATGACATTATGTGTACACAAAAGTAGCTTTCAAGCCTTAATTGCATTGCTTGAAACAATAAGGCACACACAAAGAAGTCTGTAAAAGCTCCCAACCAGTAAAGAACAATAATTAAATCAAACCAAACCAGGAGACTGATAAAAATGAAATGAGCTGAAACAATTACAATTGACCGATGGGGACGAGGAAGACCAGGAGGTTTACAACATCATGGCAACTGTCAAGCAATATCTCATAATGCATTATGCTTGTTCTTTCAATTTGTTTGGTTGTTTTTTTATTATTTTGTTAATTATTTTTTATTCTTTATTCATTTTCATACAAGAAAAAAAATGCGTGTACAAAGTAAAGAAGTATCCCGAAACAATATATATGATTGGCGGGACCAACAGCAATGTAACGACACGTGTGATTGACGATAGACTGTCCAAAGGCAAAACAAAATTGCAACGACTGGTCAACTATTGAGTGAATAAAACGTTAACAACTCACCGATGTGTGTTATTGGTCAAATGAATGTTAACGGCTGGCCTTCAACATGGAGCAATAACGAATCATTGGAAAAGGACTTCAACATAAAAGTAGTTAAAACAATACCAAATCATCAGTCGGGCTTCAGAGCTCTTACCAACTCTGCACCGGAAACGATCAAAATACATGTACATCCTTTATGCTAATAACGAGCAGGAATTAATGAGTAGCCGCGATGCACGGAATGTGAATAACTAATCATAACATATGATATAGTTCAATGACTGAAATTGGTAAATTTATAACGACATAATGGGTGTTTAGACCAGTGTTCTGAAAAAACCTGGACAAAAGAGAAAAGAAAGTCTGAAGACCCGGCTAATGATCTGACAATGTAAGCAGACAAAATGAGCTACTTACGACTGATGAAAATGATCAAGAAACAGGTGACAATACGACACATGTCACCAAGCTCGCTTTGTAGAGGGCACAAAAATAAAAAAAAACATGACTTACCTTTAAAACCCAGTTTCCAGAAATATTTCAGTTAAATTTCCCTCCGAGGGGAAACCCACACCAGGGATGCGATACCGTACGAGACAGGGATGTGGCTAGCGGGTCTCCGCTGGGGAGGGGGGGGGGTGTCCAACTTGGGAAATTCCAACTGCACCCCCCTCCTTGAGTCGGAATCACACCAACACAACTTTTTGCATAATTCCATTTGCACCCCCCCCCCCCTTGTACCTCATGCTAAGGCCTAATTTCCTATATATTCATAAGCCATGCTTCTATGTTCCCAGTATGAGAACATTAAGATATTTTTAACCTGACAAATGCACACAGCTACCGACAACAGACCAGGAAACACCAGGTCGACCATGGTTGTTCGGCCCGGTGTGAGAAAATTTTGAAAACTATACAAGAAAATCGCAAATCCTAGCATCTAGACTGGCCTCAACTGAAGCTTTCCTAGTGTTGGAAATTTCAAACCTCATGCTCCCCCTCAGGTTGGAAAATTCTTCAACTGATGACCATTTATGTCTACAAGTTTGACCAATTTTAGTAAAATATTGTTTTGCTAAACTAATTAGCAGTTTCGTATTGGCCATGTGGATGGGGCAATGACACACCGGGCCGACCATGGTTCGGCCCGGTGTGCGAAAATTTTGAAATCTGAACAAGAAAATCGCAAAATCCTAACATCTGGACTAGCCTCAAGTCTTCTTAGAGTTGGAAATTTCAAACCTGACACCCCCCCCCCACTTAGGTTGGAAAATTTTCAACTGATGACAATTCCAATGACAATGTTGACCAATTGTATGACAATGTTGTTTTCTTAAATTAACTAGAAGTTTTTGACTGGCCACGGGGGAGGGACCAGGACACAAGCTTTCCAAGTGTTGGACATTTCCAACCTGTCACCCCCCTAAGGTTGGAAAATTTCCAACTGATGACCATTTCTGTCAAAACTTTTGACCAAAAATAGGAACATATGCAAATATTGGTGGAAAAACAATAAATTCCCCCCAATAAATTGTTTTTACCTGAAATTAGGAATTTCCAGCTATTGAAAATATAGCTCTCTGCTGGGGTGAGACACCCCCACACCCCCTCTAGCCACATCCCTGGTACGAGGTGCCATCACTGATGCTGTATACATTAAGTAACGCTGGACAATCCTTAATGTGGACCCCGTCCCAGCCAAGTGCAGAAGCTCGCCGTCAAATCAACGGTGGGGTCACGACTCCCACTGACTTGAAATAGTGGGGAGGGAAAACATTATAAATGAATAATCCGATTAAGCGCCCCTCAATTATTATTTATTTGGATTTGGGGGTAAACAGTATGTTATTCGAGTCGAGGAACCCACCTATCAAAGCTCAGAGTTAATTTCACCATCGAGACTTATTATTGGCTCAGTAAAAATATAGTTCCTTGTGAATCCCTTGAGCTCTTGTGTAATAACCGAGAACAATAGCAGGGTATCTAAATTAAAGCACCGCGATTAAAATTATCAAGTAGATTTGATATTAATTTTGGATAGGAGAAAAGCGCTAAATGTATTGCTCAACAATGAGAAATTCTGACCCCGCATTCAGCGCACTCCGGTTATGCAACGGCTTGTCCGAAATTACACCTCGCCGATTATCGTGAGACTTGAAGAGAGCCTTGGGAAGACGCACGGGATTTGAAAATGTTAAAAAAGCGAGGTTGCTGCGGATATAAAACCCTTGGATCTCGTAGACCCAATGTAAAATTTTGTTGACATGCAGTACCTGGTTATATTATAGTGAATAGGATATCTATATAATATACTCTGTGCTATCTATACCCCTATATATCCGACGGCTTATACATATGCGAGAAGGGCCCTCACTGGGAAAACGACCAAATGTTAGCATTTACCTGCATGTCAATTATCAAGCAGATACCCTAGCTATAGCGATGCTATGTCCATGTGATACATTTCGAGCAATTGAGTCACCCGCATGAAAGTCACTAGAACTACACGACACGCACATGCATATACTCCATCAACGACTTTCTGGTGTCCATTTTATCCACCCAGTTTTTTTAGAAATACACCCGATCACCTTGGGCGCCACAGTTGTGGATATATAAATCAGACTAATTAGAACGTTATCGTGTATGTTGGACAGCACACTTGTACTCTCAGCCTCGATTAATTACTGGCCACTCATGTTCAAGGGATTCAATAAATAAATCAACCACCACCAGCATAGCCACTT
Organism: Siphonodentalium dalli; assembly: GCA_032622095.1. NCBI lineage: Eukaryota > Metazoa > Mollusca > Scaphopoda > Gadilida > Siphonodentaliidae > Siphonodentalium > Siphonodentalium dalli. The sequence goes on from CP136069.1 coordinate 183,715,038, forward strand.
CAAACACATGATCAGCCACTGGGGGAAGACTGCTATACATGTACCACACCAACGCCATCCTGCCCCGATGACATTATATCTTGAATGTCCATGCAACACACATCATGCAGACGATAGATCCCAGGTCGATCCACCATGCACATCAGAATAAAGCAAACGCACAAATACCTCAACTTGATCTTCATCACCAAGATACACCACTCTCTCCTTATACCACCCACGTTAATATTAAGATATTGCAATATGTTCTGTCACTGGAATTGTCATTATATAATTCCGTTAGGCAGATCCACCCAAGCTTGATCCATCCCGGTTCCGTCTACAGAAGAACACAACAGTTTACAGACGATGCCACAATAACCACGCAGCTCCGTAATACGCGGCATATCCGCGGCAATGGGATAGCTCAAATGAAGGGCGAAAACTTACCACAATCACGGGCACTGCATAAGCGCCATGCATGCGATAGACAATCGACAGAATGAAGCTCAAGGAACCAACAACACAACTTACTCTTGAATGTACAAATCAGAAATGCAAAAATTCACTCAACACACAATCACAAGACAACACCAATAAGGCATAAAGCGCAACGAATGCGAATGACTATACTTGAACATAGCCGACCGCCACTGACCAAGGCATGCATATATATCCACCGTGATCATCGATGCCAACATAAGTTCGTGCCCGAGGAGGATGGTGGGATATTGCTAGCTCATATAAGGTTACACAATGTCACAATGCGTGTTATAATAAGATCTGGACGGATATGATGTCTGGATTGTATGTCTCGAAACACATCCACCACAGGTACTAGAGACAGCAAGTACCCTCGACCGATTCATCCACAACCCAGAAACAGCAGTACACGGTAACACGTCGATATGACCCAACAATATCCACTTGCTAAAAAGTCACACACACCACCTATGGCGTGTACATTGGTTTTAAGACTGGTAAATACAATCTACGGAAAACAAACTGCCGCTCTGAGACTCTGAACCACATTACAAAGGCCACAGCACGACACACCATCGGAAAGTTATTCTACGCCCGGACGCCTGTTGTATTCCCTAATACATACACCGTTTGTGGGCAAGTAAAATGCTGGTTGCTAAAACGCGCGGTAGTGAACCTGTGCTGGGAGACTTCAACCCACAATGCAAAGGCTGCATACATCAGAATCCATGGGTCAACCGCACCAGGCGCTCGGGTACCATGGTCATAAAACCCAATATATATCCACACTGAACGGCGCACCATGCAGCCTACCGAAGAGACTCGACTCCGCAGATAAAAGAAATCGAAATACGGGCCATGTATATATATGCAACAACATGGTAGAATGCTGTGGCCTCTGTGTATAGCATACACTCTTATAGTAATTGTGTTAATGCAATAGGAGAGTATATATACGCACGTGATTGGTAAACAGACCAATGCACCATGCATACATGCATTCGGTAGACGAATTACATGTTGCATCTTAGCCCACATGTACGCTGCATTGCCGACCGTCCCAAATAAGTGAACATTTGCAGAGAACATCTATTGAGACTCAACAAAACACAACATGCGACAGATTCACTAATTGATATTGTGGAGCTTTGCAGACGTCGAACACAAGACAAGCATAATAACATACACGTTTCGTTCCTTTTCGTTATTAATGTCTATGTTGTCCAAGAATAGCTTTCCTTGTGGTATTTAAATTTCACCTAAAACCACAATAAGTTGGGAGATCCTTGTCAGCAGCACATAAACAGCAACATACAACGTTCCGAGTTAGCAACCGTACAATGCAGTTACATACTCATATAGGCTCTTGTCATCTTGGAATTATATGGTAAACGTTTTGCGGTAGGCCTTATACACGGATGGTGTACACCAGGTGCATGTGAAATGTCCATAGCCAACAATGATCCACATCATCAACCGCCGATATCACACAGAGATGTCTCCGCGCCACGATTCAATGCAAATATGTTTCCAACCGACTGACTCAACCAATTGCTCATCGTCGGGAAACGGGAGCAGGGCGCGGACCGTCACCACGGAGAGGTCAATACGGTTCACAACATCAATCAGTTTGAAGCTGGTATTTCACGACCTTTCAATGGGCGATCAACCGGCCATTCCTGCATGTTCCTCACAATAAAGTATCAACATTGATACCCAAAACAAAATACAAAGACAACCTGATAGACACGTACGTCACCAATTACAGAACCCGCAATCGGAACGGAAATGAACACCGTGCTAATACAGAATGAACTATCGAATCAACACACAATGACACCCACAACGAAGAAACGGTATGAGAAACATTTAAGATAGCACCCCTGATTGATCGAGACAAGAAAAAGTTCACTCGAAGACAGATCCTTAGTTCAGCTAAGTCAGTTAGTAGAGGCTCATACCATAGAGCAATGTGTACATGGATATCCATGTTGAGGCATATACCAGCTACCAGACGTGTACGTCTATATTACAAGAACGTTCGGCCAAACTAGACCAACGGGTGTGCTCTTGGAACAATCATATATAGCTGCCACAAGGTGTCCATGTTCAATTGCCATTGATCCACACAGGGATGTCCGTAACACAATAGGTTGAGTGAATGAACACTTTGTAGCGTGAGAGGGCTAACTAATTATAAAATCTTTCTAATTACATTCTATGTTCGCCCTTTTTACGTAATTTAACTTTCGTAATGTTCATCGCGATTTATATGGTAAATCTATTCGTCGTATTTGTACTATTTCATCAATTTGATCAGTTTTATTTCACAGATCGCTTTGCTGATCTGGCACTTTCATAATTGTAAATATTACGAGAAATCCTACGTGCCGCGTGACGTATTAATGCTATGGTAATTATGTAGTGAGTTGACCAGTGGTCCATGGTGTGCCACTTCCCCAGTATAACTACAACGCTACCACTTGTAAATTGGGAAACAGTTAGTTTCACGTGTGGCATTGTGGTATATATTATGTCAGGTTTCCGCTCGGCCTATTTAGTATATTTATATAGGTACCCCTCCCCCAGCACGCCACAACTTCTTCTGGATCAATTTGGCCACTGCCCTTATAAGCAATGTGCATCGATTGAGCTATGTTTACATTTTAGGTAACTATATAGCTGTTCGCGCTATTTTTGGAGGTCAGGTGGCTGGAAGTTACTAATATAGAGTTCATTGATGAACACATTAATGGTATATTGTGATCGGCCGCTTATCTGCCGCATGAACACATATGTTCCACAAATTATTCATAGTAAGTAGTATATCGGAAATTAATGCACGTGGACATGGCACCTTTAATTCATAAGCATTACTTCACTGGTGGCTTATTTTATAAGTGCTATTGATTGTTTTGCTTTTAATATCCTTGCTGTCTTTCAAAACATTAGCTAAGCAGCTGAAATGAGTATATCAGAAGACCAACTTTAATGAAAGGGGTTCTAAATTGAGTTCATATGTTATATCTTGCCAATTTAAAATATGCAGGTAGGACAGCTCCGTATACATCAGGTAATTACACAACTTAGGTGAGTATACGTGAACCAATTTCGTTCCGATTGCTGAGGCAAGACATTATTATGGTGTGCACGATATATAAGCCCATCTCTCGAGTAGTATTGTTTTTACAGTGATGTTGCTACTCATTTAAATACATCATATTGGAAATCAACTTGACCAAAGTAGTGTACTTTGGGACAAATGGGGCTTTCAAATGTGTCGAAAATCAATTTGTTAGTCTGGTGAATTGAGTTTATAGGTTGACTCGTATTGTCCTTAGTTTCAAAATGACATATTTTTCGGAACATGGGACTACCTTGTCCTAAAATAGAGTTGAGGTCTGAACTGTGATTCGCGTATTCAACAACAAATATTTAGTTCCATTTTGTTCTAAGCGCAAAATTTGTACATTTCTCAGAATTTTAGAGATATAATAGTCTAGTGCGGACTGGTCATGATAAACATTAACAGTTCAGAGATTAATGTATCAAACGATGTGAAGTTTGCCACTGTAGACCATAAATTTCAGTCTTGACGGCAATTCAAACTTTGAAAATCGATTTACTCAAAATCATAAAAAGTGCACTTAGGACAGATTGGAACTCAGGTTGCGTTTGCCAAAAAATATTTTTAATTGGCCATTTTTTTGTGCAAGAGACTAAACAATTCCTCAATAAAGTTGTTGAAAATATCATTCATTTTAGGGAAGTCACACAATTATTGTTGCCTCGTGCATGCTCTCAGGAAAAGTTAACACCTCTATCAAGATGTAGTTATTGCGGCTAACCCTTATACTTTGGTCACAATTTTCAATGGTTGGAAATTCCATGCTTGGCACAACACTTGAAAATTTCTGATCAAAAATAGGTTGAAATTATTTTGATAGCATGTTAATTTTGTGATTGTACCAACACTAGAATATTTTCCTACTGGTCAACCACATGGACTGAAATGGCAATAAGTCGGAAAGTTTCCAACCATAGAACGGTGTCAGGCTTGATATGATATTTCCAACAGTTAGAAAGCTTGATATGTTAGTTGGAAACCCCCACCCCCATGGAAATCCCCGGACTTAGGAAATTGGGACTGAATCAATGTGGTCTTTAACCACATCCCTGAATATGGGAGCAAGACTCACAATTCCAAAGCTGATGCAAGGATTATAACAAAATGTTTATTGAGGAGCAAATGAATGACAACAAAATGCGTGATTAATGAACATAAAATCAACGAAACGGGTGCTTTAATTATTATTACAAACCCCCTCCCCATATCTGCCACAGCGCTACAAAAGCTGGAAATGTTTTTAATATAAATGTATAAAACATCTCTAAAAGAAGCAGGTAAACATCGACCCAGAAGAGGGAGCAATCAGTAAAAATGCCCCGCCAGTTTTGATGCCATATAACCACTATAATTAGACTGGACCCATGAGTCCATTGATATGAGGTTTTGATGTCCAGATATTGACTTTCAAAAGAGACAGAGTTAACACGTTTAGAATTTGTTTCAGCCTAGCAAAAATCCAATGACCCCCTCTTTTAACCCTTTGAGTGCCAGGGGCCGATCTCATCGGCCCTAAACCTACAAAATAAGACTGTTAAAGAATATAAGAATAAATTATTAAAATTGTAAAAAAAATAAAAAATTGTTAGGCCAATGCATTCTCTTATATATGCGAGGCGACCTATGGTCGACTCGCATATATAAGAGAATGCATTGGCACAGGGTATATGGGTTGATACTAAAATCGACCTGGCACTCAAAGGGTTAAATAGCATCCATGCTTTCGTTTCCCAAAAGATATATATATAATAAAGAGCGTTCTGTAATATTATCTTTTGTACTAATTTTCAACGTAAAACTTATGGGTGATTTTTTTGATTTTCACGATGCCCGTGTCATACAAATTACGGTGATAGCACTTTTTCTTTTTCAATTTGTATTTGCCTGCTGAACTGAAAATAGGTTTTTTTTTCTCAAATCAGACGTGTATCTTTAATAATGATATAACGTTCACAGTCCGTATATGAATGATGTTGTGCTCTCTGTGTTTATTTGAAGAAACAGTAATGACAGGCTTTGTTACTAACGTAGGCTACACACTTAAAACCAGGTAGGATCATATACTCAATGTCGTTCACGGATAACAGTATAGGTATTACCCCGGATAAAATGTTAAACGTAGCAAAACGATATTTAGATTCCAGAGCCGATGATTCCGTTTCAACGATGACGAGGCAATGAATTATAACAATGGGTTATCGAGGAAAGGCCTACTAAAATGAAAACGAACGTATATATGTCAATACAAAATATTGGTATGACAAAGCGTTGACGCATATCGTATGTGCGCTAACTTATTCCTGGTAACAATCGTGACAACGAATAAGGTATAATTCACACATAAACCGGGTGAGGTCATATCCGCATTAATCGTTTAAGCGATAACAATAGATTCTTATTTATGTCCGGAGTAAGATTTGATACGACCCGACAATGCAACAGAACGGTATTTATTGTATAAGATCATATTGCTGGGTTGCAACAATGCTAGTTCCATGAAAGTATATTGCCCAGTGAACGACACCATGCGAACCAATTCGGGGTCACATGTAGAATATGAGGCTCGTTCGGTCGGAACAGTTACATAATAATGATCTACATGTGCTTTCATTGGATTATGATTTTCTTTTGAAATCCTGGAAGTGTCAGTTTCCAGTTTCATGAGGTGGCTTCAATAATGGAAGATTATGTTTCTGAAAATGTGCCACGACCATAAACTCTGCGTCCCTCACGAACTTTCCCGACTGCATCTACAAAGTGCCAAATTAATATCGATACCACAGTTCTGCAACGCATGCATTAGGCGGGCCGGGTGCACATCAACAAGTCTGAATGATTTACCATAGGAAAAATCAGCCAAGACCATCAATGTTAAATTGGTCATGTGTGCAACACCATAATGTTAACCAATCAGACGAGACGTCATATCTGAGATGAGAAATTATCGCCAGGCCGCATCAAACTGTCACAAATTTCTAGATTTTGATCGATCTATGCGTTCGTGTATACGAGAATGGGACGAAAATCAGTATTTATGGCGCCAGACCCATCGCTATTACGTGATATATCAACGACCGAGTCGCGCGTTAGCACTGTTTGAAGAAGAATATAGCGTTGGTAAGTGAGCTAAACCGCGGAGGTTACACGCAACTAAATCATTTCACAGAGGCGCAGCGTTAGGGTGTGTTCACACAGCTTGCAAACTAGCCTGGCAAATGTTCATGAATTATTCATAGCTGGCTATCTAATGTTCATGAATTATTCATAGCTGGCTATCTAATGCATACGTTTGTGTGATACATTTGGAATCCCATCATATGTATTTTCGACTGTTTAAACCTTTCATGGCGGGATCTGTGCTGGTGCAGTATTAAAAATCCTGTGCCAGTGCATTATCTTATATATGCGAGTCTCCCAAAGGGAGCATCGCATATACGAGAATGTACTGGTTGACAAGGTCGTGGTAAGTATTGTTAGACCAATGTGGTATCTTGTATATGCGAGGCTCCCTATATTATATTTAAGATTATGCATTGGCACAGGAAGCTCGAATGGAAGGGTTGGTCGCTTGTTGTATATCGATGAAATGCCACAATCGCGAGTTGTTGCAATGTGCCTGTCATTTGCAGAATGAGGTTCCCAGAGGGTGAATTTAGTGACGCTATCCCGCATAGCGGGCTAGCATCACTGAATTCACAATCTGGGGGACCTCATTCTGCTTAGGCCTCTTCTTCTCGGGAAAGTTTCTTTATTATCAAATGTCTATAGAAACGTTTTCACATAGATTCTATTTCATTTTTCAGTTCAGTTTCTCTATATCCCCAAATTGCCAGAGACACAATGCATAATCGAGGATCCCAATGGGTGTACATCACAATATTCTACATTTGGGAACTTCAATCTGAGTCTAGGTCTCCCATAATAGATGACGCCTAAACAGAACGAGGTTCCTTGAAATAAATTGACATTTCCACATCTATAAACAATTTTGAACACACGATTTCAGTGTAGATAAATACACCACCTCTCCCCAAAGTGGAGTTCAACATGGACGATCATTGTCGAACAATCCCACATAAATTTTGTTCAATTAACATTGCATGTGTATTAGTTTTTTCGTTAATATTGAACAATCCAAGATATTATACACCATTCAGCTGCCAGAATTTGTTTATGATGAGTCGAGTGTCCCTATACAGATACCAGCAATCATAATTGCAGTTGCCTATAACCTGGATGAACCTCACATGATGATTTATTTTTCAGATTTGCAAAAAATTATATTCTTCATTACAATGAGATTTTGGAAGATTTATTTCCAATCATTTGCATTAAATATGATATAGAAGAAAAAAATAAACAAAATAGTATAGCAATATAGTAAAGAGAAAGCATTTATATGGTATGAGAAGGTGACATAATTTATTATGACATACTATTCCGTATGAGTATAGTAACTCATAGACAACAACTGGCGGATTTCCTGGAATCACAATACGTGAAGACAATGCTATGGTTTAGAAAGTTCAAGTGTATATTTTTTTCATTGAAAACAAATGTTTTTCTCTTAAAAACGTGGTAGTTTATTTTGAGTAAAAGTGTCAACATTCAAGAACTGTTTTAGGCATACTAGTGTTTTTCAAGCCTGAGTTTAGTTTGCCTGTCATTGGCAGAATGAAGTCCCGCATGGCGGGATAGCGTCACTAAACTCACCATCTGGGGACCTCATTCTGTAAATGACAGATACACTAAACTCACCATCCGGGGACCTCATTCTGTAAATGACAGGCACACTAAACTCATACATACACGTAACCAGTGTGTTTTCAAATTTCGGCTTTAACCCTTTACTCAACAGAACGGCCCTGTGCCAATGCATTCTCTTATATATGCGAGTCGACCATAGGTCGCCTCGCATACATAAGAGAATGCATTGGCTTAACACATATTAAAAATGATTAAATTGTCAAAGAATGTAGAAAAATATTATAAAAATTGTTAAAAAATGTAAAAAAAATATTATAAAATTGTTAAAGAATGTAAGAAAAAATGGTAAAAAGTGTTAAAAAAAGATATTTTTTAGGCCAATGCATTCTCTTATATATGCGAGGCGACCTATGGTCGACTCGCATATATAAGAGAATGCATTGCCACAGGGCATAACTGTAACCATCACAATGTGGTTAATGAACCGGTTGCAATGATATCCATATTTGTATGGTGTTATTGAGACAGACCGAAGATATTTTAGGCTGTTGAAGCTTTATTTGGGCGTTTTTGGCCGATTTGTTGGGTAAAGGGTTAAAGCGAGATGAGCACTCCTTATTTTTCACTATCAGAAAATGTAACGAAATCCTCTGTTAATGACCCATGCCTGTGGACCCACTTTATATAACTTCGATATATCTTTCCATAGTATATCAACACCGTATTTAAATGCATGTATCAGCCTTCTGCGATCCACGAAAAGCGAAACAAGCAAATAAATTAAAACTGAAATTTTGAATAGGTTTATGAAAGGGGAATACAGAAAAAGGCTGCCTTATATGTGTGTGAATATTGACCCTATTTCTATGACTTTTGCAAATGTGACTGTGTCTCTCACTTTCGCCTATAACTGGTACATTTGCCTTATTTCGAAGTATTGGCCTACTCATTTTGGCGAATTTTTCTTTGACCTTTTAAGGTGTGTCGCAAAGTTTCTTTACTTTCGGCATACTTCATCCCTAATTAGACAAATAAAGGCAAACAAGTCTTAAAACTTAAGTAACTCAAAAGTACACACCAATAGAACTAATATCCAAACAATGACGATAATTGCACCGATTGCACAAGGCAATATATAGCATACAGAAAGTATAGCATACAGAAAGTATAGCATAAAAGTAACTTAGATGAAAAAGAGGCAGAACTAATTACGTCAAAAGATTGTGAAGTATTGCTGTGTTAAATGAATGTTAAGTTACATGATTCTTCCTAAATGTGACCCCCTGCCACACGATTCACCCACCACCCGACTGCTGTTAACGGACAGTTTTCGTCGGTACACTTAAAGACGGTGTTTCTTCCATGAATTTCAGTACAGATTCGGGGTATACATTATACTTTTTTTGAGTCGGAGAGACCAGTGGACAAGCGTTTCATTCACCAGGAAATTATTTTTTCTCCAATTATTTTCTATGAACTGGGGCAGAAATTGTTGCTATTTTAAAAGGGGGACTGTCTCATTTTTTTTTATTTATTAATGGATTTATTTGGCCTGATGTAATAACATGAACTTTACCAATATACCGAGTGTGAGTATGTACCAACGGAAATGGACATCGCTCTGGAATAAAACACGTTAGTCGACCAAAATCTGACAACTTTAACTGTACTCGGTACGACGGGATTGAGCAAGAATCGACTAGAAAAAAAATAGTTTACGGATGGCAGCGAAACCGGAATGCAATGAATAGAAGGCTAGTCATCGTTTTATTCTCGTAAATGTTTTAAGACAAATGTATATAAAGTTACAACCGGTTCATTGACCACATTGTGATGGTTACAGTTATGCCCTGTGCCAATGCATTCTCTTATATATGCGAGTCGACCATAGGTCGCCTCGCATATATAAGAGAATGCATTGGCCTAAAAAATATCTTTTTTTAACACTTTTTACCATTTTTTCTTACATTCTTTAACAATTTTCTACATTCTTTGACAATTTAATCATTTTTAATATGTGTTAAGCCAATGCATTCTCTTATATATGCGAGGCGACCTATGGTCGACTCGCATATATAAGAGAATGCATTGGCACATGGCCGTTCCCAGAAATGTATTAGTTTCATCTTATAAGTCGGTGTCTTGAGTTGACGCCCATCTCGACATATATTTTCACAAGATGAGTGGTAAATGAAACCCAATCCACATTCGTTAATAAATTGTGGTTACGTCGCGTATACGGAAATTCGTAACTTAGTTTAAGAATGCTGCCATAAACTAATGTAGATTAAACCTTTACCCAACAAAACGGCCCTGTGCCAATGCATTCTCTTATATATGCGAGTCGACCATAGGTCGCCTCGCATATATAAGAGAATGCATTGGCTTAACACATTAAAAATTATAAAATTGTTAAAGAATGTAAGAAAAAATGGTAAAAAAAAGTTTTTTTTAGGCCAATGCATTCTCTTATATATGCGAGGCGACCTATGGTCGACTCGCATATATAAGAGAATGCACTGGCACAGGGCATAACTGTAACTATCACAATGTGGTCAAGGAGCCGGTTCCAATGATATCCATATTTGTATGGTTCTATTGAGACAGACCGAAGATATTTTAGGCTGTTGAAGCTTTATTTGGCCGGTTTTGGCCGGTTTGTTGGGTAAAGGGTTAAACTAGCTGAAACAGCGTCCCTTCATCGTCGCGCACATTTTGACCTAAATATTAACATAGGTTCATATTTGACTTATTTTGATTCTGAAATAAACCAAGCCCGTGGGGGACTTTTCCCCGTTATTCTGTTGGATGGCGCGGGCCACAGTGAAAACACATATATAAAGAGCGTACATCTGGTCTGCAAATAATTTCATATGTAAATATTCACATTTAATTTATTCTGAAATAGGCCCATAATGAGCTTATTTTAATTTGTGTGTTTTTTTTATTTATTTAATTAATTTTCTTTCAATCAAAATTTTGAAAAAACTAACGACGTTATAACCTCCGCATGTTACCCCGAGTCACGACACCAAATTTGGTTGAAATCAGTCTAGGGGGTCTGGGAGAAAAATTCAAATGATAGACATATCCTACTCGTTTTTATATATAGATAATTACATTTGATTTTTATGATAACCTGTTAACCGGAACGTTTTCAGCAGACATCTTCGACTCAAATTAATTATTTTAAAAACATATTATCGATGGGATGTGCATCACTGACATATAGTCATCTTGCGCACACATTACATAGATGATCTACAACGAATACCCAGTTTATAGCGGAATTTACAAAACGAATCTAGTAACTTAGGTCTAGGCCGAGCCAAGATCGTTCTTACTACAAGGACTGTATTGAATTGGTGTACATTCTCCCTTTAAGAACATAACAAAATTTTTATCGCAAATCTGTCTGTTAAAATACTTGTATTAATGTGAACACATTGTGCAGCACCAGATGTTTCTATTGTGTATTTTAGTAATAATTTAAACATGCATTGAAAAGGAGTTTCATATATAGACATTTCACAGATTATGTTATTATGGTGTCGGGAAGTGATCGACCATCATTAACCACAACAGACCCCCCCTACATCTATTGACCTCATCGACTGGCGAGTTCCAAAATAATACCTGACCACAATCGGCTATAAGACCGTCTTTTTTCATCGAGGCTAGGTGTTAATTATACAATTATAAATGACACAGTTTTTAAGCATAAAAATGATGAAAGTGAAACAAATGTAACTGATGCCAAGCGATGAACAATATCGTAGATTAAATCTTTTCAGTTTGCTGTGAATATATACTGTGAACTTGATGTAGGATAAATAAACAAGGTTATTTAATCGGAATGGAAATATTTGCCATTGTGTTTGCGTATGTTTAAGGGTGATACATAATAGCTCCTAGATGAATAGCGGAAAATCATATCACATTTTCCGAACTTTCTGCCATGATGTGAACATTGTTCGGCACCGTAACGCTATCCAACGACATAACCATATCTGACATAATAACACTACCCGGATGACTCCCGACTGGAGAAACATTGTTTTCGAGCAGACTGTCCGACTCCATTGTGGTAATATTTAAAGTAGGACTTCCGGTTGGAGAGACATTGTTTGCAGGCAGGCCGTCCGACTCCAATGTCGTAATGTTTAGATTAGGAGTTTCCGTTGGAGAGATATTGTTAGAGGTGGGTCCGTCTTCTACTGTTGTTATTTTTATAACCTTCGTACTATTTTCGTTAGGTTTCTCGTCTTCTTCAGACGACAGACGACCAAATCGCACTTCCGGTGGTTTCGCATCCTCCTCCACGTTTTCCATGTCGTCTGTAATTACCTCCCTTGTTATTTGCGATATTGTGGTTTTCATCTCCGTTACTTTACGGATTTGTTTTGTTTCTACTTGAACATTTGTTAACCCGTCGGCTGATAACTTATTTTTCAAAGTGTTTGTCACGTGTGTTTGTTGCGTAACATTTATCTTTCCAGATGTCGTCGAAACGTCACTATCTTGAACACTAAACGATTGTGTTTCGTTATTTTCATCCATTGTTTCGCATTTTGAATCAACGGGTTGTTCGTCGATGTATTCCAATCCTTCCTCGGAATGCTGCGTGACAACTTCAACCGTTTTCTCCACCGTTGCCCCCTCTGAATCTTCCTCGTTAGCTTGTGATTCTAAGGCCATCATGGATTCTGTTTCAACCTGCTCCGCCGAGGGTCCAGTCTGGCTTTTTGGATCGCACGTATATTGAACGGCATTTGGGTCAGGTTTAATTAAATCTAGTTTTTCGTGCGGCACACTGACATACTGGGGCAAGTATAACACGAATTCGTCGCCATCTTGGTTGTCGTCTGTGTCACCTGCATAAACCTGACCGAACTGAAATTCCGAGCTGATGTATTTACCGCCTTCCGCTTTACTCGAAGCATACTCTGAAAGAAACAGCGATAGAGAATAAAGAAAGTTTTAGAGCATACCTACAGTTTTTATTTGAATGCCGAAATATCTTATCAGTATAGCGTATATGCCCATGAACTGTGTTGTGGAAGGATTAATTTAATGGCCTTGCAATGTGTTTCTCTACAGATCTGAGGCAATTATATGGCAGTGTACGTTAGACTGTTATGAGTTTCTGGAAAGAAATATCAAATTTGCACGAGCAGCTGCAAACCGCGAGTGAAAATTCGATATTGCTTTCCAGACACGATTGATATGTTTATGTACAGTAATGCCCAATGTAATTGACCACTTAACCACAGCGGAATTATGGGTAATTTTTCAGGATTTAGTCGGAAAATTGTTGCCATTCATCGGAAAGCTCTCGGCGAGAGCTTTCCGATGAATGGCAACAAGCCATATTTCCGACTAAATCCTGAAAAATTACCCACAATTCTGCTGTGGTTAAGTGGTCAATTACTTTGGGCATTACTGTATTCAAACAAAAAACTGTAGGTATTCTTTTAATTATATGCGCCTTATTAATGCTTAAAGTTGCTAACTTATGCAGCGTTTTCACTGTTAAAAGTAAAACAATACGCGGAAAGCAACCCCTAGCTGACCCACAATTCTGACACCGATTTGTTGATATGTAGCAAACGGCTTTCAAGGGATGACGTCAGGCAGCAAGCTATACAGTGAAATAACGAAAGCTACCATGAAGTAAAGAAATCATATTTCACTGTGGCTCATAAGATATAAATACGACAATCTATGTTTCTGTAATTGACCGCTATTTTATAAGCAATTAAATAATACAAATTTATTTCTTGAACATGACAGGCGAACTAACAGAATGCCAGTAACTTGTAGTAATCCAATATGCCAACTTTGGTACAAGTTCGTGGAATATAAGATATAACTAAGATTAAAACATCTATCATCTGCTAGTAATTCAAATGATGCCACGAATGTTTACTCTGGCTACGCCCTTAGAGATCATACACCAGAAGTTCAAAACCTGGGAACTTTTTGATGTTCAGACAGGGAAGTTTATAACATTGAAAAAACAATGCAGGTATGTATAATATATTTCTAAATTAATGCATGTTCATTAACAATGTACTTCGCAGTAAGAGAAGGTCCCAGGCTACTTTGGGGAGGCAAATTTGTTTTTCGTTACTTAAAATCATGGAATTTCTCCCTGGTAATCAATTCAATATTTATTGCGATATCGGTTCACAAAAGTAAAAGAAATCCAGCATTCTCGAGCTGCAAGGGACCACCCCATACTGTGAACTAAATTATTAAGGAACAAGTATTAAAGGAGTTTCCACGCCCGAGCTATGTCAGGAGGTGGACAGTTTAGATGAACATACACCGAAAACTACTGAATTGTTAAGCTAGTGCACCACCTGACGGAGTCTATGATATTTGAAGACCACATCAAGCATATGATATAACAATAAAAATGTCAAAAAGATGACTCTTAATCGAATTTTAGACGGGAAATTTTGGGAAGAGCGTTCTCAGCAAGTATACAAAAAATATTGGAAGTGAATAACTGCCATAAAAAAGTACATGATCTGAACTAGTGAAAGGCTCGCATTTGTATTTAATAGAGAGAAACACTGCTTCAAGACTGTTTAAAGAATATAAGAAAAAATTATTAAAATTGTAAACAATTGTAAAAAATAATAACAAATGATGAAAAATTGTTAGAGTCAGACCAATGCATTCTCTTATATATGCGAGGCGACCTATGGTCGACTCGCATATATAAGAGAATGCATTGGCACAGGGTATATGGGTTGATACAAAAATCGGACTTGGCACTGAAAGGGTTAAAGAGTGTTGAAACAAATGTTGGTATGCAGGTCATTCACTCAAAGGAGCAATCAATTATAAATAGGACATAGCGTTAGAGATAGCTGGTTAACTGGGGATTTGGCTGGCTATGAACATATGACCTAAAATCATCTCAGCCCAAAGGTTTATATCATTTCTTGCAAAATGGATGCTTACAATTTCCTAGCACAAATTCACATCATTTTAACAGTATTGAACACTATTAAATTTAAATTAAATTTAAATGCGAGCCTTTACTAGTTCAGATCATGTACTTTTTATAACAGTTATTCGTTTCCAATAATAGTTTATACTTGCTGAGAACGCTCTTCCAAAAAAATTGTTGGTTTCTATATTCTCTGCTTCGTAGAATAAGTTAACCAGAATGTCATTATTTTTGTTACAATTTCAGGCAAATGTATCAAATAAATGTTATTTTATATGCATAATACTCCCAGATAATCATTAATTTGATTGAATATAAATAGTCGGTGATTGGCTTTAGTTCACGCCCCGTATGAATATATTTTTTTACACGACATGTGCCACGCGTTGCCCAATCCACTATCCGTCAATTAATTTGATTACATCTTGTACATGGAAATTCAATTTTTGATTTTTACCAGGAAAATCGTGGCGTGGCCTTGGCAACGCGCACGATCGTAGCTGTCACACGACCATGGTCGCACTGGTCTCACAATTTATATGCTAGCACGTGCTCGATCACGTGGATAAAATCGTAGCCACTTTTCTCCACCTGCGATTTCCCCCGCATACGATTTTAATCGCAGCGTCTGCGGTGGCACTTACCGGGAATTTATTACGCGCGCCGCGTGTATACTAGTGTACAAAGTCTTGTTTCGCCTGTACGCTGCCATAGCGCATGTGGGTTTTATTTATAGAATGTTAATTATTGGGACACATTAAAAGTTGTAGTGCGACCCCGAGGCCGAGCTGTAGAGCGACCCCGAGGCCGAGCCCGGTAAAAGGTGTAGTTGGGAATTTCAATTTCGTTTATTGGCGTTTACATTATGTCAATAATATTGATTTTTGGTTTGTGATAAGCTATGCCAATTATAATTAAATGAAAACGGTTCTATAATTACAATCATGGGTATATAATAGATTATCGTGAGCGCGTTACCATTACTGACTATGGTTTTCTTGTTAAAATTTGCGTACAGTCTCCCTTTAATCCCAAAGCCTCAGAGAACCATTTATTTAGTAAATTCACCATGAGATAATAAGGTTCTTACACTATGAGCCAAATCAGCAAATAACGTTAACCCTTTACCCAACAAAACCGGCCAAATAAAGCTTCAGCAGCCTAAAATATCTTGGGTCTGTCTCAATAGAACCATACAAATATGGATATCATTGGAACCGGCTCCTTGACCACATTGTGATAGTTACAGTTATGCCCTGTGCCAATGCATTCTCTTATATATGCGAGTCGACCATAGGTCGCCTCGCATATATAAGAGAATGCATTGGCCTAAAAACAATCTTTTTTTAACACTTTTTACCATTTTTTCTTACATTCTTTAACAATTTTATAATTTTTAATGTGTTAAGCCAATGCATTCTCTTATATATGCGAGGCGACCTATGGTCGACTCGCATATATAAGAGAATGCATTGGCACAGGGCCGTTCTGTTGGGTAAAGGGTTAATCATTGTAATACTAACCATACTGTATTTGAGGCGAAGGCATGTTTGGTATCCTAAATGGAATTGTTCCGACGACAATAGGGAAGCCAACATCCAGCGTCTCGCCCGTCTTATCCATTAATATGTAGAGCTGAAAGATAGCAATTTAATATAGTTTTCTTGTTAATTAAACCGAGTCAGCGGAAACATTCAACAGAGCACCATTGCGAGATTTTAGTGTTTCTATATCGAAATATAGATTGAGTTTCAGTAATGAGATATTACAGTCCGATATAGCTTGCTCAGTTCAGTAGATTATATCCCGGTGATACTTTGTCGCTGCACCTCCTTGGAGTAATTTTATTTCTTTGAACTTTGAAAATAGTAGCCACAAAAAAAATATTATTGGAACAGTTGAGTCATAAGAACAGCATACTGAAATGTTTTATATTCATGTCTGTTTAGTAGGCTCAGTTGGCAATCCTAGCGTTATAATTCCTCTGAATAGTTTTACATGTATTTCCTGTTTTTAACGAGATAATCAAATGTCAACTTTTTCCTAAAAAAAGTCGTAGCAACACACACATAACTATATATTAGCAGACGGGTAACTAATTCATTCCCATTCATTTGTTTTTGAAGTGTCAACGTTTGCAAGATAAGTCCTAATAATCCATAAATAACTAAATAGGTGGGTATCATACTTATTATACCTAATAATCCATAAATAACTAAATAGGTGGGTATATTACACTTATTATACCTAATAATCCATAAATAACTAAATAGGTGGGTATTACACTTATTATACCTAATAATCCATAAATAACTAAATAGGTGGGTATAACACTTGATTCAATTTCTTATTTTATAAAATGCCAACTTTTGCCAACAAATCCTTAGTGACCCTGAAATAACTAGATATTCGCGATGGGTAGTTACTTGATTCCCAATCATTCGTTTACAGGTATCTGGGAACGGATGTGGATGCATACTCACGTTAAGTGTATAATATATCTGTATTAGGTTACACACATCCACCAGTGTCGGTGGCATTACTGGAATCTGCAGTTCTTTGCGGAGGTCGTGGAACTTCTTGGTTTTGTGGGCCGGTATTCGTTGGCTTTTGTATTCCCATACTTCATGGTTGAGCGATTTTCTCACACCCATCACACCTTTGTCAATGAAGTATTCGACATACTGAAAGCATAGCGATTGAGGTATAGTTGAAATATAAGTTTATATTCTACTCATTTTATTCATTGGAATCGGCTTTTATGTGGGACTATTTGGTCTAAAACTGTGTCAAATTAACACCAAAGGGTGTTATTTATATTACAATCAACAAGTCAATTCCAAATTTAACAGAAGTCGTTTCAAGATCAAAACACGTCAAATGAAAATTGATAGGTGCCAAATAACAATCAATATATGTTGTGCAAATTAAACATCAAGTCAATAGGCAATCAATGGGAAATAATTATATCGTATATATTATAACAAATGGTCAAACTCAATTTTATAGATGTCATGCAATTTTTAATAGACGTCAATAGATGGTGCTTTTAATGTAATATAATGGGACATAACTATCGTATATATTGTATTCAATGGTGAGCACGTGGACATGATGACAACTCAATCAATAGAGGTCACACACAAAATAAATGTCTAGTTTCTTTTCAATCAATATTTCAATTCCATATTAATATAATAGACATCGTTTAATGTATGTTTTTAGATTTTATAACGAATAATAATACAAACCCAAACATTTACAAATTGAATTCTATATTTCTTTTTAATAGTTTAAAATCCATGATGCATCCAAACTTATTGTACACATGTAGATTTTCGAAAGTTTTCTGATAAAACAAACATTATTTCAGTTTAAGTGTTGTTTTCGAATTGAATGGTCAATTAAACAAAATCAATGCAGATGGATATTTACAAATATCGCAGAAAATATGTTCGCTTGGCGTCCCATTATAATGATCAAGTCAATGATAATAAAATAATGATCACTTGGCGTCGGATTTAGAGGTCTCCCAAGACATCTATTAATTTGGAATTGACCTGCTGATTGTTATTAAATTTTGACATCTTTTGATCTTCATTTGACGTATATTGATTTTAAACGAAACGACTTCTAGTAATTTAGAATTGACATATTGATTATTACTCGACACCAACATTGATTTTCAGCTGACGTATTTTAGACCAAATGGCAGCCTATAGGCTTTCACAATTGATTTTAAGTATCATGCGACGCATGCTGGCCAATGAACGAATTTATATTTTTATATACTAAATGTTTGACACATGTCCAGAATTTCATCCCACCTTCATCCACTCTAGCCTCCCCATACATTGAACAACATCAGTCTGTTTTCCAGTGATGGATATTATGTAAGAAATGGAACGAATACAGCAGCTGTAGGTTTCGAACAACTAAATACTTCCACACATAGCTGAACGTGTTAATTATAAGTCCTAGCTGTTAAATCCGTTAATGGTTAAAATTTCACACAAAAGTAGTTCAGGGAATATGTTTTCTAATTTGTAACCAGAAGTAACCATTTGTACCCTTATGTACCCATGGGACTGAAAGTAGTTCAGGGAATATGTTTCCTAATTTGCACCCAATGTACCCGACGTAACAACAGGGTACACAAGTTGTGATTTTTTTAGGGGTACCAAAATTTGCCATTTATGAATGCAAAAGCATGTCTCTCAGAGTTTTTCTTAGATATATTCTTGAATGTTCACTAAATCGTAGCAGCCTTTAACTCAGACCACTTCCGCAACCCTTCCTGATTCTACCTGTCCATTCGTATAGGAATTATATATGCTACGTTCGCTATGATTTATGTTTTAGTTTTTCAATTAGTGGTGATGGTAAACCATAATCAAGCAATTTGTACGACCAGGCTCGGATTTTTTTTCCATCCAGAGATAATGTTCCTGTCCATTCGTATAGAAATTATATATGCTACGTTTGCTGTGATTTATTTTTAGTTTTTTTCAATTAGTGGTGATTGTAAGCCATAACCAAGCAATTTGTACGACCAGGCTCTTTTTTTCCATCCAGAGATAATGCGTCAATCAAGAGCCAGATGTTTTATTAAAAATCAGATATGTCTACAAATTCAAGAAGCTAACTCGATTGATTGGGTTGCTTGTTGTAATATATTCAATTGTGCGAAGCAAGGACATCCATGACTATTTTTCATTTAGCCTCATTTGCATAATCCATATATTTACTGTTGCGGCATAACTTATGGCGGAGGTGACAATTTGCGTCCAAATGCCAGACATACTCCATCAATGTCTGCCAACGAACATTCAAGTTCTCAGCATATTGTCGTAACCGACGAGAATGCCATTCGTTATTCAAGAAGATTGAAGAAGTACATTGTAAATAAAAGAGAGGCCACACAGCCCTAGACTGTTTATTTGGACAGATGATGATAGGCACAAGAACGCATCAACACGGTCCAATGTGCACTGTAACTAACTCGCGGCCATATTGGATTCATCAGGTCCGGTTCCGTGGTTTTACTTAGCTATCCATATATGGAAGTCATGAATAATTCAAAAGCTCCATATATGGAAATGCTACTTCAAACCTTTGACCTATAGCACTAAAACCACATGACCGGGGCTGGATGAATCTATGAAACCACGGAACCGGACCTGGTGGGTCCAATATGGCCGCGAGTTAGTGACAGGGCGTATAAGCGAGATAATTGAGTCGCGGCCGTATTGGATTCATACAGCCTCGTAACCCCCGTTCCGTTGGTTCAGAGATTCATCCAGCCCCGGTTCCGTGGTTTTAGTGCTACATGTCATAGTTCTGGAGTATATTTTCGATATGAAGATCTTTTGAATATTCATGACTTCCATACATGGAAATGTTACTCAAGAAGCTGTAGCACTAAAATCACGGAATCCCCGACCTGATGGATCCAATATGGACACGAGTTAGTGACAGGGCGTATAGATGGAGTCTCACCTGCATTAACCGGCATAGCAACCGAACATTCTCGTCGCTACGGTTGATGACGTCAGCTTTTATACAGATATTTTCCCCACAGCAGAATGCATGCCTCTCCAAAACGGCTTTCAGCTGAACAGGACCCCGAGCACAACAGAGACAACAGCTTTTATATTTATCTTCTATGTGGATGGGAGACTGAAAAAGAGTGTTAAATTTTGGACATCAGCCAAGACAATTCGTGTGGTTAATCAATTACCTAGTTTGGCACATGGACCATGCCTATCAATAATTAACATCAGTTTATACAGCAGCCCCTCAAGTTGTTGCTAAAAATCGACACCGGTTTGAATCGACAGTCCAGTGATGGAACTCGATGCTACGGCTTATATAAATACATTCAATTGGCATTCTCGGAGAACAGAACATTGTATCTAACAACTTGAAGAGTGACGAGTTTAATCCATAAAGGACACACGATGACTATATTGTTTCTTTTGTGATTTTTCGCTCCGCGATTTTTCACACGGTTGAACTGCATCTACTCCGTTGTATGTCCATGTTTGAAGTTCGACTGTTGACGTTATCTGACGTTATTCAATATAAACCTCACCACCAGTATATGACCTTGCTTGAAGTGCGACTTTTGACGTTATCTGACGTTATTCAATATAAACCTCACAAATATCACTACCGGATAGAACATAGGCCCCTTACTATACCGCATGGTATTCTACAGTCACCAGTATATAGTCTTATTGCATGTCCATGATTGAAGTGCGACGTTGGAAGTTATCTGGTCAAAATATCGCTAATAACTCACCAGATACTTTTCATCCATGCAGTCGATGTGCGGTCCAATGATTGTGAAGTACTTGATTCCTTGTGGCGATGAAGCATATGGCATATCTATGATGACCCGGATGTAATATCGAATTTGCCCGATCTTACTCTCGAACGAACACGGCAAGTTCGTTTCGGGAAGTTTGAACTCGAACGAATGACGGTGTATTCCTCTCGCAAGAATCGGAACAGGCCCGGATTCCTTTTTACCTGAAACAGAGGATCGTATATACATGTATATTAAAGATACTCGATCCGATTAAGCGCCCCTCAATTACTATTTATTTGACTTCGGGGGTAAAAAATATTTGATTCGAGTCGAGGAACCCACCCATCAATGCTCAGAGTGATCAGATATCGATTTTTAAAATCTATTATTTTTCACCACCTGGAATATTTAGTGGCCCAGTAAAAGTCGATGAGAAGACTTCTCGGACCAAATTGCGGATGAAGATGGATAACTCTAAAATCAAGTGGCTTTTTAGTGTCAGACAGACAAACCGGCAAAATTTCGTTGAACAAACTGTTGATAAACAACAGGTTTTGTGCAATTTTATACTATAGTTGACTGTGGTTAGCATTATTTTTGAACAATTAATCGATTCTGATAACTGAAGCGGCACTTAAAAAAAATTGTTGTTGTTGGAATCTGATGACATGAGGACCATCGAATCGGATTGAGTACCTTTAACCAATTTGGAAACTTGAACATAATATTGTTTTAGTCAAAACTGGCACAAATTAAAACAAAAAATGGTGGATCTCTTCCCTGAAGGTTCTGTATTGATTTATGGGGATATGGGTAAGATTTAAAAGGTCAACGTCGTACTTCAAGCTTCGACAGACTATAACATTTCATGTCTGTGTAGGGAATATCCGATAAATGATAGATGAATTATGATATTTTAATAAGCTCATCGGAACAATAGTGAGACTTGTTTCGCACGAATAGCGGTCGCATATAATACGGACCATACGATATTACGTTTGATTTACATGTAATATCGAATACTTAAAGGTACTCAATCCGATCAGATGGTCCCCATATCATGAAGATACAACAACAACAACATTTCTTCAAAATACGCTTTAGTTATCAGAATCGATTAATTGCAACAAAATAATGCTAACCACTATGGTATCAAATTTCCCAAAATGTGTTATTTATCAGCATTTTGTTCATTGAAATATGGCCGTATTATCACTTGAGTTATCACTAAATTTAGCCGTATATATATTACCACTTGTTTTTAGAGTTATCCATCTTCATCCGCAATTTTGACCGATACCATCCATTTGACGGCGTGTTTCTGGGCCACAAACAATTGAAATAATAAACTTCAAAAATATATATCTGATCACTCTGAGATTTGGGTAGGTTCCTCGACTCGAATCAGATATTTTTTACCCCCGAAGCAAACGAAATAGTAATTTAGGGGTGTTTAATCAGATTAAGTACCTTTAAGAATTAAGTCGACATTAAATATTGGGGGATTCGTAAGGGAAAAAAAACATAGCTGCCTCACTGATGGTTGATATTTTCTTGCGACAGGTATAGTGTTATTGAGTTATTAAGTCTGAAAATATAATTATACAGTAATAACGACTCAGTATACAGTATACCGTGTCACAGGTCCGCAGAAACAAAATCGACCCGTATTACGCGTTTATATGATACTAGCTGATGTTTCCGACTTCGTCCTGGGCAGAATATTCAGCGTCTGCATGGACAAACAATTGTTCGATCGGTCCAGAAACATGCCTATATCAGTGTATATGGGCGAGGCCAAGGTCAAGGACACGGTCGCACGTGAAATTGGACCCGCCCATATTGTTCCCGGGATCAAAGTAGGCATACATACCAAATTTGAGTCGGATCGGTCGAGCAGTTTTCGAGTCTAGAACACATACCTTACTCGTATTTAAATTCGCGCAGTACTATTTTTCGCTCAGTTTTGAATTCGCGCACTTTAAATTCGCGCACCTAGCTGCGCGAATTCAAAACTGAGAAAACTATTTTCGTAATAATTCTGTGATATTTTCGTATATCTTGGAGCTGTTGACAGTTTCGGCTCTTAGTCATTGCTGGAGATAGTATATGCGTATATTAAACACCATCGCGGCGGATTTACATCGTGTAGACAATAAACTAGTAACTACATATCATACTTTTGTGGCGACCTGGATTATTAATATTTCTTATACAATCATTTCAACAACATCTACGTTATCATGATTTGTCGTTAGAATCGTGAGCAATGGTCTTGATAGCGCGGTTAGCCGAATGTAAATATATGCATACATGTATAGGCGTAATTGTCTATTCAACCGTTCATAATATATGTAAACTCAGCAACATAGCAATCTTTTATTAACGCCCCCGGTGTATACTGTTCTACAGATTTTAAGAAAGCTGTGGTTCGCTGGGCATTTTATAAATAGATAATGGGGTTTTTCCGGTTGTGACAATTCGCAGTAGGTCGTTATTTGCGGACTATTTGCGGAAGTCCCCGAATTCGCGGAGATCCCCTAAAATTGTCGAAATATGTTGATTTTAATTAGGGAACGGGTGCGTATATGTCAATTGATACGTATTTGAAACAAATATCGACACGATCATCATAATAGTGGTTTGTTCTATCAATCATATCATAATCATCATAATCGATCATCATCATCATAATACGAAACTAGTCTTGTCCCAATAACATTATTTGCAATGCTTGTTTACAAACATATGTATCGTCATTCGATATTTACTTGTCAGTCACTTGAACATATTACATGTCGTCGAACTCGTATTTTATATAATAGAAGAATGAGTCTATGTAACTATATTGTGAATTGATCGAGTGTTGGAGCCTCAACAGCGAAGTCTGGCAGAGAGCTCCAGCTATTTACCACCCTCTGCGTGAAGAAATATTTTCCTATGGCCTTGTTAACAATGGGCATCTGTAGCTTTTTATTATGTTCTCTTGTTCTTCCTGATGAATGTCTTTCTAATAGGTCAGAAAGTGTCGATGTCCAAGTTCGTGAAAGTTCTGTTGACTATGTCGATGATTTGAGAGGCTTTATTGTTTTAGGATATTGTAGGAAGGCTAATCTGGCCGTGTCAAATTGAGCTATATCGATGGGATTTCTCGCAGGACAACACATTTCGGGTTTTCGTGGGGTGTGTATTCGCTGGGTATCTTATAGTTGCAGTATGTAACTATTATGACCGCGTTAATTGCTTTCGATGTTTAGGTATGAACAATGGCTGGGCCATGCACTCTTGACGGGAACAAAATGCCTCCGATTTGTTATCCGAATTTAGAAGCTTTCTGGTGTGGTGAATGAGAAACCTGCAGTGATAAGCCGTAGTTATTTGTAATAATTTGAAGGATTAGTTGTTTTAACGGAATTCATGTAACCAATATATTTTATATTATAATTTATAGTTATGGCTAATAATATGATCCTGAGTGCGTTACCACTTCTGATTATGGTGTTCTTGGACTGTGGTTTAGATTAAACTTGGGAGTCGTACTATTTTTCGCTCAGTTTTAAATTCGCGCACCCATGATGGGTGCGCGAAAAATAGTACTACGCGAATTTAAATACGAGCAAGGTACATATATACACACACATGTACGCACGCATGCACGCACGCACACACACACGCACGCGCGATGTTTGGTTACTTTAAAGACATATTATGGATATTTGGGTGTGTTAAACTGATAACTTAGTACTCATGTGCTATGCAAACTGAAGGAATGTAGCATTCTATTGACATCGCCGATAATCGCAACCAAATCGACCGTACCATGCATTCCATAGAAAACATCGTCTGAACTACGCTCCATTGTAAATATTTACAACGCGATTCGGGACGCAACTATCGGCGATTAACTAACGAAAACGATTTCGCCACCGAGAGTCGCTGCATTTAATTAATATAAATTTGGTTGTATGACAGTTGTAAAAAAAATAACTACTTTGAGCAAGATCATTCTCCATTTCTAATTAATCACCATAATTGAGTGTTTCACATAAGGATTAACTGTCATGTGGACTGATTTTATGGAGATGTAACCGTGAGGTAAGTGGTCATAACTTGTTTAAAACCCGAAGTGTTTTACATACAAGTTATGACCACTTACCCCACGGTTACATCTCCATAAAACAGTCCACATGACAGGTAATCCTTATATTTATATACATTTAGCGAAAAAGCCACTTTTGTAAATGTATTTAAATCGAGAAGTGTATCGTGACAAAACCAGCCCAAATATATCCCATAGCACCCTTGGCAAAAGTTTACAGGAACAATTGAAACCCGATGATTTATTAAGTCAATCCTGCGCGAATCCAAATGCGCCCAAAACATTACGCGTTCGTCTTTCCAAACCCAAATGACGTATCGATGTTGTTATGGGCTTGCAGTTATGAGCTGTTGCGCATTCACCGATAAATAATTGCAACTAGCCACGTGGGCGCCGACCAATCAGAATGCTGGATTTAGTGATGATCACACTTAGTATGTAAATATATCACTTTAAATACAAACTGTGTGTCAATTTAGTGAATCAGCACATGATCAGTGAATTCTCAGGCAAGATCCGATCTGGAAGAATTTGACAATCATCTACAATTGCCGAGAATTCCAACCACATCCAGTGTATAATTTAACGAACAGATAACGTATGAAGTACGCAAAGTTGTAAATAAATACTTCTGAACTCGCGGTATGAATTAATCGCGATAAACACTTTAATGGTAATCATTCACACAAGGTGAACCATTGCTTATAATTCGTGCATGGGAATGATGTTTTGTGTTGCCCATTTCGGTATACAATTTATGAGAATAACACTTTGAGTATTCTTTATTCCCACAAAATGCCACAACGGAGGGTTCCAAATCACTTTAACCTGGGCAACGCCGGGTCACCCGGCTAGTAGACCCATACATGCAGACTCGCTCCAATTGCTGTAACAAGGGGCATTCATATATATAGGCCCTACCGGATCCATGTACGTGTGAAACCACACTTCTGGTCATGTTTAAACTCATAGATACAGTGCGCCCGTATGTCGCGTGTGTCCATATCGTGTCGGAACTAAGGTCTGAATGTGGCATACTTTGGCTGAAGGGGTCACTCTCACACAAAAAAAGGGTGCACAGGTTTTGAAATTGTGCTAAAGGGTGCACAAGTTTTGAAATGTCATTCTAAATGACGTTTAGTTTTCGTATCTGTCATGATTTTTGTTAGAGAATAATTGTTTACGTTCCATGAACTGTAACAAACTGCTAATGGGCGGCAGACTTTCAGAAACACAGTTTAAATAACGGTGTTTGTGGCGATCACAAACCCTGTGTACCCTTCAGCACTTTTTCAAACCCTGTGTACCCTTCAGCACTTTTTTTGGTGAGAGTGACCCCTTCAGCCATACTTTGGGCTCAATTGAAGCGACACATATTGTATACCATTCAATATTATATATTGTTATATATGCTAGGTCTTTAATATCAATATTTATTTATTTATTGATGTTTATTGTCGCTTTCAGCAGCTTGGTCTATATAGCCAGCGCTGAAGAGCGAGTTTGTCTGGAGCAGACCCCCATTACTGACTGAGCCACCGAGGCCCCCTTATTAACGCTACCGGTGTATACTGTTCTACAAATTTTAGAAATATGTGGTCCCATGGGGATTTTATAAATAGATAATTGTTTTTTCCGGTTATTTTGGGACGCGTTAAAGTTGTACTGCGACCCCGATCCCGGTAAAAGCTGTAGTTGGAATGTCCAAGTTCGTGAAAGTTCTATTGACTATGCCGATGATTTGAGAAGCTTTATTGTTTTAGGATATTGTAGGAAGGCTAATCTGGCCGTGTCAAATTGAGCTATAGCGATGGGATATCTCACAGGACAACACATTTCGGGTTTTCGTGGGGTGTGTATTCGCTGGATGTCTTATAGTTGCAGTATGTAACTATTATGACCGCGTTAATTGCGTTCGATGTTTAGGTATGAACAATGGCTGGGCCATGCACACTTGAAGATTTTATGGCGGGAACACTATTTTTGATCCGCATTTAGAAGCTTTATGGTTTGGTAAATGAAAAACCTGCAGTAATAAGCCGTAGTTTTTTGTAATAATTTGAAGGATTAGTTGTTTTAACGGAATTCTGAGGCGGTGCATTAATGTAACCAATATATTTTATATTATAATTTATATTTATGGCTAATACTATGATCTTGGGGGCGTTACCATTTCTGACTATGGTTTTTTTGTTATCAAAGGCCGAAGTCTAAATCACAATAGGTATAGTATGGAAGTATATTCACATCCAAAACGAACTATAAGATTAATCTAGTATTCGCCTCATTCCCATGCGTTAGGCCTAAATAGGCATAATTATAGGTTCATCACTATTTACTATTAAACAATCTTTCGCAAGGTTATATTAGTCTCCTGATGGCGCTATTTGTTAGAC
Source organism: Siphonodentalium dalli (assembly GCA_032622095.1). Lineage (NCBI taxonomy): Eukaryota > Metazoa > Mollusca > Scaphopoda > Gadilida > Siphonodentaliidae > Siphonodentalium > Siphonodentalium dalli. Next base: position 183,743,106 of record CP136069.1, read on the forward strand.
ATGCAATTACACTCTGACGTAATTTCCAGTTGAATAATATATTGAATTATCGCCACATACTGCCATCACTCAATCCCTGGGGCGACATACACTCAATCGTCTCGTAATCTAATTCGCCCGTACTCATTCTTAACCCATCGCAGTAGCAATTTAACTGCTTGACAGAGTTATGTCCCAGTGGTTAACTGGTGTGGCCACTGCTATCACACACTGGTGTCTATTTTTGGAATAGGAAAATATATATAAAAAAATGGCTGTCTCCACGTGTCACAATATCGACCACCTAACAAGACTAACAATAATATCAAACCTAGGGTAGCGGGCTCACGCCCTAGATGGCTCCGGGGGCGCTGTTGAATGTCCCCGGACGGTGTAGATACGCTTGTCGTGACCATAGTATAAGCCATTGAGTAATTATCTCAATCAAACAACCAATTAACCTGCTAACCTTGTAAAATCATTACACAGAACATCCAGTTCACAAACCTGACCACAAAACACGACTAACACCAATATCAAAATCTAGGTTAGCGGGCTCACGCCCTATATGGCTCCTTGGGCGCTGATGAATGTCCTCGGGCGGTGTAGATACGTGGCCGTAGTATAAGCCGTCGAATAATTATCTCTCTCAAAACTACTAACAACTACATATACAAATTTGCAAATACATGCTTTCACCCGCGCCCGCGCCTATGAGAGGACGGATGGGACATAATAATCGTAAACACTACTGGCACTCCAAACCTTCAGATACACACCAACCAACACAGTCTGGCCTCAGCTGCTTCCCCAGTCCGCACCGCACCACACAACCAGGTCAACGGGTTCTGACACTCGCACATGAGTGGAAGGCGGGCATTGCACCATCAAGAGTTGAGGAGCCCCGACCGACCTTAAGTCAACCGGCTGGCATTGCACCCTCTTCCTAGCGTTGAGCCCGTAGCACAAGCCCGGAATACAACAAACTAAGGCAACTGGAGTCCACGCAAGCACTAAATAGGACAATAAATTACAACTATTCACAACTCAAAACGATATACATCAACGCACAAAACTCACACAGAGAAATCAAGGTAAGTCTTCTCCGCCGGTCCTGGTTCGGAATGGAGTGGGGCTTTGCTTCTTGCTTCGGTGGCATCCACCCCGTGCACAGTAGGCAAACACCTACTGTACATGGGTATATATCAATCTACTTACAAACTCAGAAACCCTACAAACGCTCTTCAGCGGAATTACAGCATTCAAAAGTGGGTTGTAGGAGAGGGCCGACGGCCATTTCAAATCTTCCCGGGTATCATCCAAAACTCCAAACTTGTTGTGTCACATCGACTCACCATCCTCAACGACTCGGCCATTTCCCCTTCGCTTGGGAAATAACCTCTTTCATAAATAGAAACCATATTCGCGCAATGCTTCAATATACGGCCCTGGTAATAAGCAGAATGGAGAAGAATGTATTCACTCTATACCAGTATGAGACTTGATCATGCATTACATATACATAGTTCAAGTATAACAGACGAGTCTCCCAGCTAGCCAACGCACTTATCGGTAGTATGCGCATGGTCATGTGATTTAAATTGACCAGCAGATATTGTTATGGAAGAGGTTATTTATATGTGTCGTTTCTAATCACGTTTTCTTGTCGAACTTCTGACAGATACAGATTCAAGCTTGATCATATACGGCCAAATGGACAGTTTAGTTCCATAGATTAATGGACAGTAATAAAGCATCACAGAAACAACGTGATTGCAGAGGTCAGACAAGCGTAGCGAGGGGACATAACTCTGACTTGCAGTTTACCACAACTGAACACACTCGAGGCTTTGTCATCCATACTCAGCGACGCGGCTAGATTGTTAACATTCTGAATTTGGACTGGATTGTTAAACTTAAAATTTCCAAATACGGTTAATACCCCCCCCCCCCCCCCTACCCCCGCATGGACCAGACTATGCTATCATGGGATCGTGGATGACGAGAAGAGACTTTACGGGCGTGGAATATAAAACAGACTATACTTCCGGGGGTGGTATATAAGAACAAACTATATTCTCCTGTCCTGGGAGCGTGGATTATTAGAACAGACTATAGTATGATGGGAGCATGGAATATAATAACCACTATACTCTACTCAGATAGCTAACTTGTTCAATAAAGATCATAGTTTATTCACCAATATAGCTAAGTTGAGTAATCAAGATATATAATCAAGATAGCAACTTGATGAATCAAGATAATAACTTGATTAATCCAGATAGCCAACTTGATTAATCAAAATAGCTAAGTTGATTAATCATGAGAGTAAGATTATTAATCAAGATAGCTAACCTGATGAACCAAGATAACTAACTTGATTAATCATGATAATAAGTTGATTAATCAAGATAATAACTACAAGTTGTTAGGCGGTTTTACGCTGCCGTAGAAGCTTCTGTAACTGGTGAGTATTTTTTTTCTGTGGCTATTTTAAGAACATCACGGCAATTGTTTTATAAAAACATCCATATCTTTTAAAACACCTTTAAATGCAATGTGTGCAACACCAGATGCTTTTCTTGTATGTTGTTTGAAATAACAGTTGAAACGCGAAAAGGAGTTCCATAAAATTGCTCGGAAGAGATACATGTATAACATATTTAAGTCTTTCTATACTAAACGGTTTCTCCAACTCAGTTGTAAAAGTTAGACAAAGTCTTCTCGGTCAACAGCAGCTTAGGATATTGGCTGGGATGATGCTATTTTGGACCGAGTCCCGCCCAGTTGCTCTTCTATAACGGAATTTCATTTAAAAGACGTACTAAATGTACACATAGAGTCCGGGCATTCACGCAACCCTGAATGTGATAATCATTTGACATGTCCAGTTGTCCGCGATTAATCTGTCTTCAAAATGATTTAAAAAAAATCATTTACCGTGATAGAAAAAGGCATAGTGATAATACGATCATATAATGTATTGTTTTCATGCATTTTCTGATAGCGCGACAAATTATCTGGATTAGAAGAAATTTAACGGACCTCTGATATCATCATGCTCGAGAAAGGCTGCCCTCTATTTTTAGATACACTCTTAGAACAAATGTGTATAAATACTACACAAAATGTGTTACATTTGATCTTAAACAAAATTGTGTAGAAATGACACATGACATATAATTATTAAATATGTCGGTGGAATATCATCAACGTTGAATATGATTGAATATGTGAGTGTATCATAGTTATTAGATGAAATGTGTTCTATTGGAGACACAAAACTCGTAAAGGCTACCACAGAACAAACAATTGGCAGCAGCTTTAAACTTTGTTATACACTATGTTTGTGTAAAAACTGAACAACACATAATTATGTAGCACAAAGTTTTAAAGCAGCTGCCAATTTTTTATTATGGCAGCTTTTACGAGGTTTATGTCTCAAATAGAAAATATCTCATCTATTAAATATAATATACTCACATATTCACTCATATTCAATGTTGAGAAAATTCCACCGACACATTTATGTCATGTTGCATTTCTACACAATTTTGTTTCAGATCAAATGTAACACATATTGTGTAGTATTTATACACATTTGTTCTAAGAGTGTACGCAAAGGTTCCATTTGACACAATCCGAAGACATAGAAGTAAGATAACCCCCGCCCACGATTCTGGGCGTAAAGTCCGTTATAGAGGGTTAACGGGATGGGACTCGGGCAAAAACAATATCAACCCAACCGATATACCAAGCTGTTGTTGGCCGAGAAGACTTGATCTGCTGTAAAAGTAGACATTAATGGCTGCGGACACACGTGTCGCAGTAGCGATGACATAGAAGGTGTGACAATTTATTATGGTGGAGTTTGGTGACAATTGGTTGTCATAATTAATATGCCACATGTGGCCACGTAGACCGATGCATATTCGCACAATGAGTCCTCCAAAGTTCGTTATAATCAGCCTTTTTCGTGTTTTTGGTCCTTGTATAGTTCGCTTTGTTTATTCCAGATACTTTCGCGCAGCTGCATTTCGTCCAACAGTTCAGACACAGCTTGATAGGCCCACATGAAAATATTAGCGGAATTATGCGTAGAACTAAATAAAACAACGCAATTGGGGAACTGTCTTAATACGCATGAAATTAATATGTGGATAAACATGAATTGAGATCATATCAACAAAACGTACTGCGAGCAAGATATGTGAGTGAATGAGGGATTGCCACGGTCAAACACATCGATCGTGCAATTATATATATCGCAGAGAATACAATGTACCAAAACGTAATGAGTAGATATCAACCTTCGTGAAACGCAATGGGTTAATTGATCGAGTCGACTCATTGTGCGGAAACTCAGCGCGCAACATGGCTAGCTATGGCACAGAAATATGACGACCAATTGTCACCAATCTCCACCATAATAAATTGTCACACCCACTATGCCATCGCTACTGTGATACGTGTGTCTGCAGCCAGTGGAATGGTTCATTATTCAGCTGGAGCTGTTTTCAAGAAATACAAGCAGACGACAGATAATACAATTATAGAAGGAACCCTATTTATTTGTTCAATTACAATTATTTGAAAATTTCCCAAGGGAACTACTCGTCAATGTTTATTAAGTAAATAATGGGTTAACACTCGCTATAGGAACAGAAATGTGACATTTTGTTAATCGTGTTAAAATTTCAAATCATCATAACAGAGAACTCGTAAATCGTTGCTCTGCCATGCCGATACTAATCTGTATTCATCGCAGACCGGACGTCACTTCCCGCAGTAATGTTCCTGTAATTTCTCCCAGTATTATTGTTCCTTAAATATCCAGACGGCACGCGAACTAAAATCGGCAGAAGTCGACGCTGACGCTATTTCACAATATATTGGTTATTTTCTTGACGGGGCTCCTCCAACCGATTTCCACGCGAGTCTCCGTTTTCCCATTAATATCACACCACTTTGTAAAATGTATGCAAATACGTTAAACAAAATTCAATTTAATTTCCATGATTTCAGAATTCGCGCCATATTTCTTAAGGTGACTATGTCTGCATTGGTATGATCGATACAGGAATACGCCATAGTGCATATAGGCACTCTGTATCTTTAAAACCACACATTATGTTTGGACAATTTTTTTTCAAGTTTCAAGTTGATCAGTTAAATGAAACAAAATAAATCTAAATTCATAAATACATAATCAATCTAAACCCCGGTATGTGTCCGATAGTACATCAGATAGATAGTATATATAGATAGAGTTTGTTGGCGTTCCTTGGATCTCGGATGATATTCCATTCCCGGTATTGTATTGATATGGTTAATTATGTAAAGTGATATACGCTATAGTGAACGTATAGATAACATGGATATCATGATACCTCAGACCTTATATGGACACATGATACCAGCGATACTGGGAATAACTACACGTTCTTGATAGCGAGAGCTTCACTTCACACCCGACTCTCCTACCAGCAAGACCTCTTCATAACCTGTTTACACGGTGCTTTCCAGCAGATAATTATACAAATATAAAGTTATCAAAACCTATAGACTTTTTGTTCCCGAATCACGGCCAATCAACCCATCTAATCTAGCTTCGGGACATATGCGTATAAAACGCAACATCTGAAGAACGCGTAATTGTAACTATATTATAATACATCTTAACCCTTTACCCAACAGAGGGGCCCTGTGCCAATGCATTCTCTTATATATGCGAGTCGACCATAGGTCGCCTCGCATATATAAGAGAATGCATTGGCTTAACACATTAAAAATTATAAAATTGTTAAAGAATGTAAGAAAAAAATGGTAAAAAGTGTTAAAAAAAGATTTGTTTTAGGCCAATGCATTCTCTTATATATGCGAGGCGACCTATGGTCGACTCGCATATATAAGAGAATGCATTGGCACATGGCATAACTGTAACTATCACAATGTGGTCAAGGAGCCGGTTCCAATGATATCCATATTTGTATGGTTCTATTGAGACAGACCGAAGATATTTTAGGCTGTTGAAGCTTTATTTGGCCGGTTTTGGCCGTTTTGTTGGGTAAAGGGTTAATTCGGGACGAATTAAACAACGACGACGAATAATCGTCAAAAAAAAACGTACGAAAGAGAATCAATACATATAATGCATAGGAATGATATATTCATAATAAGCAAGATCACTGGGTCGCGGCCATATTGGATTTATCCAGCTCCGTTCCGTGGTTTCAGATATTCTTCCAGCCCCGGTTACGTGGTTTTAGTGCTACAGGTCAAAGTTTTGGAGCAGCATTTCCATATATGGAGCTTTTGAATTATTCATGAATTCCATATATGGAGTGCTAAAACCACGGAACCGGACCTGGTGGATCCAATATGGTCGCGAGTTAGTGACAGGGCGTATACACCCTATCCGATGTGACACCATAAAACCATAGAATGTACGTGTTCTAAATACCAGAATATAAATAGAGTCAATTGATATTTTAATTAGATCGGACCAACGGGTCCAGTGATAAGAGGTTTTGATGGCCAGATATAGAATTGTTGTGAAACTTTGTCAGCCTATATATATATATAGCATAAATTCCAATTATTGCCTCTTTAATATAAAGAGCGTCCATCCATGCTATAGTTTCACGGAAGCAATAGATAATAAGGAGCGCTCATGCTATCGTTTCCCGGATGCAATATATAATAAAGAGCGTCGATCCATGCTATCCTTTCCCGGAGAATACATAATAAAGAGCGTCCATGGAGGCAATAGATAATAAATATATTTGGTATGGATAGTTTGGCTAATAATTATTTGGTGTCAAGTGGATCCCAGGATTCATTTTCAAAATGTTTACCCCCACCTTAATCTGTACCTGCGGACAAATGTGAGAAACACGAGCTGTTCCTTCGATTCTGCTTTTCTTCAATTTAGCGAATTATACACCATACTATAAATTTATATCGATCGTGCCCTAAACATATTTGTCAAGCCCTCGACCGGCCTCGAAATTGCATCCATTGAGCGGAGAATTGTATCAGACTGGCCATTTGTGAGCCAGAAATCGATATGTAATAAACACTATTCTTTTTATTGTGATGGTAACTTGGCCCCGAATATGGAATGACTGACAGACAGCTAGCAATTTGTTTGGTGTAAAATTTAGCGCTTGGTATTTATGGTGCCTAAATTATAGGGGCCAGCTTATATGAATATGATATATTAGTAATTTACTTTTCCTTATTTATGTGTTAGCGCGAACAGTGGGCTCTCTATTCATGTATCACGGTCGTATAAAGTGTGAGGTTTACTTGTACATGATTAAGGAGAGGTGCCTCTCGGCCCTTTCGACAATCCCGGGCTAGCCCCCCGAACCACTAACTCTACTAAATGATACCCCTCAAAATCAGCCCCATAGTGGTCCAATAAGCAGTAAGCCGCATAAGAAATGTTATTACAAGTGAGAACTATTTAATAGTCAATGTGGTGAATAGCTGACTATAATATTAATATTATAGCAAATTCTTCAGAAACATGATCTTCCAGACTTGAAGCTATTTCCTCAAACTTCTGCATTCTTTGAAAAGCTAGAGCAACCACAGAGTGCAACTATTGTTTTATTTTGAAATCAAGATTTACTTTGCAGATATTTTGGACAGTTCCTTAAAGTTGACACCCCGTTTTTGTTTTCAAGAGAAAATGCACATTTTCTACCAAAGTGAATCTATTTGAACCAAACCAATAAACCAGAGCGTATCATCGATCACAATATGAAATAAATTATCTTATCATTTTCATAAAAGACTCGACTACAGTTTAACATGAATATTTGTTATGTTCAGAAAAATGTCATCTCTTTCCGTTTGGTCCAGAAATGATGTCCAGTTTAGTATACATGCAAATGAGTGGACTCAGGTCTTTCAAACTTTCAGCTGAGAGAAACAGATATTTCTTTGAAATTCGAATATTTAGTCATCTCAGAGCCATCTTAACCCTTTCTATACTGAATGGACTCTCCCATTCAGTTATAAAATATACAGAACGGTCTATTATTCACTTTGAGGGGTGTTTAGGTAATACACGTGACAGACGACATGCACGCGGAAAGATATCACAAGAGCAAAATGATTCATATTCATAGGGGGGGGGGATGCTATGGTCGTTTGTGGGACTTATAACTGAATATTTCCAAAAGGGAACTACTCGACAATGAGCATTTCGTGTAGAAATAGACACTGTTCATTTTATTATGGCGATAACTTGGTATCGGTAATTTAAATGACCCGACAGATATTGATCAATTTATTTGTTGTACACAAGTGTACTCGTGGAATTAAAAACGCTTGTTATTAACGCCACCGGTGTATACTGTGCTTGAAAATATAATATCCACTGGTGTTATGCGGGATTAGGTCGATGTAAAAGCTGCGAATGGGTCGCTTTAAAAGCTGTAGTGTTACCCCGAATGCGGTATTCTCAATAAAATAGTCCGACACAGATTAGCACATGTTCTGATATTGATAATTACCACACCCTTTGGAAAGCGTGCGATCTACTTATTATCTGAATATTTCCAAAGTAAAGGGAACTACTCGACAATGAGCATTTCGTGTAGAAATAGTTAAAATAGACACTGTTCATTTTATTATGGCGATAACTTGGTCTCGGTAATTAAATGACCCGACAGATATTGATCAATTTATTTGTTGTACACAAGTGTACTGGTGGAATTAAAAACGCTTGTTATGTATGATGCCATCAGCTGAAGCCATCCAATACGAGCTACATATACAGAGAATTTGCTTCTCCCTATCCCCTATCCATGTACGTGCGGGGACGTGGCTAAATGGTTGGGGTGTCATTTCCAACTGCACCCCTTTTGAACCAGACCAAAACCACAAGTTTGCGTAATACCATTTGCACCCGCTCCCTTGAGCTCTGATTTCCCCCAATTTGGTACCTCACAGGCATAAATGGTAGGCTATTGGCTCAAAAGAGAGAAAAATTCAAAAATCCTAACATCTATTTGTTTAACTCCAGACAAACTGAAATCCCGATTTGTTTCTCTTAAATTGATTGACAGTTTTCAGTTGGCCATATGAGGAAGGGACCAGAACACACCGGACCGACCATGGTTCAGCCCGGTGTGAGAAAACTTCGTGTAAAGGTGAAAACTCCACCAATTCAACCCATCCGTCTTATGCCAGATTAATTTTGCGCAATGTAAGAAATGTTACCATGAGAGAGCGAGAGAGAGAGAGAGAGAGAGAGAGAGAGAGAGAGAGAGAGAGAGAGAGAGAGAGAGAGAGAGAGAGATAGAGAATATGTCTCCCTCGTTTCCCTCTTGGAATGGTCCCCGCTATACTGTTATATTTGTCGGGAGCGTATAGCCTCGACAGTCATTTATCATTTCTTCAGCACGGATCCTTATTATCCACGTTCAGTCACACGTACGTGTTAGTATGCCGTTGCTATGGAGATGCACTTGGCGGTAAAGTCACGCGATTTTACGGCGCCAAACCCACACATGTATAGATATCGTCCCGATGTGTTGCGAAACAATAGTCGATGGCGAAGCAAGCTGTCTAAATTGGTTTGGAAACATATTTTATTTGCATAATATACAAAAGGGATTGGGGCACAATTTTTTACAACTTATGAAGCCCCTCTCCCGATACAAAATAATAGCAGACATCAAGATGACGGTATAAACGTACTTACATGGTGATATATTTTGAGATATATAATTTGTTGCTTCCAGAGGTTGTGGAAATTTGTGTTTAAAAGAATGTCGCTACATTATGAATGTTTGGTTCTATTAGCGAGTGCTAATACATAACATATTAGCATGTTAGTGTGTTCGGAGGTGAATTATAACAGTAGACAGTATTGTACTCGATTTTGGCCCAAAGCTTCCAAATTAAATGACTGTGAAAGCGGAGGCGAAATGGAATGTGAGTCAGGCCACTTTCCTTGGCAATGGCAACACGCAATACAATATCCAAGAACCCGAATATTCTAGTCGTGATAAACCGGTCCTCTCCCAGATGGAATGAACCGTAATTTTATTCATAGTAACCTGACCTTATCACATTTACTTTATGTCATGTTCTATTGATATAACGCAAGATTACGCTATAAAGCCCCGCGGTTGTTTAAACCGTAAAACCGTATAATGATCTATAATCATGGTTGTACTTAAATCTTGGAAGGAAAATAGGAAGAGAGTTTCGTTGTCCTATAACTGTCTACGGAGTGATAAACTGTATTTAAAATGGGGACTTATAGTTAAATCGAACTGAAATCGTCAATATAGTCGATAGTAATATCAGTAGCACAGTGAGAACTTGTCAACTCTAATAGTACATTATAGATGAGACAGCACAATTTATCTGATGATAATTATGGTGACGATGATAATGATTAATATGGTTGTGAGACGACGATGATGATGATGAATCAATTTGCCCTCACCAATATCATAGCAATTCGACAGGACCCACCAACATCATAGCAATTCAGCAGGACCAACCAACGGCAGGGCAATTCAACAGGAACCACCAACAACATACGAAATAAGTTCCCTCTGGGAATGTTTTTATAATAAATTCAGATAATATAACTGTCTCACCAATCGATATTTATAACTGTCTCACCAATCGATATTTATAACTGTCTCACCAATCGATATTTATAACTGTCTCACCAATCGATATTTATAACTGTCTCACCAATCGATATTTATCATTCTGCTCTTGTATTGTCTGGTTTTATTTTCTGACTGTCGTCTACTTTTATTACCTGAACACCACTCCAAAATGAACAATAGACCGTTCCAATGCATATTTGTATACCTGCATGGGTTAAAGACATATTATGTACTTGTTCGGGTGCGTTAAACTGTTAAGTTAGTATTCATGCGCTGTGCCAACAGGAGCAATGTAGCATTCTACTACATCGTCGAAAATCTCAAGCAAATCGACTTTACCACTCCATAGAAAACATCATGTGAACTACGCTCAATTGTAAATATTTACTTCCCGATTCGGGACGCAACTATCGGCGACAAAGTTACGAAAACGATTTCGCTATAGAGAGTCACTGAATTTCATTAATATATAATAATGACAGTGTGTGTTGTCAGTTTGGATTTAATATTTGTAAAAATAACTACTTTGAGCAATAATATCATCCATTTCTATATGATCCCCGACCGGAGTGTTTCACATCACTTTAATCTATTTAGTGCAGAAGGGGTAACCTGGGTGTAAATGTACGCCCAGACCTATCATAAACTACATGAATAGATCATCGTGTACGGATCATAATGCTAGCTAGTATCGTATTAAATACGTCCCCTGTGGAACATCAAGAGTGGTGCATCATTAATAACGAAAATGAGGAATGAGTCTAGATGCGCTGGAGCCAAGGGCCATAACTCCAGCTTTGGTAACCTATCAATAATCGATGACCATATATACTATAGTTCCAGACGGTATATTGGAATGAGAAGCGGGTTATTAAGGGGCAACAACTCATGCTGGAATTTCACTTGGGAATTGATGTATCAATATCAAGAAAGGCTTCCATCTGGATGGTTCGCTTGATCAGGATCCCCAATCAAACCTTGATATAAGATATATAGGAAGTCAGTGACCTTTTATGACCTCCATCGATTGGTATAATTGTACTCGCGGGGAAAATGGCATTAGAGTCTTTAACCCTCTCTACAATAAATAGATTCTCCCAGTCAGTTAAAATGTGTACATCGGAATGGTCTATTATTCATGTTCAGGGATTTACAGGTAATATAAGCAGACGACAGATAAATACAAGTACAGAAGGAATCCTATTTATTGACGATGGTCGTTTATTGAACTTATTATGTGGACATTTTCCTAAGGGATAATTACTCATCACTAATGCTTTAGTATATAGAGATGGTTACCGGTGTTAGGTTTCTCATGGTGCCGTTGACAGTAACTGTTGTGCCAAGACAACCACAGGGACATAACTTTCAACCCGGGAAGAAGATAGGAAATCTCTGTCAGAGGGGCGCTCGATTACCAAACATATCAGCGTCGCTGTTGACCACATCTAGATCGCAAGTACTGAGCACCAAATCGAATTAGCGAGCGTCCATGCAATAACATAGGGAAATGATTTGTGGAGTAAACAGAACACGGTCTTGAGGATTAGCAAGACCAGATGTATCGCCTAGAAAGCTACTGAAACCAGGAGAGTTAATAGGACCCATGGGGAGATGACGATAACTCAATTACCCTAAGTACGATGAACCGACGCGCCGTGAAAATACACATGGCCGTCATTAGCAGACACTGGGTATTTTAGGAAGAAGCAAGCCAACATGAGAAGACAGTTCTAACCAGTTTCTATCTCACCAACACAAGCGATCATCACGAACCCTCGGACGCTTAGAAGAGCAGAGTGGAGCAATGGACGGAAATACAAGGTAAACATTATGCTCTTGTATTTCTAACAACGCCCCACTGATGCGCCGACGGAAGAAGAAGAGCAGACGACAGGAAGACGAACTCAACCGGAACTCAACCGAGTAGAAGACAAGCAGACACACACAACCTATGAAGACGGAAGAAGACTCTAAACCAAGCAGACGACAGGAAGAGAAACCCAGATGCCGATGATTGAACATTATTGACTTTGTTATATATAAATAATCAAACCGTTCTGATAGCCTTAAGAGTTATATGTACCCGTATTGGCACATATCTCTTAACTGGTGCCTTCGAGCCAGGATCTGAACGCTAATCACAGACACAACGTGAAGCCAGAAGAGGAACAGTGTGCACAGAAACAGTGTGGGAAAATTCGCAAAACGTGAGTCTAATTGTTTATTATCATAATGGCTACCCAACAACAACAATCAGCTGGTGTTCTCGCCCCATTAACAGAATCTATCAATTCTCAAATTGCTGCAATGGCCATGACTACGGTGACACAGGTAGTGACGTCATTTGACGGGGACCCCACGAAATACCACGGGTGGGTCAAGTCGATAGAAAAATGCGCGATCCTAACCGGCGCTAACGAAGCAAAGAAGCCCTATATGGCATTCCAGAGCGCGACGGGCCCTGTATCAGATTTTTTACAAAGATATTTGGCCACGAATCCTAACGCCACGTGGCAAGACACAAAAACTGAATTATCTAGTCGATTTGCCGAGATAAATGACATTCAATTCGCCTTTTCGATGCTAAGAAAAATCAAGCAAAAACAAAACGAAAATTTACATGTGCTTGCCGAACGGATTTTGGAGATCGCGATTGTGGCATACCGAGAGCAGCCCGGCGGGATCAACGCGGTTGAAGGCCAACTCGTAGGGTTTTATATTGACGCTTTAAGAAGCGACAGTTTGAAAATGAAGTTGATCAGGGATGCGCCGAAGACACTAAAATTGGCAGCCGACATCGCCATGCGGGAAATGGGGATCCGACGGGTATTCAACCTACGAACGGGCCGCGAAAATTACAACGAAAACGAACCGGAAGCAATGGAAATCGATAGTTTCAGAAACAAACGCGCGAGAACAACCTGCGATATTTGCGCAAGCGATAACCACACGACCCGTGAACACCGATCACGCCCGAGACAGGTGCATGTCGAAGCGGTGGTTAAACCACGAACAGTCGAATGTTGGACGTGTCAAGGTGATCATTTCGCTCGCGACTGCCCCTTTAAGACCGAAAACCGGAGGCACGTATCTTGCTGGGTTTGCGAAGGTAACCACTTAGCTAGAAATTGCCCCTCCAAATCCGGAGGTTCGAAGCAAAATCAATGGAACGTGCCGGTAACGCCACCTAGGGGAATCCGCCGAGATCAGCCGAACCGATCACGTGACATATCCCATGATACACCGCGACACAGCCGGAGATATCCGACATTAAACGAACCGCCACGAATGATGACCCCGCCCACATATGCAAAAAACTAAGGAATCCTCTCATTGAGGCCACAAATGGGAGGAAATATAACATAAATATTGTAGGGAACCCCAGCTCCTGTTTAGTTAGAATAGGTAAAAATAAATATCGCTCATTAGTGGATAGTGGAGCGGAAGTATCATTGATTCACAAACGCGTCTATGACGCATTACAGTTCCGACCAAAACTAACTAGGGAACACATCAATCTTAGCTCCGTGAATGGGAAGTCACTGGGCGTACTTGGTAGCGTGGAACTAACCTTCAGAATGGCGAAACTAAAATTAACCCATCAATTTTATGTGGTGAATGATATGAACAGGAATATGATCTTAGGGAGGGATTGGTTGACCTCTCGGGGGGTCAGACTATATTATGACCTGGGATGCCTCAAGATCAGTGACGTGTATATCCCCTTGGAAGCAGATGCGCATATCGCTTCCCTTCTGAGATTAACCAGCAAAGTTAGTTTAAAGCCCCGAACATCGACTTTATGTATGGGAAAATCAAAAAACTTAGCTTCTCTTCACAAGTCGACATTAATAGAGGTTGCCCAAATCAAGAAAGGTTACCTAGCATCAAAACCCGGTTTGGAGGTAAGGAATTCGATTTCGGAACTAGGTAAAAGACATCAAGTCCCATTGCTACTTGTGAACAACACTAATAAAACCGTTTATCTACGGCGCGGCAGTGTAGTTGGAAAATCAGTCACGTATGGACGAAGACGCAATCGGGCTGGGAAAGGTTATTATCAAATAACATTACAGCAAGAGCCTAAATCCTTTATGATGGTACACAAACACGTGAAACAGGCGAAACGCCAACAAGCAGCGAAATTTAACAAAAAGGCCACAGACACCAAATTCGAGATTGGCGAGGCCGTCTATGTGAAGAATCATTTACGAAAAAGCAAACTTGAAAGCAAATGGAAACCCTACTTCCGCATAACCAAGCAAATAACGCCCGTTACTTTCGAGTTAAGGAATCAATTAACTGGGAAAGTCACACAATCCCATGCTGAACATATGCGCAAAGCCAACCTGGAATGGGAAATCCCCAAAACTGACAACAACAAGCGTGCTCAAACGTATGTTGTTCCCCCCGAAGACGAAGATAGCGACGTTCCTGCCCCTAACCCTGTGGGTGGGTCTTCTGGCGATGAAACAGAACCATTACCAGATGATGTAATCGCTCGATATCGGAGACAATGTTCGGACTCCGATGACGAAGATGTCCCTTTAAGCGAGCTTAAGATGCGCTTACAGCGTAGAAAGACGCGACTCGCGCGCTCAGAGCCGCTACAAAACCCTGACTCGTCCATGGACGAGAGACCAGAGCCGAGTGCCAAGGCACGACGCGCTCCAGCGCCTCGTCGACACGGGCGCAAAGTAACAAAGATGTTTACGAGTGATGACAGCTCAGAGGATGAGTTAATGGAAGTGGCCGCCATTGAACAAAACCCTCGTGAGGCCCCACGCAAGTGTAAGCAGCTCATGAATGGAGCGCTTAGTGACATAAGAACCAAGCAATCATTTAAAAACCTGTTGTACTCAATGGCAGCAGTGATGTAAATAATAATGAAACGCCCGAACTATTTATCTGGATTTCATTTCGGAATGAATGAGACCCCACTTTTAACTGTCTTATTGATGACTGATGAGTCTAACCTGGCTTCGTAAATGTTGAAAATAGTTAGCCCGACGCCCCAGACCGAATCACGAATAAATAGTCATGTTCGGATCAATGACAGGTCGCGCGCCCCATGAAACCCGGCACGTGCGCATGGCGATTTAATAAATAAAGCTTTGAACTTTACAATCACGCGCCGAGAGATAACGAGCACCGCGCCGACGTACACGCCGCCACCCGTAGGGTTACTACGTTGAAGCGAATCCCGCGCAAATTAAACACGATCGAAAATATGCTCACGACTGACTTAGTGAACAAAAAAGTATTACCCCAATGAATGGTAGAGATGGCCATGGTAGTATTTTGCCCTAGTAACGTAGTTACAGTAGTAATTTTCATTATCTTGACCCACCGATTCTGGTGGAACTTTGTTAAACATCAGTTGCCAAGGTTAGCCATTATGTATAGTAAGCAGTTAGACCAGCGACCTGAGGATATCCTGAATGCCGTGTTCAAAGAACCCATCGACGAAGCAATGGAGACGGATGCACCAAAGCCGTCTGCGCTATTCCGGGACAACACTCAGGAACGCCTACATGTATATCCAATTATAGCCGTCAGAGGCTGACCACATCTGTGGCGGATTTGGATTAGTATTAATTATGTATCGTATATTAATGTATTCCGAATTTCCTCCGTAATTATTGTTGCGCGGATATCAGAATCATTCGCATGTATATAGACATTTATGCATTTCATATATTTCAAATATTAATTGTTGCATAACGATGTCCAGGGTATTATAGTTGTATAATCATCAGAATGATTATAGCAAGCGTTGAATAGGGACTATAAATCCCGACATTCAGTCATACGTTTTGATAATTGAAATCAATCACCCCGACTTATCTTGTGTTTAAACTGTTCGTCAACAAATCCATCTATATAATTAGTTGTAAATTCCATTTTCGTATTGGGCCGATCTGACGACCCTCAAGCGATACCGATAAATTGGAAAATTAACCATTGTGTATTCTGACTGTGTCATTTGTTCTCAAACCTCACACAAATATCCGTTTGAGTATTACAGGCTGACCATGGCGGTGGAACAAGGGTCGACCAGTTGTCAGTACCTACCCCATACTCGGACATTGAGGACGAAAATACCTCGACATCCGATGATGACGAAAATGACGACGCCATGAAATTTCAATCATAGTTTTACACCGAAAGAGTCACAGCCAGTGGGTCGGAGTTGTCTGAGAGACGCCCAGACGACCCGATCTACACGGAGACGACCGACATCGAACCAGCTATCCATCGCCGATGCCGCTGTTGCGAAACACTTCGACGAATCATCGACCTGCTGCGCAGCGACGAATTGGACTTGCGATTTCAAGATCAACTTTAAATCGAAAAAGTGAAGGAGTAATGTGCCAAGACAACCACAGGGACATAACTTTCAACCCGGGAAGAAGATAGGAAATCTCTGTCAGAGGGGCGCTCGATTACCAAACATATCAGCGTCGCTGTTGACCACATCTAGATCGCAAGTACTGAGCACCAAATCGAATTAGCGAGCGTCCATGCAATAACATAGGGAAATGATTTGTGGAGTAAACAGAACACGGTCTTGAGGATTAGCAAGACCAGATGTATCGCCTAGAAAGCTACTGAAACCAGGAGAGTTAATAGGACCCATGGGGAGATGACGATAACTCAATTACCCTAAGTACGATGAACCGACGCGCCGTGAAAATACACATGGCCGTCATTAGCAGACACTGGGTATTTTAGGAAGAAGCAAGCCAACATGAGAAGACAGTTCTAACCAGTTTCTATCTCACCAACACAAGCGATCATCACGAACCCTCGGACGCTTAGAAGAGCAGAGTGGAGCAATGGACGGAAATACAAGGTAAACATTATGCTCTTGTATTTCTAACAACGCCCCACTGATGCGCCGACGGAAGAAGAAGAGCAGACGACAGGAAGACGAACTCAACCGGAACTCAACCGAGTAGAAGACAAGCAGACACACACAACCTATGAAGACGGAAGAAGACTCTAAACCAAGCAGACGACAGGAAGAGAAACCCAGATGCCGATGATTGAACATTATTGACTTTGTTATATATAAATAATCAAACCGTTCTGATAGCCTTAAGAGTTATATGTACCCGTATTGGCACACTGTTGATACTGGTCAGTCTTGAATATGATTACGTTCTGAGTACGTACTGTATAATAATAATCACACTCTGAAATCACGTTGAATGCGGTTCGGTGTCACGTTCTCGGTAGTCGTGTATGTCCAGTTCTTGGTGTACATTGTTTCAATGCTGCCGAATTTTAACACAATATGAAGCGTATAGTTAAAAGTCATTATATCATTTCTCCACGTTTTAAAGTTGGTTAGCTATTCAGTGAAATCGTTATCGACAAAAATGGAGCGCAGGTGCCGTGTTGTTATGAGAAAAGTGTCACACAAATATACACGGGGGGGGGGGGGGAGTGTCATATAGTCTTTTATCGGCGTCTGCACAGCAAGAGTTTCGTTTCTTTTATGTAGAACTATTTTTTTTTTTTTTAGGAAAAGTCATCATCAAACAACATAATGTATGAAACAACAACAAAATACTGCAAATGGCCACCAAAAAAAAATAAAATATGCTATGAAAAACGTTTTATTTCTTTTCTCGCAGACATTTATTATTTTATACAGTAAACTGAGAGCATACTCTACTTGGGTTAATAAGCTAGATAATCCAGTGCGTTTATTGTAAATATTTCCTGTCAAACTCTCCAATGACCAGCCTTGAAAGTTGTTGTTTTTATTTTGTTTAAACCACTTTTTACATAATTAGAATGTATCTCTCATATATATTGTGTTGGGCTGTTGGCGAACATGACATGTGCTGTTCTATAGCATACAGTGGTTATAGAAGATCATATTTTTCTCCTTCAAACTGATAGTTTGAAAATGAGATAAAAATATATATATTCACGAATGGAGCGCCCCCTTAAGTAGGTTTCATTGAGAGCGTATTGTGGAAGAAGAGATTTATTATCTGATTTATTTACGCCTGGGACACGAACAATTAATTTATAGACAATTTTGAAGAATTTGGTGTAAAATCGGATGTGACATAATATATATACTAACCTTTTCCCCAGACGATAATCTTCTCGTCCACGTAATATTCATCCTGCTTGATTGTCCTTCTGTCGCCTGCTTTGTTGATTTTCCACTCAACGTGAGTCTTTCCTCGTAAATGAGCACGAACACCTGTTATATAACATTAAAGCGACACATAACACATGTTATATAACATTAAAGCGACACATCATTTTCAAGCTTCAAATAAAACTGACATGAGAAATCTAAACCTCCAAATTAAACCGACATGGGAAATCTAAACCAGCAAATTATGCCCACGTAATTTGAAAGCATGAATATGAAATGAAATACTGATAACATTTGCCATCAGTAAAAAGTCGTCGCAATTTTCCAGCTGTTTTTGTTCGCCTTATTTGTATCACAACGTACCCGATCGACATAATTATGAAATATTATATATAAAGTACGCAACCATATATGTATTGTACTTTTTGAAAATCTAAATTATTGAACAAAGCTCTTTATGTTTACTCAAGACCTCCATTTTTTTACTTAATTCTGTGACTTGAATAAGATTTATCATATAAAGTCCATATACAAATATTTAACGATTCTATATATCGAACTATTTTGATCCCCGAAATCGGTCTGAAATTTAACAAGAAATTCAATTAATTGAGGAAAAACACCCACTGTCCTGAGTGGTATTGATAAGCTATTGGGGGGGGGGGGGGTCTATCACTTCGCATGCCAAATAACATGAATGACACCAACAGCTTGAATGTGAGAATAACCCACCATATATGGTAGATATTCAACCAGGCTGTGCTTAAGTTTCTCAATTGATGACTGATGTACATATACAGTACACACAAATAGTAATAACAATTAACGTTGTGATTTTGAAACTAACCATGCTAGAATATTGAAGGTAATAATGGAATCTCTATTGTGCTAAAGCGCAATAAGGGAATATTTAATTGCGCTTAAGCGCAATCAAGAATATTCAAATTGCGCTGATAAAGCCGAATAATGAATCTCTTAATAAGGAATAATATATTATATATAGTACATAAACTCCTTATAATTCAGGTGGTGTAGTCCATCTCCATGGCACAATGGGTGGAACAAATATAGGATTATTCTACTATTTGCAGAAGGGTGATCTAATGAGAGAGATATTAATTGTGTTTAAGTGCAATGGGAAGTAAATTACGGTTAAGCGTAATAAGGAATGTCTTATTGCATTCTGATTGGGCTCAAGCATAATTAGAGATTCCTCAAGTTATTGCGGTTAATCGAAATTGTCTATTAAATGTCAATTTTGATTCCCATAGAGATCACCAATGATAGCTATGCGCAAGGGCGACGTGCCAATCGTCTCTGTTGGGATTCCAATTGTTGGCTCATTAAATATGCACATATGCTTAAGATACAGTCGCGCACGAAGCGCGCTCCCGTAAGTCGGGTTTTGGATCCCAGTTAATGAAAATATCATTGAAATAATCGGTTTCCCCCAATAAACAACCATATATTCAATATACATGTTTTGGAGCAGAATCAGGCAGTCCATATTGGACGCCATCATGGAATTTATTTTTTTTGGTTTAATTTTCACACATATTTATTAGTTATGTGGATGGAGTTCTCATTAAACCTCACATCCTTATATTGGTTACAGTAATGCCCAAAGTAATTGATCACTTAACCACGACAAAATAATGGGTATTTTTTCATGATTTAAAATCCTGAAAAATTACCAATAATTATGATGTGGTTAAGTGGTCAATTACTTTGGACATTACTGTACGAGGATTGAGTTATCATTACACCTCAAATCCTTATATTGGTTACAGTAATGCCCAAAGTAATTGACCACTTAACCACAGCAGAATTATGGGTATTTTTTCGGCATTTAAAATCCTGACAAATTACCCATTATTCTGCTGTGGTTAAGTGGTCAATTACTTTGAACATTACTGTATGAGGATTGAGTTATCATTACACCTCAAATCCTTATATTGGTTACAGTAATGCCCAAAGTAATTGACCACTTAACCACAGCATAATTATGGGTAATTTTTCAGGATTTAAAATCATGAAAAAATACCCATTATTTTGTCGTGGTTAAGTGATCAATTACTGTGGACATTACTGTATGTAGATGGAGTTAAACCTCACATCAGTGTGTTGGGGATTTGGACCTTGACTTGGGACCTTTGGTTTTTAACGCGACAAATGCGCGTATACCTTATACACAAATGTCTTATGTAACCAGAGTTTTCCTTGGATAAGATGAGTTTGAGGCCTGTTTACATTTCAAAATGTTGTCAGTTTTGTATTGTCTGCAGCGGAACTCGACGCGTTGAAGCAAAAGTTACAAGAGATATGTGTCCGTAACGAGACTATAATACAACTGAAAACATAAATTGAGGGAGGGGTGGGCGATACAGGGAACTAAGGGTTGAACCGATATAAATTTGTATAGCGATAACGACCAATGTTGACATATTATGCATCTGAACTATACTGTTGCAACAAGGCTATAAAATAGGGGGGGGTCAGAATCTTAGTCATCTCTATATAGTGCCAGAATAGTCATTTATGGACTTCTGTAAGATGTTGGGTTGGTTATATGGACTCGGAGAAAAAGTGGTTTGTACCGATGAACTGACATAAATTAGTGGAGCGATGCTGCATCGCAACTATACTAAAGCAGCAATGATATAAAATTGGGGGGGGGGGGGGGGGTCTGAAATTATCTATCTCTATAGATGGCACCAGGATATATAGAAAGGAATTGCAATTGATGAAAGAAATAAATAAATTGGACCGGGATTGGAGGTTGGGTTGGTTATAAGTGGATAATTGGATATGGAAGCCATACCGATGAAACGATACAAATTAGTGGAGCGATAAAGACCAATGTTGACACTTAGTCAGGCTACGCGGGAGAAAATAGGTCTTGATACGATAGACCGAAATAAATTTGTCGGGTGATAATGACCAATGTTGTCGTATAAAGTAACGCGACTGTACTGTCGCACAATTATCAGGTGTAACCGGTCAAATATGGATTCTAGTGCCCAATATGGAACAGCTCAGAAAATATTTGCAGGGCCCTAAAATTTATTTAACATGGCATTGGCCATTAAAATCGATTTATGTCGATAAAACTGTCAGTTTTCAAAATTTTAAGCCGAGACTTGGAGTGTGTAGGTGGGATACTTATATATTCCTAAAATGACAGAGTACAGCACGTAATTATATTTTAGATGGAAGAAATGAATTTTTTTCAATGATAAAATTTAACATGGAATTTGCCATCAAAATCGATATATGTCGATAAAACTGTCATTTTTCAAAATTTTAAGCTGAGACTTGGTGTATGTTCGTGGGATACATATATATTCCTAAAATGACAGAGTCCAGCGCGTAATTATGTTTTAGACGGAAGAAATTGAATTTTTTTCGATGATAAATTTTAACAATAACATGGAATTGTCCCATTCAAATCTATTTATGTCGATAAAACTGTTATTTTTCAAAAATTTAAGCTGAGACTCGGTGTTTCTGCGTGGAATACCTATATATTCCGAAAACGGCAGGGTTGAGCACGTAATTATCTTTTATATGGAAGAAATTGATTTGTTTCGATGATAAAAATCCAGCGTAAACCAGCGTAAACAAATTTAAAAATCATTTTCCCAAGTGTCGTTTTGGTCACAATATCGCTTTCTCGACGGGGAGATCTGATCCTAACAAAAGCTAAGATGTATTTAGATAGAATTATTGAGAAAATTTGACAGATTATGGTGCATTTTGAGAGAATTTTAGTGGAGAAAACGTTTGCTTCAAACATGCGAATTCAGTCAATTTCAGTTGCAGACGGAGCTCAGTCACTGTCACTCAGTGTCAGAATCAGATTGACGACACATTGAACAAATGCAGGCCTGAAACTCACCTTTTTGGGAGGTAAATCCAACAAATTAGATATCAAAACTATCCTCCCTAAGCACATTCAAAGATATCTTGCAAGTTTTTAATATCTTAGGACACAGAAACAGTCAAAATGAATAAATTTAACTCAGCTTCCGAGACGAAGCGAGACAGGTACATACATGTACGATTTGATTTTTAGGCGCCTTGTTTACGGTCACGTCATTTGCGTTGCTTCCCAACCTTAACCCTTTCCACTCTCAACGACATTTCAATTGGTTGAAATTAAAAAGTTCTCAAGTTCCAGCTCAACGGAATCTAGTTAGTCGATTGGTAAAAATACTTTAGCAGTAATTCTTAGTTTTATAAGTTATAACTCTAATTTTATTTATGATACGAGCTCAACATCATAATATGTCACTGTTTATGGCGGTGTTATCCAAACGTGTGCTTTGATAATGATTATAATATTATTTTGCGATCAGACGTTAGTGCAGCTCAGCAGAAACGCATAGGCACTAGTTCAATTCAGCAGAAACGCATGAGTCCTACGATTATAGTACACCCACTGGACGCGCTTCGCGCGTCGGTCAGTGGGTGAAAAAAAATGGTATAATTTAAGACTTCAAGCTGTCATGTGGCTTTTTAATAAACATTGTAATATTGTGCTTGTATTCCGACAAAATAAGCCAATATATTTATGAAATACTTGCACTATTTTGTCATCTAAATTGTCCATGCAAATGATGTATTTTGGCACTCCAACATTTTCCCAGAATTACCAGGTCACTTGCTTGTTTTCATGCAGAGTTCAGTCCCCTGCGCAGGACTTACCGCTGATCGCACCTACACGGAATGTGAAGAAATGTCGCATTTATTTATTTGAGACTTTTGTAGGTTACAATTCATTCTGCATCATTCTGAGAAACTGAACTGTCCATATTCATTTGAAAGTGGTCTAGATCAATCCAGAATGAATTGCAACTGGCAAAACACTTCGATAAAAAATGTTAGATTTAAGTAAGAAAATACACGTGCCGGCAGCGTTCAGACATCGCGTAGCGAGGGGACTGAACTCTGTTTCACAGCTTGGCTTGTTTTGTGCACATGGTAAGAAGAGAATATGGATACACATTTACTGATTTACGCTTTCCTAAATGAAGGTAAGTTCAATCCCGTCATGACCTTTAATGACCAATAAGAAAATAGCAATGCTTATTTTGTATGATATTTTTTGTTATTTGACAGTCACTGTTATTGGTTGAGATATTACTTAAAGGGGTACTGTACCCAAAGATGTTGTTGGTTTCTATAATACCCGAGTCGGAGAATAAGGTAACAACTTTTCCATTCTTTGAAAGTCTGTTGAGTACGAAGTAGTGTTACGGATGGTAATTTACCGGAATGCAAGTTTTTAACCAAATGAATCAAATAAAAATTATATTATATGCATAGTAGTCCCATGTACTCATTTAAGTTATTGTATCGTCACTAGTCAATGAGTGGCTTGAGTTTTCTCCCCGTATAAGCATAATGTTTGAAACAATCGTGTGTGCAATGGGTTTACTAATCCAGTATCCCTCAATTATAATTTGATTACGTTTTGTACACGGAAATTCGTATTTTAATTTACGCCATTTTATGGCTCCAGCCATAAATTCAATTTATATTAAATTATTAACTTTTAAATTATTAAATTTTAAGATAGCCTATTAACCTGAGCGTTTACAGAATACATCTTCGACTCAAATTACTTATGTTTCTATATAGTATCGATAATAGATCGTTGTTATCACCGGAAATTTATTGAAAATGGCGTACAGTACGCCTTTAAGGAGGCAATGTGCCATAAGATTGGCCAAATCTGGTTAGTTTAGTTACTAATGCACGTAGTGTCTGGTGGTGGTGTTATGAAATTATTGTTCCAACTTGCACACAAACTATTTTCACCCAGAAAATAACCAACGCTGAATAGAGATAAACATGCAGTATGAAGATGTAATACTTCATTTCTTGATGATAGATCATGCCGTGAATCTTTACTCTGGCTACGCCCGTATATATCATATTTCACTACCAACTAGTTCAAACCATGCATGTGATGCAGACCGACATGCTTTTCATACCAAATTAAGTGCGTTGAACAAAATGCTGATAAATAAAACTTTTTGGGCAATTTTATACTATAGTTGACAGTGGTTAGTATTATTTTTTGGCAGTTAATCGATTCTGATAACTGAAGCGGAATTTCAAGAAATTAACGCTCATAAATTACTATGTCTTTGAATTCGGGGGTAAACAAATATTTGATTCGAGTCGAGGAACCCACCATCAAAGCTCAGAGTTATCATATAGCGATTGTTGAAATCTGTTATTTTTCAACAGCTGTAATATTTGGCGGTCTGGCAATTAATCGATTCTGATAACTGAAGCGGCATTTCAAGAAATGTTGCTGTTGTTGTTTGAATCTGATGATATTGGGCCCATCGAATCGGATTGTGTACCTTTAATAATCTATTTTACAGTAAGTAAATGTCCCCAGTTCGAGATTACATAATTTACAATGGCGACTTTTGTGAGTCGAGTTTGCAATAAACATGAACTGATTGCCCAAGCGACATCAGCTCACAAAAGTCGCCGGCATCATGCAACTTCAAGCTTCAAACTTCAAAACATAAAACATATCCTAATTTTTGAACTGGCTGAATCACGGTGGGGAATCACGTGGTTTCTAGTTAATGAGTATCACGTGGGGAATCACGTGGTTTCTAGTTGATGAGTATCACGTGGGGAATCACGTGGTTTCTAGTTGATGAGTATCACGCATTCAAAATGGTCGAGTCGATCGCAAACGCGACCAGAACTGAGGAAAATGGTAATAATCTATAGGATATCTATATATTACATAGTATTTCGGCAGCTACGAGCATATGCTATACTATTTTACAAACAAGCTGATACCTCATTTGTGTCCAAACTCACAGTTGTTTGCTCTAACATTCTGACCAAAGTTGTCCGTCGAATGATTCTCCTAGATGTACACATGTATGGACTGGTGTATTACACGAACCTCCGACTGGAAGATTTGGTCAGAATGTTATAGAAAACTACTGAGCATTTCCGAACAATTAAGGTATCAATTTGTTTTTAAAATAAACTAGCATATGCTCGTAACAGTCAAAATGCTATGTTTTGTGTCAGTTCCTCGTATATTATGTGTTTGTGCGTTAGCACATTTTGAGTGCGTGGTAGCACCCCATGCATCCGGATATGCCCGTAGCGGAAGACATGCCCGTAGCGGAATAACCACATGGCCCGCGATTTGCACACCATTCACGGTTAGACACATGTTGCACCGAAACCAACACATATATACCAGTGGTTGACGGTGGTGGTAATATTTGTGGCTATAATATACCCAACTGTACATCAAACTTCTTTAAACATGGACGCAGTTTAATCCTATTTTATAGCGAAGTTAGGCCAAACATTGTGGCAAAATTTGCATTTCTTACATAAAATTACGATTTCTGTGGTAACAGCCCAGATAACATAGTCTTTGCATACATTGCTATTTCCGCGGATATTCCCTTAATATAATAGACAACATTTTCAGTCATGTTTCTACATTTTTCATAGTAAAAAATTACCATATATGCAGGTCATAGCAAGAAAATATGGTGTGTCTATAGCAGTGGTTTTACGTTTGCTATAGACATGCCCCAAAATCAAGTGAGTGCCTCCATAGAAACTAATTTTTCGGGCACTAATATGATTGACATCGCAAACATGTTCAGTTCATTTTGAAGCTAAGATATCATACTTTGAGAGACTGTATGTTATATAATGTGTCAATGCAAAGATTCATTAAAATTTGATAAAACCTTATATCGAGTAATTATTTCAGGTCATAATTTTCGTATAAAACCCGATTATCGAACAGTAATATGCAAATTGCGGAAACCACAACCGCTCATTTCTGTAGACCGATTATCGCTGTTAACGTTTAAAAAAATCAAGGTAAAGTAAACCGTGTTTTTATGAAATAACTTACGACAACTAAGGACGATGTGCAAATCGCGGGCCATGTGGTTATTCCGCTACGGGCATGTCTTCCGCTACGGGCATATCCGGATGCATGGGGTGGGTAGTCACCAACATCGAAACCACGTGATTCCCCACCGTGGGAATATGATATCTGCTGGAGTAGAGCGTCATGATATGATCTGGACGATTGGTTTGTTTTTTAATGGCCGTGACAATCTATGCTGAAATATGCCACCCAAATTGTATGGCGATAACTATATTTATCGCGATAAATCGTGCACGCATGCAATAACTTAAGATCGTAACCTAGTGTGGGCGTTTACATGCGTAATCGTAAAGTTAATTATCAGTATGAATCACGCAAAATCATACGAATGAATGACTGATCAAATCAATTTGCATGGAAAGTGGAATATTAATTCAATACTTATCCAAACATAACACTCAATAAATCGAATTCGAATTCCCAGGATCCCTGTGCAACATTATTTCAATCATAGCAGCGTATAAATTATCGCAACTAAGTTAAAATATAGGCAGCGTATTCAACTAGATATCGACATAAATAATCTAGTTACTTTTCAATTTCAATTCGACCGTCTATAACAAAATATATCATCTCGACAATGTGCAAATTGTCACTGTCGGAATTTGATTTAAAGATGCACGGGCTTTATCTGATCTTGGATGTACTCGTTAACGTATATTTTTCCACCGACCTTGAACTTTGAGGTTTTCTGTTGTGACGATTAGGACCGATCCTGTTAATGTTTCCCCAGCGTAGTACTGTTCTTTGTCGAGTTCTATGTCAAAGTTCCGGATGTAATCCATACTCTACATGCGCCTGTAACGAGATGAGATACAACCGTGAAAGATGCAAATATCTCTTTCAACCGACACTTTCAAATACAAATTCGTCTGTAACGAAATTAAATACAACCGTAAATGAATCAAATAACTCATTCAACCGACACTTTTAAATACAACAACATATCTTTAAAATACATACACGAAACAACGATATACGGGCATTTAAATAAAAAAAATCCCAAATTCATAGCAGTTTCCCCGTTTTTCAATGTTCCCATAGAAGTGCAGCAAACGCTCTTTATTTTTACCGTATTGGGAATAAAATAATATGCAACGCTCTTAATGGATCCCTGCTAATAAAGAATGAGGACCCGGCTTTCTCAAGTATTTCTGTATCATATAGCTGTATAGTCCGTATACATATATTTAAAACATATATCGACCTTATTTTGAACCCCTGAACAGGGTCGTGATGTCACACCATATAGCAGTAATTATGCTTCAACCCACAACAGGGCTTTAATGGACAGACGAACGCTTTGCATACATCCACCCATGGTCTAACATGGTCAAAATATTCCAATCTACTTTCCTATCAACCATGGACATAAATATACCACAGCATAACGTGACAATTCGCCCCAAAGATAAAATTTGGTTCACTTCGGAGATTAGAATATAGAGTTACGCAAGCGAGATAGACTCAGGGCAAAGGCATTAAAATCAACAACCCAGTTTCATGGTGGGCATATAAACAATCAAGGAATAAAGTTAATAACATGAACAAATACGCCAAAATAAAATTTGATGATAATTTGGGAGACAGAATAAAAAACTCCCCAAACCCCCGTGATTTTTGGCAGCTTGTTAACCATCTCCTAAATAAAAAGAAAGTGAATAATATCCCTCCTCTATATAGCGCCACTGGGACCATAAATGCCAGTGGGAAAACATATGCGTCAGATGATTCTGAAAAAGCTAAAATTCTAAATATGAGCTTCATATCAAACTCCACTATAAACGATTCTGTGCATACCCCTGCCCTCTTTCACACTCAAAGCAAAAAGCTGATGCCAGAATTGTGTTTTTTGGAATCAGATGTTGCAACAGCTATCAAATCTTTAAAATTGAATCAAGCTCATGGCCACGATGGAATCAGTGTTAGAATGCTCTACGAAACTTCAAATTCAATAGCAAAGCCGTTAGTCCTCCTATTTAACAAATCGATCAATAGTGCGAAATTCCCAGAAATATGGAAACTAGCTAATATTTTCAAAAAAGAAGACCCCGCTGACCCCAAAAATTACCGCCCGATCTCATTGCTACCATGCTTAGCCAAAGTCTTTGAGAAGGTTGTCTCGAAACAGATAAGTACCTTCTTCTTAGAAAATAAACTCTTGTGTTTTCACCAATCCGGATTTCTCTCTGGTCACAATACCACATACCAATTAATAGACCTATACCACAATATCTGTCAATCTATCGATAAAGGCCTCTTCACTTGGTGCATGGTTTGTGACATATCCAAAGCATTTGAAAGAGTATGGCACAGGGGACTGATTTACAAACTTTAACGCTACCGTGTGAAGGGTCAAACATTACAATGGATCGAAGACTATTTATTTACCAGAAAACAAAGAGTCCTGGTAAATAATACCTTTTCTGGCTACGAGGTTATCCCAGCAGGAGTCCCTCAGGGATAATTTATTGGCCCTTTTTTATTCCTCGTCTATATAAAGGATTTAGCAGATAATATTGACTCCATCACGAGAATGTACGCAGATGATACTTGTATTATAAGCAGCCACTGTGATCTGGATGAACTTTCTAAAATTATGAATAACGATTTGACAAAAATAATGACCTGGTCAAAAAACTGACCCGTGAGCTTTAACCCAACCAAAACCGTAGGTATGTCTTTCTCGTTGACCCCACCCTCTCCAGAAATACAAAACCTTAAATTTATAAACGACCCTATCGGCTTTGTGGAATCACATAAACAACCTTGGTCTTGAACTACAACAAAATCTAAACTGGAACATTCATATAGAAAGTACAGTGAAGAGAATCGCCTCTCGTCTGACCCAGTTGAGGCGATTTAAATATCAACTCGATAGAAAAACGCTCGAAAAGATATACAAAACTTATATATTACCACTATTCGATTAGTCTGATGTTGTATGGGACTGCGCACCGCGTTATCTATTAGACAAGCTCGATCGCCTCCATGCAGATGCTGGCCGTATAGTCTCTGGACTGACACGCTCGGTTTCTAATTTTGTTGTCCTGCATGCATGAGGTAGGTTGGCTTTCTTTGGAAACGCGGCGCCAATTCCACAAGCTTGAAGTGTTTTACAAAATAGTAAAAAATGAATCGCCCAATTACTTATCTACCATCCTCCCACCCAGAGCTAGCCAGGTCTCAAGTTATAATCTCAGACGCCCGGGAAAATTATATTCTTGCCGATGCCATTCTGAGCACAACAAAAAGTCCTTTCTGCCCTCAGCGATAGCTGATTGGAACAAAATCCCAACTGAAATGACCGACGTTGTCCCTTTCTCTGACTTCAAATTCAATTTACGACTCATATACCAACCCCCAAACCCCGTGAGCCCTCACTTTTATTCAGGTCTCAGACGATATAATATGATACATTCCAGAATTCGAAACGGATGCAGTGATCTTCGTGCTGATATGTATCAAAACTATATAGCCGAAAGTCCTGCTTGCAGTTGTGGGAACCCTTTGGAAGATGCATACCATTTCTGTTTTATGTGCCCTTTATATCAAAATTAAGTTAAACCGCGAACGCTTCATTATAACCGACATCGATCAGTTTTTTTTCGGGATATGGTACATCTCAATTCCGGAGAAGATAAGGTTTTTCCAAAGAGTGCAACAGTATATTGCTGCAACAAAACGCTTTGATTCATGACTGTCTGGCTGCGCTGACATGTTGCCATAATCCAATGTCAACCACAAATCGCTCAACATACACCAAACACAAACAGTGCTAGACACCCCTCCCTCATTCGGATCGCCACATCCACCATTTGTATACATGCATATCGATAATTTCTTACAGCGTAACTGTCAAGTGCGTCATCGGGCGAATCGCCAAATTCACTACTATACCAATTCAGCTTAACCTTACTGTCAATTGTTTGATACATACATAGCATTGAAATGGATATTTCACATCTTCCTTAAATATCGCAATAGATGTATTGATATGCATAGATTTATGCTCGTCCTAAGGGTAATCCATAAACACATACGCTGAAAGATGTTATTCGACATAATGCAAACTCAAATTGTTTTCTCACCATGTACAAACGTTTCTGTTATCGCCTTTTTGTCATTTTATAACAATGTATTGTCAATTTTGTACGGGAGAGGGGCTACCTAAGTTGAAATAACTTGTGCCCCGATCCCTTTTGTATATTTATATAAGAATAAAATATGTTTAAAGTAATGGTCTAACACAAACTGCAAGGCGGAGTTCAGTCCCCTGCGACGCTGATCTGAGCACAGCATGTGAGGAATTCACCCATTTTAAGACTTCAATCAATCTGCATTATTCTGAGAAACTGAACTGTTCGTATTCATTTGAAAATTGGCTAGATCACACAGAATGAATTGTAACTGACAAAACAGTTAAATAAAAAATGTTTTATATTTAATTACCAAAAGAAAAAGAAAACAACGTGCTGGCAGCTGTCAGCCCAGCGTTGCCAGGGAACTGACCTCTACCTGGTTCGCGCAGAAATCGACATACATGATGTGATTATCCCACCCATGGTATTATCGTAGGGGTATAATTTACCCGACAGCTCGAAGTCGACAACAATAATTATGTGCCATTTGAGCACATGACTACATGTCTGATATTGATAAGGGTCATACAGAGAGGAATCTAGCCTTTCGTACAATCATCATATCGCGTGTATAGGCTCAAAAACAAGAATATTAGGACAGAAATCAATGCGACGAGCACGTATATAGAGCAGCTCATAACGAACTGCGCACAGGCCTCTAATTATACCCCCGTCCAAAATATATAATGGATTACATGCTCACGTCCGTCCGTCCGTCCGACCCTCCGTGCATGTGTCCGCTCATAAATCTCAACCATGGGTTATCGGACCCCGATGAAATTTCCTAAGCTGCTTAGGCACCAAGAGGGCTTTCAGAAAATATTTCATTGACGTTTTTCATATTTTCCGTTCAAGAGTTATCCCTCTTTATTTATCTGACAATGATGGATTTCCGTCAGTCAGCTCATATATCTCAACCATGGGGTTATCGGATCTCGATGTAATTTTTCATGCAGGTTTGTCATCGGGAGGGCTTTCAAAAGAGGGCACATTGACTTGTTCAAAATTTCCGTCCATGAGTTATCCATTTTCGTCCGCCCGCTCATATATTTTCGTCCGCCCGCTCATATATTTTCGTCCGCCCGCTCATATATTTTCGTCCGCCCGCTCATATATTTTCGTCCGCTCGCTCATATATTTTCGTCCGCCCGCTCAAATATTTTCGTCCGCCCGCTCATATATTTTCGTCCGCCCGCTCATATATTTCAATCGTGCATCGGTTATATGATCTCAATATAATTTGGTATGCAGATACTACGTATACAGGGACGGCGTGTAATGAAAGTGCAGGAAGGGGCGGACAGTGGAGAGCGTTTCAAGCCCCTGTGATCAGGGGCGTGGCTATAATATAGGGTCCCAGTTAACTTGCAATTTCCACATGCAACCCATTGAAGCAGACCGAAATTCCCAAGTCGGAAATTCCACGAGCCCCCCCCCTCCACACGAGCCCCCACCCCTCTCCCGTTGGTTTAGATTCCACGAGCCCCCCTCTCCCGTTGGTTTAGATTCCACGAGCCCCCTCTCCCGTTGGTTTATATTCCACGAGCCCCCTCTCCCGTTGGTTTAGATTCCACGAGTCCCCCTCTCCCGTTGGTTTAGATTCCACGAGCCCCCTCTCCCGTTGGTTTAGATATTTTTCAACATGTATCTCAGGCTTTCCAACTGCTGGAAATTTCCAACCTAACACCCACTGGTCTGAAATTTCCAACATATATGTCCATACCATAACATGACCGATAGTACAACTTTTTTCGACGTTTGGTCCATATTCAAATTCCACATTGAATATACTGGCTGGAATATCAAACTATCACAACCAGTTTCTGAAATTAACAAATAATGTTGTGTCAGGCATGACATTTCCAACTGTTGAAAATATTGGTGAATGTCGGGGCTGCTACAACCCATATTACCCGCACCCCCGAAGTCAATAAATATATTATTGTCAGAATAATACTTAATTATATACACTTAAAGACAAACATGCCTCATTAGACCCATTGAAGTGAAAGAAACGCTGCCCTCAGACAAAATAGAACGATGCAGTTCCTATACTAAATGCATGGATTCTCCCATTCAGTTATACAAGTACATTGCAACGACATAATATGAGTCGTATGTGACACGTAGTGGAGCAACCACACTTGCTGTGCCTCAAATTTTCCTTTATCGGCGACGCTAAGAATAATGTATGTAACATCAGGCAGTGGTCTCGAAGTAGACGACTGGACAAGACTTGCAATCTTGTCTGGATTCTGGCCCACAAATCCAAAATGACATAAATGACGTCCGACGTCTTCGCTGGTTTTCATTAAGCTACCAACGAAATTGGTCTAAATGAAACTAATAGGCCTAAATCACATGGGAATTCTTCGTAAGTTGTGAAGTAACTAATTTAATTTCCATCGCGATAGTCCATTCTCGATTCTGCGTCTTGGTACTCTCCACGCAGTTGCTAACAGGAAGTCACGTGACAATTTATCCAAAATCCATACCCGCGATCTTTGAAAAATCACTGATGGATAGAGAAATACAAATATGACGTCATTCACCTGCGCCTGCGCCTAAGGTATACACAACCATGCACGCGCGCCTGCGGTCCGCTGGTGGTTGCTATTATTCTTTTTGGAGGGTGTTAGGGTAATAAAATCAGACGACAGACAGAATAAAAATAACAGATACAACACGAGCAATATGATTCATATTCATTGCTGGGAAATGTTCAGATAATATCTTATCATTATATGATCTAAACATTTCCCTACTCATCAATGAGTATTTAGTATATACTTCTAATATGGTAAACACATAAAGAGCGTGTTTGTGGAAAATTGAAAATCGGTAATCAATGTAACATGATCATGTGTGTTCTGTCACTTCGTTGATTCTTCACATAATGCGTTATTATATAGAGAGCTTGCTTTAGCACTGTGTATTTATTTATTTTTATCATCAGAACGTGTCAAACCGACTCAAAAGCGAGCGATGACTCGGTTCAAATTAACACGTTGTGTATAAGCTTGAATGTGGCAGCAGGCGGTCTTCTCAGTTATATATATATATACTAGCAGGTGGACCCGACTTCGTCCGGGCTGTTTCCCCTCTGCTTTTCGGCGAATTGCGCGATTTGACCTTGAATTGTCCATTTTGAAGGTCAGGTGGGGTCACGATTTGACCCGTCGAAAACACTGCCCGGAAAAAAGTACCCGACAAAAGTACCCGTCGAAATGCATTCGGTTTTACCCAATTTGACCTCGAATTGATAATTTTGAAGGTCAAGGTCAGGTCGGGGTCACGATTTGACCCGTCCAAAACACTCAGTGGACAAAAGTAACCCTATGTATCAAATTTCGTCGAAATCCAATCAAAATTCGCGATTTGACCTTGAATTGACCCGATTTCAAGGTCAATGTCACGTCGCACGGGCAAAGGAATAGGCTTACGACACTCCCCATACGAAAGTATCCCCAGACACTAATTTTCATCGAAATCCCGTGATACTCGGGCGTTCGACCTTGAAATGACCCGATTTCAATGTCAATGTCACGTCGCACGGGTAAATTAACAGGCCCATGCCAGTCCCCGGCCGAAAGTACCCCGACATACCAAGTATCATCGAAATCGGCTCGGCCGTTTTCGAGTCTATCGCGAACAGACAGACAGACACACAGACAGATTTATCAAAATATATAATAGACTAGCAGGTTAGCCCGCCACCGGCGGCTTGTCCGAAACATGAGATTTTTTTAATATTTTTTTTTAATTTTTAGCTCCACGCGTTTCAATAAGAAAACTTTGTACCCGGTAGCTCCACCCGTTTCCGAGATCTGGTCTGCGCATGCGCGAAGCTGGCGTCGCACGGACTCGGCGACCCGATAAAATTTGTACCCGGCGCAAGATACATTCACATAGCAAATTTCAAGTCGATAGCTCCACCCGTTTCCGAGATCTCGCATTTTTTAAATATTTTTTTTTAATTTTTAGCTCCAAGCGTTTCAATAAGAAAAAATTGTACCCGGTAGCTCCACCCGTTTCCGAGATCTGGTATGCGCATGCGCGAAGCTGGCGTCGCACGGACTCGGCGACCCGATAAAATTTGTACCCGGCGCAAGATACATTCACATAGCAAATTTCAAGTCGATAGCTCCACCCGTTTCCGAGATCTCGTCTGCGCATGCGCTGCACGGGCGTCGCACGGGCTCGCCAATACGACAGCGACGACCACCTGGTCAAACTACACTCACGTACCAAGTTTCGTCCCGATCGGTCGAGGTGTTGGTATCTGATGCAAAAGACGAAATTGTGAGTGTTGGTCAATAGTGCCCGCCGTGAACCTCATCGTCGCAAAGAGCGGACAGTCAATTAACCCCGTTGTGAACCTCAATCACCAACGCGACGTAAACATGTGTTGCGTTCTAAAAATAGGAAAGCACTTTCTGTCTGCATAATTCTGCAGATGCTAACAACGTTGCTCCCCGTAGGTAGCAATATCGTTGTTGTTGATATTTACGGCTTGGGGGCTATTTTCTTATTTAGCAAGTTTGAGCTCAATCGGTTCGAGTCTATAAAGGACACACTCATATATATGACACTTCCCGTGGGTAGCAAGTTTGAGCTCAATCGGCATTCCCTGGAATTTCCCGTAGATTGGCAGATTCCAGTAGCTTTTTATAACGGTATATCTGGGGAGAAATCTGATGCTATATTCGTGATTATCTGGGATGATTTCGGTATATAACTATATACTGTAAAAACAAAGCGCGCCATCCGTGCTCGCAGGGTTGGTCAGAAACAAATGTTTTTTAAATTTAATGTATGTTCCGTATATCTCTCTGCAGATGCAAATAGCGTTGAATGGCAAACAGACGCTCTTTATAGAGATGCGTCAAAAACAAACGCTCATTAAATAATCACTTGATTAACCCACGCCGTGCCTTTGCGGTGATTTGAGATTGGAGAACGGGTGCTCTGAGCTTTTACTAAACTGCGACCACGGTCGTGTCGGTGGGATTTGACACTTACATAGGAAGTTTGAGCTCAATCTGTACACGCGTTTTGGATTCTATGAAGTACACACACACATATACGAAGTCTCAAAATATATAGTATAGACTAGCCGATGAGCCCGACGTTGTCCGGGCTATTCAAAAACCAAATTTCAAGTCGATAGCTCTACCCGTTTCCGAGATCTGGTCTGCGCATGCGCGAAGCTGGCGTCGCACGGGCTCGCCAACCCGATAAAATTCGTATCCGGGGCAAGATACATTCACATACCAAATTTCAAGTCGATAGCTCCACCCGTTTCCGAGATATCGTGTGCGCATGCGCGAAGCGGGCGCCGCACGGGCTCGCCAATACGACGTTGACGACCGCCTGGTCAAACTACACACACGTACCAAGTTTCGTCCCGATCGGTCGAGAATCGTAGATTTGTATAAATGACATACATACAGATATACAGACAGACAGACAGAGGTCTTCAAAATATATATGAGATGTGTTATGAGGATATGATGGGTTACCAATTTTGAGTTACCAGGCATGCGTAATTGACGTTTACAATGCAAAAAATCGACACTATACACAATTTGAAGCGTGAATAATTACCGCTCCCAAAAAAGAACTCCAAAATGTCCGATGATGTGCGACGCTGGTGGAGCTTAGCACGAAACACCGCTGTTAACGGCCGTCATTTCTGGTCAATTTGATTATTTTTTCCATCATAGACGAAAGCCTGAGTTTAGTAAGGCTGCCATTTGCAGAGGTCAACGAATGGGCCATGTATGTAGTTATAGTATTTTGGCCGTTTCGTCGTATAACATCAGTCGCACAAGGTATTTATATACATGTATATATATTTCCGGCGAATGCCGATCAATTATACAACGTATATGTATACAGTGCAGGAAGTAAATTAGATAATATTGAAACTTAAAACAAATTCCTGGTATTACTTGTTGTTTCGTATTGCCATTGCTGTTGCATATCACTCGGTGGGATAAAAGGTCATATATAGGGTCTCTCAGAGTTCATGTACGAAAAGAAGAAATTGGACATATTGGGATCATTTGACTCTCGACAAACATAACAAGAAAGTTAAATACAAAGTCAATCCCGGTCATGTTCGGAGTCAAATACAATGCCAGTCCCGGCCATGTTCGGAGTCAAATGTAATAACAGTCCCGGC
Organism: Siphonodentalium dalli; assembly: GCA_032622095.1. Lineage (NCBI taxonomy): Eukaryota > Metazoa > Mollusca > Scaphopoda > Gadilida > Siphonodentaliidae > Siphonodentalium > Siphonodentalium dalli. The sequence goes on from CP136069.1 coordinate 183,780,157, forward strand.
CATGTTCGGAGTCAGATGCAATGCCAGTACCGGCCATGTTCGGAGTCAGATGCAATGCCAGTCCCGGCCATGTTCGGAGTCAAATACAATGCCAGTCCCGGCCATGTTCGGATTCAAATACAATGCCAGTCCCGGCCATGTTCGGAGTCAAATACAATGCCAGTCCCGGCCATGTTCGGAGTCAGATGCAATGCCAGTCCCGGCCATGTTCGGAGTGAAATACAATGCCAGTCCCGGCCATGTTCGGAGTCAGATGCAATGCCAGTCCCGGCCATGTTCGGAGTTAAATGTAATGCCAGTCCCGGCCATGTTCGGAGTCAAATACAATGCCAGTCCCGGCCATGTTCGGAGTCAAATACAATGCCAGTCCCGGCCATATTCGGAGTCAAATACCATGCCAGTCCCGGCCATGTTCGGAGTCAGATGCAATGCCAGTCCCGGCCATGTTCGGGGTCAAATACAATGCCAGTCCCGGCCATATTCGGAAGTATTGTGGCACAACTATATTAATCTGCGGAACTTCGTGAAAAGTAAGCATCAGACCATACTCGGGACGAACTGAGATATCTCAATAGAGTGTCACAATTCCTTTCTCGCGTTATACCAGCAACGCCAGGAAACAATATGTCGAAATGCTCTTTACTTTCTGTTTACGTCTCAGCAACCCCCCCCCCCCCCGCCCCCGCGATGGTGTGTTTTTGACATCTGCCTATGGATTCACAGATTAATAGTGGATTAACTTAGAAATTTATAGCCTAATTTGAAACAGGAAATATCGTGCCAATTGGTCCTGCAATAACCTTCCAAGGATTTACTCACGAACTGATTTGAAGTACAAAGGTCGGACAAAATTAGTGTGTTAAGCGCCATCAATCACACAATTTCTACTCCCTTCTGGCCATGATGACGTTAGGTTTCATTACTCCGATTGATTCAACGCAAGATTTTTATTTTCTGTGACAAACCGAGTCCGATAATCAATGAATGGCGGCTCGATTACGCGATTTATGCAAAATTAATGGAGGACTCCCAGAAATAATTAGATTTTGTGTGGGGAGGCATGAAATTGGTAATTGAAATTCGAAATTAGCTTTCAATTGAACGCGAGTGTATTCTATTGTAGACCTCCTGGTGAGTGTCACATTGTGGCACAATTTATCCAAATTAACCCTTTCTTTACTAAATTGATTCTCCCATTCTGTCACAACAGTATACACTGGGATGTTCTATTATTCATTTGGAGGGATGCTCAGGTAATACAAACAGTGAGGCAAAAAGATAATACGAGTGCAAACTAATTCATATTTATTGATGGGAAATACCAAGTTCAGCAAACGACATATACTCACCAATGCGTATTGAGTACACAAAGGTTAAATATGGTCTATCTCTTTGTAAACATGTGTTTTATAGTTACCGGGGTATAAATTATTAGATATGAATCGAAGACCCCTTTCCGGAAAAGTTTCTATCGATTAATATATTGATTATATTTCGAATATTTTCTTGTCTAAAAACGTGTGGTTGTTTCGCTAACGAAAAATATTGGTTATAATATATGTTAATTAGACTCATTATCGCTTATAACTATGGAATAAAACAATACAAACAATCAATTTGGGACATTTGACGTTCAGAGTGTAGCTATGGGAACACCCTAATGGGCTATCTTGCTATATGGTATCACCTGAATGGTCTGTTCTAAAAATAAAGGGTCCAATTTAATCATCTAATTTTATAATAAAATATTCGAACTATAATCAATATTAATTGATAGAAGCGTTTCCGGACATGGGTCTTCAATTCATATTTATTATTTTACACCCACGAAACTATTTCAAAATTGTTAAATGAAGAGATAATCCATCTTTAAAGGGACTCAAAGCCTTCGAAGTGGGTTCAGACAAAATAACATAAAAGTCTGTAAAACTGTCATCAACAAGTACAGTAATGCCCTAAGTAATCGACTTCTTAACACAGCAGAATTATGGGTAACTTTTCAGGATTTAGTCGGAAATATGGCTTGTTGCCATTCATCGGAAAGCTCTCGAGGAGCTTTCCGATGAATGGCAACAAGCCATATTTCCGACTAAATCCTGAAAAGTTACCCATAATTCTGCTGTAGTTAAAGAGTCGATTACTTAGGGCATTACTGTACATGGAAGAATAGACTGACTTTCCTCTTTTTGTCATTAGTAATAACTCTCCAATAACGCGAATCCGAATGTCAAAACCATTGTATTGGCGAAAGTCCAACCAGCCCAACAAGATACCAACGTTTAAAGGGGCACGGTACACTAAATCCGGCCATTAAGTCACTCCAGTCATACATTCATTTTTATTATATTTACCATGTTGTTTGGATCGTTCATAGAGCAAATGAATATATTTTGCACTCATCCATGGCTCGAATTCATTCATTTGTTGCATATATTATGCTGAGTATAAAATGAGATGTTCCCATAAATGGCCGGATTTAGTGTACTGCCCCCTCCCAATCAAAAGTTGACGGTAAACATTGAAATAGGACAAGGCATGGAACAATATCCGAAAATTATATTCAGACTAAAATATTTGAATTTACTTTCAGTAATGTTTGTTCACTAACCACTGTAACAGTTCTGTTTACATAACAATGGTTTCAACACGCGAAATTTAGTAATTGGAGAATTATCAATTGCACATTAATCACTGCGGATGCCTTACGTCCCTTTAACCCCTTCTATACTAAATAGTAATTGACGAGTAGTCACCTTAGTAATTGTTCAGATATTAAGTTCAACAAACGACCATAATTAGATTGTTGAACTTATTATCTGAACATGCCCACCAATTGATATTAAGGCACCAGCCTTTGTATAATCTGTTCAACTGTCTGTCGTCTGCTTTATTACATCAACGTCCATCCATATGAATAATAGGCCATTCCAAAGCATACTTTTATAATGGATTGTGAGAATCCATTCAGTATAGAAAGGTAAACAAAATGATTAATGGATTTTTTGGACATTCGGGAGTCAAAATAGGTTGAGGAAATACTTGATACACTAATTAATGTACGTTTTGTATACATGTACACACATTAACCGTTTATATACACTAAAGATGCATTGCTGAGTAGTTATCCCATAGAACATGTTCAGTTAATGAACCGCCGTCGTGATTATTTAGATTTGCTTGGGGGGGCACCCTACAACCCCCTTTGTTTGACCTAAAACGGTCAAGGGGCAGAGAAATGGCATGGATGCCATATTTGAACCCATCTGGACGGCGGCCATTTATCGTGGTCTGTGAGATTTTCGCGTCGCACAATGAACCATATCAAGCAGAGCGTTTGTAGTAAAATCTTCAATAATATTTGCTCACTGGATGATTTTTATTCGAATGTTTCATTGGTGATGGCTGTCTGATACAACGAACCTATAGTTGAGTGTCTATATATAGGTATAAGTTTTTGATACTAACCGAAGGAACTGGAACCCTAGAGCTTAGAGCTTCACGGTAAAAGTGTTAGAATGTGCGCATAACTTGGTGACTTACAGTGCCCTATAACTGTAATCTGGGACCAACATGACATTAGTACCAGCTGTAGTCCTAACTGCTAACCGTGAGTTTGCGAAACATCGCAAGAACTTGTAAAAAGCAAACCGTTTGATAGTTAACACTGTACTGGAGTACACCTATTTTGCTGCAACATGACGGAATCTATCATCAATAATCTTTCCAGTGGGGCATACACGTACTACTAATTTTGACCATTAAGTTTCCGCCATCCACATCTGGCCCCCCTATGGAGGTTACTATGGAAACTCTGCGTGGAAACGACATTGAATAATTCAACAGGTATGATTCGACCAAGGTCGACGATTAATGCACCACAGTTTGAAATTGACAGATTAATACATCAATAAAACATGCTATCTTCAAAGCGTTCCGCGCAGACACAAAGGATGTTCATTGCCAAACGGTTATGCAAGGAACATATATTTTGCATGAGACATATGAGCGAACCGTTGATGGTCCATTCAGCTGATGCAGCTTGTAAATTGCTCATTCGTGCGAATAAAGCGAATATTGTGTGTTTAGGCCCCATGTAATTTACTTTATTGACGATTGCGCCATTGAAACCACAAGATGCATTAGAACATTTAACACAACAATATTACCTGCATAACTGCTGTTTTGTTACTATCTGCTGACTAAACAGATATGCCGATGCATGCTGATTTTACTAAATACGATACCAAATATTAAAGGTCACTGATATCATTCCCATTCCATGACGATCCGCCGCGCATCCGCGTTTTATTCGCGTGAGCTGATTAACCCGTTGTTTACTTAAAGGTGGATTATCTCTTTGTAAACATGTATTATATAATCTTAACACATTAAAAACACATTGGCTTAACACATTAAAAATTATAAAATTGTTAAAGAATGTAAGAAAAAATGGTAAAAAGTGTTAAAAAAATATTTTTTTTAGGCCAATGCATTCTCTTATATATGCGAGGCGACCTATGGTCGACTCACATATATAAGAGAATTCATTGGCACAGGGCATAACTGTAACGATCACAATGTGGTCAAGGAGCCGGTTCCAATGATATCCATATTTGTATGGTTCTATTGAGACAGACCGAAGATATTTTAGGCTGTTGAAGCTTTATTTGGCCGGTTTTGGACGGTTTGTCGGGTAAAGGGTTAATATAAGAAAATGTACTGTTATCTTTTCTAAAGTTGTCACAATCCGAGCGATTTGAGAAAAAAGCCAGTCTCTGTAGATACATTCAAGAACATTTAATTTTGACTTATTCAATAATGGATGCGTTGGTGTTTGCAAACCGGCGTAAATAGCCATCTTGGTTAAATTCGGGTTGCAACATCTAATACAACCAATATTAAAATATTTCGCAATATATATATATGTTGTTGAATGTTTGATAAACGACATGAACAGACATCTTGATTATAGTCGATTTGCAACAACTAATGTAACAGTATTAGCATATTTCGCAATATACATGTTGTTGAAAGTTTGATACACATAATGTATTTTTCTAGATATGTTGAGATTATACGAACACCGCGAATATGACAACTTTAGAAAAAATAACTTTATCTTAACAGCATCAGTTTGTCATAGCAATTCAGCGGGACCCACCATAATTAACCCTTTACCCAACAAACCGGCCAAAAACGCCCAAATAAAGCTTCAACAGCCTAAAATATCTTCGGTCTGTCTCAATAACACCATACAAATATGGATATCATTGGAACCGGTTCATTGACCACATTGTGATGGTTACAGTTATGCCCTGTGCCAATGCATTCTCTTATATATGCGAGTCGACCATAGGTCGCCTCGCATATATAAGAGAATGCATTGGCCTAACAATTTTTATAATATTTTTCTACATTCTTTGACAATTTTATCATTTTTAATATGTGTTAAGCCGATGCATTCTCTTATATATGCGAGGCGACCTATGGTCGACTCGCATATATAAGAGAATGCATTGGCACAGGGCCCTTCTATTGGGTAAAGGGTTAAAGCACATTAGCAGGACCACTTGACCAGGGGTGATTTACGAATGCTGAATTGTCATAATACTTGGATAACTACATGCGGAGCTCTTCGTGGTGACCAAATGGAGTCAACAATCTACAAACGAATGGATAATGGCAGAACCATTATATGACATTCCTCATCTAATGCGGGAGGAATTACAGTATTCGATTCAATGTCCGTCGTACTGAGGGAATTGTGCCTCGAAGTCTCATCGTGTCACGGGGTTACACACATCATTAAGCTGTTTAACAAATGAATCTTTAAAGGTACTCAATCCGATTCGATGGTTCCCATATAATCAGATTCCAACAACAACATTTTTAGAACTGCCGCTTCAGTTATCAAAATCGATTAATTGCCCAAAAATAATGCTAACCACTGTCAACTATAGTATAAAATTGCCCGAAACGTGTTATTTATCGACATGTTGTTCGACGAAATTTGGCTTTATTATCAACACAAAGCCTCTTGATTTTAGAGTTATCCATCTTCATCCGCAATTTGGTCCCAGACCGTCTGCTCGTCGACTTTTTTACTGGGGCACTAATAAGTCTCGATGGTGAAAAATGATAGATTTCAAAAATCGATATCTAATAACTCTCAGCTTTGATATATGGGTTCCTCTACTCGAATCAGATATGTTTTACCCCCGAGTACAAATAAATACTAATTGAGAGGCGCTTATTGAGATTTGTATACTCATAATTGTTGTTATATGGTACTTTTTCATAAACTTTTGTGTTTCGTATTTGTCACTAAATGTTGGCGTAATTTTTATCTGTACCTATTTAATTATCAGTAATTCAGCTGAGTAACTAATCTTTTTTTCCAAATTTCTTATAATGGCGCACTAGTTTTATTGCTAATAGCTTCGGGTCAGGGGGAGGGGGTCAGGAAATTGTTTCAATTTAGCGCCTTTTCGGAAACGAAAGGCTCGAGCTTAATGTGTCTATAACAAATGATAAAAATTGTTTAAGAATATAAGAAAACATGATAAAAATTGTTATAGAATGTGAGAAAAAATTATAAAAAATGGTAAAAATTGTGAAATAATGTAAGAAAAATTGATAAAAAAAATGTTACGCCAATGCATTCTCTTATATATGCGAGGCGACCTATCGCATATATAAGAGAATGAATTGGCACAGGGTCTTTAATGTTGCGCCAGACGACTTGTGAATCAAATTTATCAAATTTCATAAAAGTTTCATAAAATCTTATATCCCAACATTACGAGTTGAAGATCTTGTATTTCACATGAAAAAAAAATAGAACTTTATGAAAAAAAAAATCCTTAAAAGAAGTATAAAAATGCATACATTTACATCGTTGTCTTTCACGACGTTTCATGGTGTTGTCGCTTCACAACCGTATACGACAGTATTGCGCACAAAGGATTGCGACGATAATATAGTCCCCCAATACGCCTTTTTGTTTTTGTGTCTATTTTCGTTAGTCCAATATAAATTTAACTTTAATGAACAAATCAATCATTTTGAATTGTCTGTTTTTGGTGTCATGCGCGGCTTTTCAAAAATAGTATTAATTCACCTAATCAATGTAAAGTACTTTTGTTGGCGCGCTGCGAAGTTGGCGGGAAGCACGCGCTTATTCGTCACTATAGTGACATATACACTATGTGATACAGGGGAATATGTAATGGCTTTTTTATGATATGATAGGGGTTTCACGTGATATATAGTGTAATATGTCAGACTGGAACTTACTTATTTTGAGGTGTTTAGATGTTCATTTACTTGCTGAACATATGAATAACTACAATCTGTCTCGTTATACATGAATACGTGAATGTTAAAATCGGGTTACAAATGAATCAGCGACAGCCTATATATATTGCAACATAAGCATCCAACCAATATATCACGAGCCATCATCCAATAAAAAATAACAAAGAAGGTGGTACATGGACTCTATTAAAGAGTTCCCTCTAAAACGAGTTTGTTCCCTTTAAATATAGATAATCGTTTAGCTAATTATAAATTTGTGTACAATTAATTATGTACAAGTAGAACAGGCGTGCTGAAATCTTTGAGTAGGAAAATATTCACCTATATAAACGTATCACCCACTATCAAGATAATGAAACCTTAATGTGCTCGCGGTAATCCTTACAAAGAAGCCTGTGAGGTCTGAAAGTAATTCCTGGCGCATCTGAAGGAGAGTGCCCGGAGGGTATACTTGACTGTTTACAGCATCGGTGGTATACAGTAGGCCATCTTCGGAAACCTGCTCTCCCGAACATGGTTTCGACTTGGCGATTCGGTTTGGCCTGTCAGGCCTTCGGCGCAAAGTCGCTCTGGGAAAGCACAAGCGATATCACCGTCCAGGCGCAAGCGAACCACGCGTTTCTCACTCAGGGTCACTAATTTTCGACCACGCTTTATTTATTTACATAAAGAATAACCGAGACGATCGTCTTATAGCAAGAATAACATAATTATGACAAATGTTGTATCTTTATAGTGTCTCCTGTTATTTTGGGGATATAGTGTGTTATAAGACAGTGCGTATATCATACTATATACAAATGGAACCAATTATTGAATAAATAATATACCAGTCATGGGTACTAACCCTGACATGGGAGCAAATATGGAAAATCTCAGATTATCAAGCTTAATCGGAGTTTAGAGGCATCCAAATTTGATCGTAATTAACGTGGCCTTTTCGGACGAAAAATGAGAATATTTTCACGCAAACTTCGAAGAAATAAACGCTTATACGTATAGGTTATAACCCGCTTGGATGTCTGTACAAGAAATACAGATCAAGGCGCTTTAGCGCCGCGGTCTGTATTTCTTGTACAGATACACAAGCGGGTTATAACATATTTATAACCCGATTCACACCCAGGTGAAAGGGGAATTGAGCCACATTCAATACGATGATTACCTATCAATTACCATTTAATCAAAGGTTAATTGAATGGTCTGTGGTGTTACATATTCATGTTGAACAATTAGTCAAATGCTCGTTGACAATCGGATCACTTGCGTCAGCATTATTTATCAGCGTTGATAAACCATTCTGTCTCCGAATTTGAGAACGTTTTTATACTGATGGCGTGTTTCTGGATAAAACAGATTCTTCCTTGTGATAATAAACTTGTTCGGCTGTTAACTTGTTAAGGTTATTTTTCGTCCTCGTATATCATAATGGAATTATCGTTCAGAACACAGGAGGCAATATTCCGCTAGTGTTCGAACTCCGATGTGAAACTATTCCACATTACATGAAGTTTGTGTGGTGAAATATCACGGGCATTCATGACAAAAGACTAAACCAAACCTGTATATATATTACCTGCATTTTCCGCGTACATGAATGTATATGTGAACAGTTTGTGGAATGTTCTCAACGGTATCATTCCAAAGATCAATACGTGAATATTGTGGATTATACATTCCAAACTGGTTAACTTCAGTTATCTTACAATCACCCCGCACCTCCCGATAAACCAAAAAATATTCAATCGAAAGTTTGCGCCCACCCATGCAGCCCACCCCATATATGACCGCTGCTAATGGTATGATCCTTGTTTTAACTTCCCAAGTGACTGGTGCTATGATTATCATGGCGTATTGTTAGAATTTCACACCTTGCGCTCTGATCTCCTTTCAGCTTACTATCCAATTAATGTAAATTTCTGTGTGATATTTAGCTAAATTCTATATTTTGGCCCCGTTGAAATACTGATTCATACAAGAAATATTGTTCATGAATTTGAGCAATTTGATTGGCCGAGTGGTGTGAAGCGGTTTATAAATAAATGATACACTGAGCCATGATGGTGCAGCATTAAAGATCACGTGCCTGCAGTGCATTATCTTGGAGCCTCGCATATATAAGATAATTCACCGTCTTGTTATATATACGGTCAAGGTAAATACTGTTAGGCCAATGTATTCTCATATATGTGCGAGGCTGCACAGGGTTTTCGCAAAATATCAGGAAACTCCTCTCATGGAAGGGTTAAGGTAGCGATTATAGGTGGCCAACTATTACACCTCACACGTATATATGAACATCACAAAACTATTACACCTCACACGTATATATGAACATCACAAAACTATTACACCCCACACGTATATATGAACATCACAAAACTATTACACCCCACACGTATATATGAATATCACAGAATTATTACACCTCACACGTATATATGAACATAACAAAACTATTACACCTCACACGTATATATGAACATCACAAAAGTCAAAGCTGATACTTTGAATTTGTGATCGAGTATATTAATTAATTTTGTTTTATCTTGGAAAAAAAACCCAGGAATTTCCCGACGAATATTTTCTTTAGAAAATACACGAATTACTACTTGCACTAGTTAAGTGCTCTAGCAGTTCAACACATCCATTCGTGGGATGATTTATAATAAGTTCTGCAAGATTTATTTGTCGATAAATTCGCATGGCACTCAATGTTGAAATAAGCTATCGCTGTGCCGACTGAACATATTGCACACATGAATGCAAACAGACAATGGGTTCAGCTGCTTGCTGACAAATGTGAATCAGCGAAAGCTGCAAAACAGAGTTCGGTCCCATGGCTAAGCTATGTCTGACAGCTGCCAGCATGCGTATTTTCTTAATTAAATATAACATTTTTTATTCATTCTGGCTTCATCTAGACAATTTTCAAATGGATATGGACAGTTCAGTTTCTCAGAATAATGTAGAATGAATTCCAACCTACAAAAGTCTCAAATAAATAAATGAGTGATTTCTTCACATTATCTGAATGTAGGTGCTGGTGGCGGTGAGTCCTGTCTGGCAGGGGACTGAACTCTGCATGAAACTTGGAATAAGAGCTGTTGAAAGGCCGGTGCCAAAATCAATCTATTGGATGACAAGAGGACGTTATATATACGCATAATTACAGTGGTCACGGAAGGGTTATATATATCGTCTGGGCTAATATGGCTTCAGTGCGGTATCAATCCGGATATTCCATGGATACGTCGGCACCACAAATCAATAGGCCAACTGTCAATGACTCTAATTTCCCGGCTGGTCAAAACATTGCGTCGCCAATCAATGATTGATATTATCAAGGCGATGGTCGGGCAGATAACGATCATTCCCCTGTCTGGTCACTGTACTGTTTACCGTCTAGTCTGTAATAGTAATGAACACACCCCTGGTCAAGCGGTCCAACTTATTTCTATGATGTTGATGTGTCATGCTAAACTGATATGATGCTGGTAGGGAAAACTGATGCTGTTAAGATAAAGTACCGTTATATTATCTAAAGTTCTCATTACGCGGTGTTTTACGTTTTGTTTGTAACATATTTATTGTGTCTCCCAATATATACAGTATTAACAATTAAATGACGATGTGGAGGTAATGAATGATGAGGGAATAACCACTGGGGATTGGAGCACAAGTTATGCAACTTAGATTATAAAGCTCCTCTCCCCGTAATATATCCCATATACGTATAAGTTTGTAAATAAATTTGTAGATGGTGCCACGTTTGGTGGTCCTTATAATTTCATGTGGGAGGGGTGGGGTAATTTATGCAACATGAGTGGTGGGAATGTATTGGTACAGGGTAAATCATGGTGCTTGGTCGGGACACTTGAAGATTTGTATCAACTCGGGGTCATGAAAACCGTTCCGATTGTGAAATGTATGATTGAGATATTTTGAAGAGTCTAGCATTACTATCATCGTCTAGAGTATGATCTCCAAAGAGAATGTTTTGGATTGAAATTATGGTAATCTTTACACTTCTAACCTGAAGGCGGTCTGCCATTGTAGATCTAATGTTATTATATTTCGGACAGTGTAAAAAGTAATGGGACGCATCTTCTAGTGGATATCCACATGTGCATTGAGTAGTGGTTGATATATAGTTAACGTACTTGTCTAACATGAACGATTCGCGGAAAAGCCATTATGTGTATAAAACATTAAAAAACAGTTATGTCAAAAATTATTTGGTAATGGGTGTGTTGTTTGTTGTAACCGACTATACTCAAGATGGCTATATTTCTGTCGTTTGGCAAGTACTCGTGCATTGTTGAAATATTTTCAAGTATATCGGTTCATGAATGTTTGATACATGCAATCACTGGCTCTTCTTTGATTCGTCTAGATTAGCCAAACACCGCGAAGTGGGCAACTTTAGAAGAAAAAAAAAATAACGGTACATTTTCGTAACAACATCAGTTGGCCCCACCAACATCATAACAATTCAACATGACCACTTGATCGGCGGTGGAACAGGTTCAGTTTTTCAAACCTTCGCAATTTGTGTCCTTTCTAATTATTTTTGCAGACGAAAAAACACTTAAAGACATATCATGTGCTTATTTCAGTGATTAAAGTCGATAAGTGCATTTGTGCCCGGACACCTTTCCCATTGAAAGTATTTAACAGCATTTAACTCAGGCTTATAATATTGCATTTAACTCAGGCCTATAATATAGCATTAACTCAGGCTTATAATATTGCATTTAACTCAGGCTTATAATATAGCATTTAACTCAGGCTTATAATATAGCATATGATATAACTCAGGGTTATAATATAGCATTTAACTCAGGCTTATAATATAGCATTTAACTCAAGCTTATAATATGGCATTTAACTCAGGCTTATAATATAGCATTTAACTCAGGCTTATAATACAGCATTTAACTCATGCTTATAATATAGCATTTAACTCAGGCTTATAATATAGCATTTAACTCAGGCTTATAATATAGCATTTAACTCAGGCTTATAATATAGCATTTAAGTCAGGCTTATAATATTGCATTTAATTCAGGCTTATAATATAGCATTTAACTCAGGCTTATTATATAGTATTTAACTCAGGCTTATAATATTGCATTTAATTCAGGCTTATAATATAGCATTTAACTCAGGCATATTATATAGTATTTAACTCAAGCTTATAATATAGCATTTAACTCAGGCTTATAATATAGCATTTAACTCAGGCTTATAATATAGCATTTAACTCAGGCTTATAATATAGCATTTAACTCAGGCTTATAATATAGCATTTAAGTCAGGCTTATAATATTGCATTTAATTCAGGCTTATAATATAGCATTTAACTCAGGCATATGATATAGTATTTAACTCAGGCTTATAATATTGCATTTAATTCAGGCTTATAATATAGCATTTAACTCAGGCATATTATATAGTATTTAACTCAAGCTTATAATATAGCATTTAACTCAGGCTTATAATATAGCATTTAACTCAGGCTTATAATACAACATTTGACTCAGGCTTATAATATAGCATTTAGCTCAGGCTTATAATATAGCATTTAACTCAGGCTTATAATACAACATTTAACTCAGGCTTATTATATAGTATTTAACTCAAGCTTATAATATAGCATTTAACTCAGGCTTATAATATAGCATTTAACTCAGGCGTATAATATAGCATTTACCTCAGGCTTATAATATAGCATTTAACTCAGGCTTATAATATAGCATTTAATTCAGGCTTATAATATAGCATTTAACTCAGGCTTATAATATAGCATTTAACTCAGGCTTATAATATAGCATTTAACTCAGGCTTATAATATAGTATTTAACTCAAGCTTATAATATAGCATTTAACTCAGGCTTATAATATAGCATTTAACTCAGGCTTATAATACAACATTTAACTCAGGCTTATAATATAGCATTTAGCTCAGGCTTATAAAATAGCATTTAGCTCAGGGATGTAATATAGCATTTAGCTCAGGCTTATTATATAGTATTTAACTCAGGCTTATAATATAGCATTTAACTCAGGCTTATAATATAGCATTTAACTCAGGCTTATAATATAGCATTTACCTCAGGCTTATAATATAGCATTTAACTCAGGCTTATAATATAGCATTTAACTCAGGCTTATAATATAGCATTTAACTCAGGCTTATAATATAGCATTTAATTCAGGCTTATACTATAGCATTTAATTCAGGCTTATAATATAGCATTTAACTCAGGCTTATAATATAGCATTTAACTCGGGCTTATAATAGAGCATTTAACTCAGGCTTATAATATAGCATTTAACTCAGGCTTATAATATTGCATTTAACTCAGGCTTATAATATAGCATTTAACTCGGGCTTATAATATAGCATTTAACTCAGGCTTATAATATTATTATAAAATTCAAATCACAAAGATCGCACCATTTCGGAAAAAAAACAGCGTTTGAACTCTAATAATTACTACTTTATTCGGGCCTATTGTTTGGGTGATAAACACGCGGAAATTATTCGCCCGACAAATGTTGCGGCATGTAGATCGGTTATAATACGACTTTGTTTTATGCCTATTTTGATTCAACATTTATGAAAATAACTAGTTTTGGCATCATTATTTGCTATGCCATTCTGAGAATGAGGCCTAAGCTGTGTGGGGTAGTGTCACTAAGTTCACCTTCTGCCCGGCACAATATTCTCGGGGCTTGTTCTCTCAAACCGAGGTATATATTAGTGTATACATATATCCCCATATTTGGGGACCGAATTTGTGATCCACACAAAGAGGAGACGACGTTTAGTTGCTAAAACGAAGATAAACCCAAATAACGTAAACCAATCGCCCCATCCCCCTGTATAAATATCACCGCATGCATTGAGTTGAAAACGCCCCTGCATCCGCAGCGATATTGAGTTTATCTTGATATAACGAGTCAGTTGTTCTGAACGTTTGTGTGTGCACTCTATCAGCGAACTGCGTGGAGCAGCGCACGCCGGAACAAACCAGATAGAACAGCCACGTCTTCTGGCGCGTTACACCCTCTCAGTACTTATGATCTAATTTGAGTTTTGAAACAGAGCCACCATCTCACTAGGGATTTCCTTTTATCGGATTAACTGTTAATTACCTCACACCTTGCATTATTTTAGAGCATTGGAACAGGAATCTAATTTAGAAGGGATCATTCAACCGCACAGCACGCGTATATATACACAGATCCAGCAACCACGCTGGTCAACCTTCACACAATAAACAAGGGAGTCACCAGTACTTCAATAGTGAGATGTACTTGTGTAGGCGTTAACCCTCTCAGTACTTCAATAGTGAGATGTACTTGTGTATGCGTTAACCCTCTCAGTACTTCAATAGTGAGAGGTACTTGTGTAGGCGTTAACCCCCTCTATACTCAATGGATTTTCACGTACATTTATAAAAGCACAAATTGGAATGGTCTATCGTTCATTTGGAGTGATGTTGAGGTATACAAGTAGATGCCAAGTGAAAATTATCCGAGGGAACTACTCGTCAGTGAGTATGTGGCAAAGAAATCGTCAATAAGAGTGAAATGGTTGCACATAAGCTTTCCCAGCGTACGTATGATTTCGCGGTTATCGAATTTGCTGTAACATCAACGCCCGCATTCACCAAGTTAGACTATAATATAGCTCAGCTTGTTTAGTATCTCAAGTTTTATGTTTGAAATATTCAACCCACACACCGTAAATACCCTAACATATTCTGTACAATGTGCTGCCCTAGCGGACTAACATATTATCGAAGTTGGGACATGTTCAATATCATAGTTCTGGTAAACACCTGGTATATATGTATACAAGGACTTTTCAAATGTCTTGATCAATATTAACCGCCTGAAACATTCTCACTCTTCCAACATTAGTAGTTAAATGCAGTCGTTCGAAGTTCACTTTCTTTGGTATGTTTAAAGGTGTTCAATCCGATTAAACACCCATATACTACTATTCCTTTGGCTTCGGGAGTAAAAAATATTCGGTTCGAGTTGTTGTGGCCCAGAAACACGCCGTCAAAAGGATGGTCTCGGTCAAAATTGCGGATGAAGATGGATAACTCTAAAAACAAGTTGTAATACGGCCAAATTTCGTGAATACTCAATTGATAATACGGCCATATTTCGTTGAACAAAATGTTGATAAATAACAAGTTTTGGGAAATTTGATACCATAGTTGACAGTGGTTAGCATTATTTTGATGCAATTAATCGATTCTGATAACGAAAGAGTATTTTTAAGAAATGTTGTTGTTGTTGTTGTTTTATCTTGATGATATGGGGACCCTCTGATCGGATTGAGTACCTTTAACTGACGTGAACGAAAACGACAAGGTCCATTAACAATTTGCGCATGCGCACCATATGGTTCATCTTGTAAGGGATTGAAGCCAACCTCTTTCTCTGGATATTTCTGTATCAATCTCCAGAATAATTCGGAAGGCGTGCACGTATGGAAGTAAAGAGCTCGGGGCGACTGTACCAACGTAACCCGGCAATTATGTATGTTGGTGCTGATGGAGTTTGGTACGACGCAGTGTGAACCGTATTTATTCTTTCTATAATTTGTCACATTCCGGTGCATGCATTATCTGTGCTAATTGAGATGGAGCTAGAATATGCATCAAACATCTGGGAAAATCATTGAGTTTCGCAGCACCACTCTCAGATGATCACAAATGCGATTACTCATGGCTGAAGTCGCTTTGTTTTTTTTTTAGAAAACCAAACGCTATCCATTCTGGTGTGACTAATAACCGCCGGGTTCAATCACTATATTCAAATGTAGGACTGAGTTCTGCATGTAGCGCCACATAATGTTGTGGTGTTACTCAGGAAAATAAAAACAACTAGTGCTGGGAGAGTCGAAGCTGTCGCATATAAACGCCGTAACTTAACAGAATAGAGACCTTTCACAAAATCACGAATACGATTACGGATATATGGATATCTTAACAGTATACGGCCAACTGTGAGACGAAATATGCTCCACTCAGTTTAATTATGTGCCAAGAATGTGCCAATGGCTTGGGGACGCTCTATATACATATAACATTATCCGTGTGGTGTATACAATACGGATAAGAATATGGGATCTGAAGGTGTCACAGATTACTTTTTCTATATGTGTAACTGAATATAGTGGGGCATATGCCGTCTCACCAAATAACCATCGTGGGTAAATTGTGATGGTGTCCACCGTACTAGGGCAATCTATCCTATCCGTAATCGTAATAGTGATTTTGCGAAAGGTCTCTATTTGTATTGTTTTACCTGCGCGTAGAATAGATTATCTCCATATGTATACAGATAGCCCCCACAGGAACTTAGGGGAGTCGAATATATTTCACAAAAAAATATGAAAACCGAATTTTCTGTATGTCATGACAAATCACATCGGAGAACATTTGCCAACAACACAGAATGCTTGGCCAAAGAAAAGACCATGATTTAAAGGTCCACTTAATTTTTGAACCCCCAGATCACATTATATACAACATATTCCATATTATATACCATTTGAAAGAGGAAGCTCCAAATCATTGTATTATCAACTGATCCGGTCGAATAAACTGGGAACATTGTTTTTGTCGAGGTACTGATGTGTGTTCTGTGATTAATTTTGATCCAGACTGTACTATAAAGTCTATTATTCTCAATGGAAGGGGATTAACCCTATCTCTGAGTTTGAATTCTGATGCATTCTGGGTTAACAAGGGGGGGGTCTTGGAATGAATGTGAGAACCTCTATCACTTGGTGGACACTCCAAGGCCACAGCTGTTCCGTATTCTGGTGGAATATATATATTTTTGGCTCCTCTTCCAAATGGTATATAATATGGAATATGATGTGTATAATGTTATCTGTGCATTCAAAATTAAGTGAGCCTTTAAACGAGTTAGAGATGCATCATTCTTTATTGCCTGTGCATGTGCTGAGACATTACGTCGTCAGTTAAATGTGCCATGTCCCCAAATATACAATATTCCACCAAAGACGCGTAAAATAGTGTACTGCTCACAAGGTTTAGCTGTACCCACTGAAAGCTCATTCTCGCCGATTAACAACTATTTGCCAAAACGACAACTATTTACCGCCCGAATTCATAACAAGACTTTTTCATGCTGAAGTACAGAAGTGTATTTCCCCAATCACGAGTTGGATAAATTTTACGGATCAACAAATTCTCCTTGAAGTATCTACAATACGAAATATATTAATTTAAATCAATGCGCTGAACACTTACAACAGCAACGACCCGAGAAATATTTAACCCTTCCATGACTGGAGATTCCTCAAATTGGCTTTCTGTGCCAATGTCTTCTCTTATATATGCGAATCTCCCATAGATAAACGCCAGTGTAATCGCTATTGTAATTCTGTATTGGGTTAGTGTAAGCTATTAGCTGCATGTATGTAGTTATCGTAAGCGTTGTTAGCGGTATGGGGTTAATGTAAGCGCTATTAGCTGTATGGGGTTAGTGTAAGCGCTATTAGCTGTATGGGGTTATTGTAAGCGCTAGTAGCTGTGTGTGGTTATAGTAAGCGTTGTTAGCTGTATGGGGTTAGCATACGCGCTATTAGCTATTTGGGGTTATTTTAAGCGCTATTAGCTGTATGGGGTTAGTGTAAGCGCTATTAGTTGTATGGGATTAGTGTAAGCGTTGTTAGCTGTATGGGGTTAGCGTACGCGCTATTAGATATTTGGGGTTATTTTAAGCGCTATTAGCTGTATGGGGTTAGTGTAAGCGCTATTAGTTGTATATGATTAGTGTAAGAGTTGTTAGCTGTATGGGGTTAGTGTAGGCGCTATTAGTTGTATATTATTAGTGTAAGCGTTGTTAGCTGTATGGGGTTATTTTAAGCGCTATTACCTGTATGGGGTTAGCGTACGCGCTATTAGCTATTTGGGGTTATTTTAAGCGCTATTAGCTGTATGGGGTTAGTGTAAGCGCTATTAGTTGTATGGGATTAGTGTAAGCGATATTAGCTGTATATGGGGTTAGTGTAGGCGCTATTAGTTGTATATGATTAGTGTAAGCGTTGTTAGCTGTATGTGGTTAGTGTACGCGCTATTAGCTGTATGGGACTATTTAAAGCGCTATTAGCTGTATGGGACTATTTTAAGTGCTATTAGCTGTATGGGGTTTGTGTATGAGCTATTAGTTGTATGGGATTAGTGTAAGCGATGTTATCTGTATGGGGTTAGTGTAAGCGCTATTAGTTGTATATGATTAGTGTAAGCGATGTTAGCTGTATGGGGTTAGTGTAAGCGCTATTAGTTGTATATGATTAGTGTAAGCGATGTTAGCTATATGGGGTTATTTTAAGCGCTATTAGCTGTATGAGATTAGTGTAAGCGATGTTAGCTGTATGGGGTTATTTTAAGCGCTATTAGTTGTATATGATTAGTGTAAGCGTTGTTAGCTGTATGGGGTTAGTGTACGCGATATTAGCTGTATGGGGTTAGTGTAAGCGCTATTAGTTGTATGGGATTAGTGTAAGCGCTGTTAGCTGTATGGGGTTAGTGTACGCGATATTAGCTGCATGGGGTTATTTTAAGCGCTATTAGCTGTGTGAGATTAGTGTAAGCGCTATTAACTGTATGGGGTTTACCCATACGGACATGGCAAATTAGCCTATCATATTTACACTTCAAACCTATAATATGTATGTGGATCGGGTACATGGCTTTACGTTCATTGGCAGCTATTTGCCGCATGACAGCTATTTACTGTCCTGATACTTAACGTGTCGTTATTCGTGATGAAACACAATGGTATATTTTCTCAATCACCAGTTGGATTTACTAGTCTTCAAATTCTCTATTAGCGTATCAGCTATGCGATAGATAGTCGGTTAACTTAATTGGCTGATCACATACAACACTCTACAAGGACTCGAGATGTACTTAATTATTTGATGTTATAATTCGGAGGTTTAATCGATAGAGTATATACCGCTACAAAAAGAAAACATGATTTCATTACAGTTTTAAATGAGCGTCTAGACATCAGACTTGTTTTTGCTTAACCCTTTCAGGACGGGAGCTGCGCTGGTGCAGCATTAAATGTCATGTTCCAGTGCATTCTCTTATATATGCGAATCCCACATAGTGAGCCTCGTATATATAAGAGAATGCACTGGCTTACAAGATCAAGGTAAATAGTGCATGCCATGTATTCTCTTATATATGCGAGGCGCCCTTTGGGCGACTCGCATATATAAGATAATGCATTGGCACAGGGTTTTCAAAAAAAATCAGAAAGCTCCAGTCATGAAAGGGTTAATGGTGTGAATACTTTTGTCGAACCGAGAACTTGTTAGTACTGTCGTACTTTTCAATCAAAATTCGCTAAATGTGAGGCTTTTTTCTATAAAAAAGGCAGGACTTAGACCACCTAATTATAGTGTGTGTGTTTCCCATCATTTACTCACCCAAGTATTAACCGGGCTTGACGTTGCGTATACATTCATACGTATAGTGCAGGTTCAGTTATTAGAGCCCTTTCGCAAAATCACGATTACGATTACGGATATGGATGGAAAATACCTTGCTACTATACGACCAAACATTATCCTAAAGCGCGGGGGTTCTTACGTGAGACGAAATATATTTTAATTATGTCAAGGATGTACCATCTTGTCCTGCTTGGGGACGCTCTAACATTACCCTTGTGGTGTATAATACAAGGATAAAACATGGGATCTGAAAGAGACACACATTACTTTTTCCATCAGATATATGTGTAACTGAATTTTGTGGGGCATATGCTGTCTCACCAATTAACCATCGTATGTAAGTTGTGTTGGTGTCCACCTTACTGGGACAATATATCCTATCCGTAATAGTAATAGAGATTTTGCGAAAGGTTGCTAGTGTTGACATTAGCAGTGACATCACCATGCATGCACTGTGGAGTAAACCCTCAATAAGGTAGCTATACACGATTTCGCGTGTTACAAGAGAGCTGCAATTAGGACCATATGTATCTGGGGAACACAACTGCCAAGTATTAACCCATTATATACTGAACACTCATCATAGGTCGTTTGCTGAACTTATTATCTGAACATTTCCTATAAATAAATAGGATCCCTTCTACACTTGCATTATCAGTTTTATGTCTCTCGTTTGTTCATAATCCCCAAATACCCCTCTATATGAATAATTGATAATTCCAATGCATACTGTTATAACTGATGGGAGAATCTATTAAGTATATAAACAGTTAAATGTCACAGTACTGCTTTACATGGTAAAAGTTAGAAATTACTGTTTGGTGTACGAATAATACGGGTCTCTTTATCCCGTTTTATATTGAATGGATTCTTCCATTCAGTTCTGAAAGTATACATTGGGACGATATATTATTCATTTTGGAGGGTGTTTGTGCAATAAAAGCAGACGACAGACAGAAAACAGTAGAAAATCAGTAAAATTATTCATATTAATTTTGGTCATTTTGTTGAACTTATTATGTGAACATTTTCTAAGGGAACTAAAGTCATCGATGAGCATTTAGTATAGAAATGATTAATTAGGCTAATCTGTCTATATTCCTAGCTTTTCTATAGCGTTTGCCATCGACTCTCTGCTAGTAATAATGTTTGGTGTTTCAACCCTGCGATGGTTAACAATGAAGCGTCTGTTAAATTCACATTTCGTGCCAAACCGCCGAAGACAGACTATTAGTTCATTACTCACGCTGTTGAGTTAATTGGTGGAGAAGTATTTGTTAAGTACAGCGAAATATGTAAGCGAGAGGTTCGCTATAACCATCATACAAATGACAAAATTCGGTACATTCTCTGGAATTTAAAAAATTCGTGACAACTTGATATATGATCTTTGATCTTTTTTGTCTTCAGGGCCCATAATTTCACCCACACAGAGCCCCAGACAAACATGAGCAGACGACACTCTTCTATATGCTTCTATATATGTGTGGGGCTCCCTGCAGGGTAATGGATGTTTGTTATTTTATGTCCTAAAAATTGTAAGAAACATTTATTTTTAAAAAAATGATAAAAAATTGTTAGGCCAATGCATTCTCTTATATATGCGAGGCGACCTATTATGATGTAGATTTTTTTTACCTCGTGGTTGCTATACGTCCGTACTGAGTACCGACGTAAAATGTCACGCTGTGGTCCGTCCGTCCGTACGTTCGTACTAAGTATGGACCGATTTGAACACACGGTGTTGGTCATCATTCACAGAGGGGGCTCAAACATAAGCTTTTTATGACACACATTATGTGAGTAAAGGGTCCCAAAACCCAATAACCGTTAGTGCTTTGTATATCATCATCAATGTTTGGGGAGTAAGTCGCCATGACTTTTACCCCTTTCACATAATAACATACATGTATAGAATAACGTAAATGAATGAATTCAGTTTTAAAGTTATCCTTGACGTTTAGTCATACAGATACCGCTCGTTATAACAGTTGTTATCGGATAGCTCCTTGAACTGTTGAACCGATTCGGTGGAAGCAATATAATCCGATAAACTATTCCAGCTTGTAATCACTCTCTGGGGAAAGAAATATTTTCGCACATCTTTGACAATTATGTTCTTTTGCATCTTATGCTTGTGTCCACGTGTTCCTTTGTGGAGTGTGTCTTCAAAAAACACACATCTGTCTATGTTATAGAATCCGTGTGTTAGCTTGTATACTTCTATCATATCTCCCCGATTTCGCCTGTATCTGAGAGACATGAGGCCACATTTCACAAGGCGATTATGATATGACAGATTCCAGAAGTTAGCTATCATTTCATGCATCTCACTTGCGCGAAATTTACTTAATTCTTACTGTTATGAATGGGACAACAGCAATACAATTTGGGAAATGTATAACTTATCCATAAATGCGTGTACCTTCAATTCAGCTACAATTTATATTGTAAACTATAGGTACCCAATATACCAGAGGACGTGGGGCTTTCTTGCTTATTTTATTACAACTGAGTCTGAAACATATCGGTAGAATTTCCGGTAGAATCAATTTTTAGGGGAGACCGGGGCATGTTGGAACGTGGGGTATGTTGAAACACCTCACCTCTCTTGTTAAAAAATAAAACAGCATCTACAATTGCCACTTATTTGTGGAAAACACTCTTGTATGCACACAAAAAATAGGATTATTCACGGATTGGTGTAAGAGATATGCACAAAAATCGTTTTTGGGGGGTATGAAGTAATTTTTTCGATTTTCAGGTTTCATCAATGTTCAAGATAAAATTTCGAGACGTAAAGGGTGTAAATTATGTCAATTGATCCAGTTTCATATCATTTCAGTCATAAATAAAACATTTACCGATTAATTAGTGTCTTTCCAAGATCGTGTACCATTAGACCCTTTTTCCACGTTTGGGGCATGTTGGAACACCCCATTGTGTCCCCATAGTGCGACTTACGGGAAAACCCCATAACAATTATGCATTGAGCTAGTATAACTAACCATTATGGAAAAAATCAGATGAAATTATGGATGAATGCGTCTCAGTTGCTTGCAACCATGTCCTAAATATGATATAAATACGTTTTCGTTGATGAATAATTATTTGTGTGGCAAATGGGGAGGTTTGTATCGATAGCACTGAAACCCCTTCCAAATTTTGCCCTGCTACGTCCCTCCTTTATGTGAAACGACGTTTTCATTGGATGTGTTGCGTTTTCCAATGATGACGATTTCTCGAACACACTTTATTTACCGGACTCAGCTATTATGTTTCATACTATAGCAATTTAATATAGTTATTGGAATATATTGGTGGTTTTACCTCTATTATAGGCCTACATTGCTTTCATATGCATGTGTTCCTTATACGATCAGTGTTCTGACTTACCCCGATCGATGTTCCAATTTGCCCCTGGTTTCAAACAACCCGGGGCATGTTGGAACGAATTTATTTTCGACTTTTTCCATGTAAAAGCGAAATAGATCATACATAATGATATACCATATTTAAATAGATCATACATAATGATGTGCCATATTTAAATAGATCATACATAATGATGTGCCATATTTAAATAGATCATACATAATGATATACCATATTTAAATAGATCATACATAATGATATACCATATTTAAATAGATCATACATAATGATATACCATATTTAAATAGATCATACATAATGATATACCATATTTAAATAGATCATACATAATGATGTGCCATATTTAAATAGATCATACATAATGATGTGCCATATTTAAAGTCTTGATATACGTTATAATAAAAGTTGAAAAAAGGAAGGGGGCCCATTTCCATGTATGTGTGATTGAATAAAAAACGTTCCAACATGCCCCGCTCTCCCCTACGCCACAGCATGGACGGCTTAAGCCGGAAATATGGCTTGTTGTCATTCACCGGAAAGCTCTCAGTGAGAGCTTTCCGATGAATGGCAACAAGCCATATTTCGACTAAATCCTGAAAAGTTACCCATAATTGTGCTGTGGTTAAGGAGTTGATTATTTAGAGCATTACTGAATATTGCCTTGAGTGTCACTTTACCAACTACTAGACTTATGCATATTTTAACAATGATTTATTACCTTTTTATTTCATAAAGGTCAATTTTGTCTTGTGTTACACAAATATCACCAGGTGGCAACCTGAAAATATGTCACCTGACCGCGATTTAGAAAAAACCCCCCAGTTTTTGCCCTTATTTGAGCTAAACTTTGCCTATATTTGACCCCGCCCCCCCAATTGTAAAAAATACGGGTTTGTGTATTTCACCGGAAATTAAGCAAATTGAAGCATAGCATGAAAAATAAGTCACAAAAAAGTACAGGTTGTCCGTTTACCTTTTCTCTCACAAAAGCCTGACGCGTATGACACTTCCTAATGAAGAGAAAAAACCCGGAAGGCAATTTTGGTGGATTTGGTCGTCAAGGTACCATAGATTTCGATGACTCGACAAAGGTCAAGCTATCCAAATATCAGAAATCAGTCTGCACGCATATAGACAATAAAGCACCAACCACATAAGCCTATATTTACAGACCCCGGTAACATAAACATGACCCAAAGCTCATTAATGTCAAATGTATGGCAGATGACCACAAGGCGCTACCAATGAATGTAGTATAACGACACCTATAGGGAATACTTTGTCTTATCCTTCTTTCATGGTAATAATATGTGACCCGCCATATCAAATCCAGTCGTAAGTCGGGATTTTTTTACCCTGTGCCAATGCATTCTCTTATATATGCGAGTCGACCATAGGTCGCCTCGCATATATAAGAGAATGCATTGACCTAACAATTTTTTATAATTTTAATAATTTTTTCTTGTATTCTTTAACAATGTTATAATTTCACCCATACAGAGCCCCAGACCAACATGAGCAGACGACACTCTTCTATATGCTTCTATATATGTGTGGGGCTCCCTGCAGGGTAATGGATGTTTTTTATTGTATGTCCTAAAAAATGTAAGAAACATTTATTTAAAAAAAATGATAAAAAATTGTTAGGCCAATGCATTCTCTTATATATGCGAGGCGACCTATGGTCGACTCGCATATATACGAGAATGCATTGGCACAGGGTAAAAAAAATCCCGACTTACGACTGGATTTGATATGGCGGGTCACATATTACGGTGACTTGAAATTTATCTATATTTCTCTCTTCGTGGTCTCCGTAAAGGGGTAACGTACACTGAATCCGGTCATTTATGGGACCACCTCCTTTTATACTCAACATAATATATGCAACAAATGAATGCATTTGAGCCATGGATTTGTTCAAAAATACACTTGTATGCTCTATGAACGATGTAATTATAATGAAAATGAATAAATGGCTGGAGTCATTAATTCATTTGCATTATAATTACCATGTTGCTTGCATCACTCATAGAGCATATGAGTGTACTTTTGAACTAATCCATGGCGCAAATGCATATATTTGTTGCATATTTTCTGTTGAGTATAAAATGAGATGGTCCGATAAATGATCGGATGTAAGGTACAGTACCCCTTTAAGTCGTAAGATTCCAGAACATCTCCAACGACAGATGATTCCACCATGCACGAAGTGACTACATATGTCAACTACAATCAATGATAACCTATCGCATCGAACAAGCAGTGGCACTCCACTTAACACACCTGTCTTTTGTGTCTATGTTGACGCATCGATTGCCATCAGACATGCTGCGTAACTATACAGTTCCAATCCCCTAGCTTCGGTTCAACAGTCGGAATCTTCCACCTAATCGGAATTCAATGCCATTCGCCATTGTAGTATTTAACGCCCATTTCCGGTCCCCTCTGCCGTAAGCGCCATTAGGGGTCATGTTCCATTGGAAAACCATTGACTGGGGATACACGGTATCTGATCGCGTTCAATTGCAATAACAGACCATATCTCGGGATTGAATCTGGAATATTCTATTCGAATCGTTTTGCTCCCAAGAATTATGGGTGTGGCACCAGAGAGGTTTCACAAACTAACGGCTACAGTTAACCTTTTGTATAGTAAATACATTCTCCCAGTCAGTTAAAAGTGTACATATGAATGGTCCATTATTTATAGTTTGCAGGAATGTACAGATAATATAAACAGACCAATACATAACATAACAACAAGAGTCCTATTTATTGAAGGATATGTTTAGATAATAAGTTAAATTATGGTCATTTTTTAAAACTTATTATCTGAATATTTGGGATAACTACTCGTCAATGATGCTTTCGGATTGGTTATAACAGTCACAAACTCGCTGATCTCACTGGACCTCACAATTCGCCAGTCAACAAATACTGTCCAAATACGCGGAAGTCATGGAACTACGTAAATATGTAACTATGTTCCGCCTCCAGTAAGAAACCGCGTCGTTGATTGGTCAGAGAGCCGCGCAACATATCCTATGTTTACGTCTCGAGCCATCAACATAAGGGAAACCAAGACAGCCGTTTCATCGTCTCCCGCTGGCCTGCTTTTTTCATGACGTCACTTGCGTTGAACAACGTTATGGCGAGAGCGATAGGAGATTTTGACATTTTATGCTGATCATTCTTCGGAATAAATGTTAAATTTCTAAGAATGACCAGGACTGTCGGCAGAACATATACGTTATTGTGGTGGATTGACGGTAACATGGTCTGACATTGACGACTCGGAGCGTATGTTGAACATAAACTCCAAGCCGTCAATGTCACACCATGTTACCGTCAATTCACCGCAATAACTTATAATATAAATATTGTTATATGTGAAGTATAAGGTAGTTCAGTAAAACGCTTAGTCGATATCATATATTTTTGAACTATAACAGTAAGTTTTTCGTTTGTCTCGCGAGTTGGTGCCGAAGAAAAGAACTTCTGGAGTTATGTGGAGTATTCCAATCGCTGCGAGCCGGTCAACAAGCAATTTTCTTTTTCCTAAAAAACGTTGGCACTTGATAAAGAAGTGCATGGTAGTCGGTGAGCAACGTTTTCAGATTTTTTGTAAGGAGTGACACGCCTTCCTGGTGATTGAAATTTTTTTTGATGCTCGTTAATGGTGGGGCACAGTGAGCATATGAAATATGTGTGTATCTGCTGATGTTAAATGTGATTTTTCGAAGCCTCCCTATCGTCATTTATATGCTCCAAACGAATTGAAAGCGAATAATGCCCCGTGACGGTCCGAACCCTAAAATTATGCTCACCTTTATTACATCCCGGGTCCGTTCACGGGGATCAAAATTGTTTACTCGTATTATTGTATGTATTTGTTGACCATATGTTGCTATTTTGAGGTGAGAATGCAATCTGTTCAGTGCAAATACATGTATTTCAATGAATAATCCCTTCGATCTCAAATAATTTAGGTAGCTTACATGTTGTAAATTTAGTATGAGACATAAATACCACTTATAGCTGCATATAGCCTATTCGTCGCTTTTGTCCGAGACCATGCATCAACTATATACAACTGACGAAGCGTAACAGTCTTTGGCTGTATTGATCAAAAGGGGTGTAGTTTTGTTATTAAGCAAATGTGACCCGCCATATCAAATCCAGTCGAAAGTCGGGATTTTTTTTACCCTGTGCCAATGCATTATCTTATATATGCGAGTCGACCATAGGTCGCCTCGCATATATAAGAGAATGCATTGGCCTAACAATTTTTTATCATTTAAAAAAAAAAAAATTTCTTACAATTTTTAGGACATAAAATAAAAAACATCCATCACACTGCAGGGAGCCCCACACATATATAGAAGCATATAGAAGAGTGTCGTCTGCTCACGTTTGTCTGGGGCTCTGTATGGGTGAAATTATAAAATTGTTAAAGAATACAAGAACAAATTATTAAAATTGTAAAAAATTGTTAGGCCAATGCATTCTCTTATATATGCGAGGCAACCTATGGTCGACTCGCATATATAAGAGAATGCATTGGCACAGGGTAAAAAAATCCCGACTTACGAATGGATTTGATATGGCGGGTCACAAATTATGGTACATACTTTAAAGATCTTTTCCAGGAAGTGTTCCAACAATAAATATAAATTTGACTGTAATTATTGTCTCTGAATGAAAATCGGAAAATTGAAGGTACTCAATCCGATTCGATGGTCCCCATATCATCAGATTCCAACAACAACAACAACAACAACATTTAAAAAATAATAATGCTATAAAATTGCCCAAAACCTATTATTTATCAACATTTTGTTCATCGAAAATTGGCCGGATTGTCAAAATATCTGACACAAAAAAGCCACTTGATTTTAGAGTTATCCATCTTCATCCGCAATTGGGTCAGAGACAGTCTTCTCGTCGACTGTTTACTGGGCCTCCTAAAATTATCGATGGTGAAAAATAATAGATTTCAAACATCGATATCTGATCACTCTGAGCTTTGATGGGTGGGTTCCTCGACTCGAATCAAATATGTTTTACCCCCGAAGCCAAGGAAATAGTAATTTGCGAGCGTTAAGTTGGAATATGCATCATTAACATTTCCAGTGCGTCCAATCTAGGTTTCAGATTGCCACTGGAGTGAGAATGTAACCTGTTCAAATGACAAAACAATGAATGAATAAATCCCCCCAATCTCACATAATTTAGGAAGCTTACATGTTGTACATTTTGTATGAGACATAAAGACTATATTCTATATACGTCGAATTGGCCGATACTAGCAAATACTGTCGGCGAAGTGTTGGCCTTTGTCTGTATTGATCCAAAGGAAGATAATTTGGTTATTATGCAAATTGTGGGATATAATTTTAAGTTCCTTTCCGTGAACGTTATAGTTGGTCTCCTGCTATAGTAATTCTAGAGCTCAGTGTTCTAATCTAGTGGTATTTTCATCTACGGGAGTATACATGATTGAGGAAAATCGTTACGTGGGGTAATACGCTATTTACTTGGGGGTCATGTTGTCCGGCACACATGGATCAGGTAATTTACCGCCCCGTTACCCCTGTCTGTTCCCAACACAGCTCAACCGGAAATCTTCGGCTTCCACGCCGCGAACATTATCGACAACTATTTAGTTTCAAACCCAATTTCTGGAAAAATCGATACGTCACCAACAAATTCTATGCTCGACTGACAATCTCCATCATTAAGGATTAGGGAGCGGAAACCTGGCCATATCTTAGGCTCGCATATCTCATACATCAAGTCCGTATAGTTACCGATTTAGCTTACAATTGTCAGTATGCTATACATCTCTTGTCTGTGACAACAAGCAACGCCAAAAAGAGGCTATATGTGTTGTTCCGACGTCCATATGGGGATAAATAACTGCGCCAGGAGATTATATATGAATATTTACACGCATAATTTGCCCATGTGTTCCGTTATTATATCATAGCCACGCCAATTATGTCAAAATAATTAATCACATACGGAAATTGCATGGACTAATTCTAGTTATGACAGTGGCCCAGGAATTCACTGGAAATCGTCGGAACATAGCGACGATTATACAAAATTATTAACTTCGCGTGGTTATAGAGTGTTGTGTTCAGATCCTCTGAAAACAATTTAGATTTCATTACGAAAACATGTAAATCACTCCACATATTCTGTCGAAGTTAAATAATAATGATATTAAACATAATTATTATGATATGGATTTAAAGACATATTATGTACTTGTTCGGGTGCGTGAAACTGACTAGTTAGTATCTAGGCGCTTTGCCAACTGGAGGAATGTACCATTCTACTAACATCGCCGAAAATCTGAAGCAAATCGACCGTACCAATCCATAGAAAACATCGTCTGAGCTACCCTCAAATGTAAATATTTACTTCTCGATTCGGGACGTATCATTCGTCGATAAACTAACGAAAACGATTTCGCCATCGAGAGTCACTGCATTTAATTAATATATAAGAATGGCGGTGTGTGTTGTCAATTTGGATATACTAATTGTAAAAATTACTAATTTGAACAAGATTATTCTGCATTTATATTTGATCACCCTACTGGAGTGTTTCATATCACTTTAATTTTAATAACCTGATTTAATTAATTTAATCATGTAAATATAAGTAGTAAAACAAAATCATTATGGCGTAGATTTTGTTCGCGATCATTCATATTCCATTTTCTACAGTTTTTTCCTGAATTTTTCTAACGGTCGAATCCCACGACGGGAAACAAACGGTTGCGTGATTGAATATGAATGGAGAATACTCGTGCTCAAATTTAATTGGCAAGACACAATGCTATTCTCAAGTAATGGATCAAAATAAGCGAGTCTCGTCCACGGTATCATGCCATTCGTCCGGCATTAAGGATTAAATATTTACACTTGCGCGCAGTTCTGATATTGTGTTTTCTGAAATCGGACGGCCGATATTGAAATTTTTGGCAATATGTGTTAAAGTGATATGAAACACTCCAGTAGGGTGATCAAATATAAATGCAGAATAATCTTGTTAAAATTAGTAATTTTTACAAATAGTATATCCAAATTGACAACACACACCGCCATTCTTATATATTAATTACATGCAGTGACTCTCGGTGGCGAAATCGTTTTCGTTAGTTTATCGACGAATGATACGTCCCGAATCGAGTAGTAAATATTTACATATGAGCGTAGCTCAGACGATGTTTTCTATGGAGTGGTATGGTAGATTTGCTTCAGATTTTCGGCGATGTTAGTAGAATAGTACATTCCTCCAGTTGGCAAAGCGCCTAGATAAATATATAACTAGTCAGTTTCACGCACCCGAACAAGTAAATAATATGTCTTTAATTGTTACAAAAATGTCTGGGTAATCACAAATCAATGTTTACGACGAAATAAGCACACGATATCTGCAAAATACAAGAGACGTTTGATATGAACATGTACTATGTTTTGGAATAGAAGAGAACGAGGCATACATCATTGACGTGTTTAATATAATTGGCAATATCCCAGTGGACACTGTCTGGGAGAATACTAACCAATCTTACCCATTTAATCATTTAATACATGCATATGAACCAAATCAATCAACTAATTAATTATTCAACCAATCAATCAGCGAATAGCGATCAACAAAAGAATCAATCAACCAATCACTATTCACAATTTATCGAAATTAAACAGAACAGTTTTAATCGAACGGGGTCAGCCTTCATCGATCGTCATTGCCATCATTTGGCATCACGCGAAACCAGCGCCTGATACACCAAATAGATCGATCGAATATCTCAAGATGTTAGAAAAATTACTGTATGCAAACATACTCTGAGCCCTGGATCATCGGACATATCACACCAGCGTATTATCCATATATATATATATAGTAACCGCAAAACAATATGTGAAGATGTTAACCTTTCGTATAATGAACTACTACTGATAACAAATACGAATGGCTAATATTAGTCGTATACCTTTTTGGACGGTCCAAAAATATGTGACCCGCCATATCAAATCCAGTCGTAAGTCGGGATTTTTTTTAACCTGTGCCAATGCATTCTCTTATATATGCGAGTCGACCATATAGGTCGCCTCGCATATATAAGAGAATGCATTGGCCTAACAATTTTTTACTATTTTAATAATTTTTTCTTGTATTCTTTAACAATTTTATAATTTTACCCATACAGAGCACCAGACAAACATGAGCAGACGACACTCTTCTATATGCTTCTATATATGTGTGGGGCTCCCTGCAGGGTAATGGATGTTTTTTTATTTTATGTCCTAAAAAATGTAAGAAACATTTATTAAAAAAAAATGATAAAAAATTGTTAGGCCAATGCATTCTCTTATATATGCGAGGCGACCTATGGTCGACTCGCATATATAAGAGAATGCATTGGCACAGGGTAAAAAAAATCCCGACTTACGACTGTATTTGATATGGCGGGTCACATATTTTCGCGGAATTTACGACTATACGAGTCCGTTTATGAGAAAATAGTGCCGTTCAAACTGCTTGAACGCGCAGTAATTAGGTGATATGGTGCTGTTTGCCGTGATTATTTTGTACTTAACCCTTTCAGTGCCAGGGGCTGATCTCATCGGCCCTAATTTACGGTCTGTAAAATCGGCCCTGTGTCAGCCTGTGTTGAATTTGTTTTGGGTATGCTTAAGCATGCTATAGCGAATTTAAAAATAAACTGGTTAAAACCTTAGGGGCATGTTATAACTCAAAACTATCACCAAGTATTCATAGTAGTAATTTTGATGCCCATGAAAAACGTAAGATTCCCTGGCACTAAACCTACAAAATAAGTCTGGCACTGGAAGAGAGTAGAATATAAGAAAAAATTATTAAAATTGTAAAAAATTTTTTTTAAAAATAATAACAAATGATGAAAATTTGTTAGGCCAATGCATTCTCTTATATATGCGAGGCGACATATGGTCGACTCGCACATATAAGAGAATGCATTGGCACAGGGTATATGGGTTGATACAAAAATCGGACCTGGCACTGAAAGGGTTAAATATGTTGTTGTCATGTCTAAATCAGTGGTTTGGTCGATGATTGCGTATCAATTTAACCCTTTATATACTAATGCATGGCTGACCATATGTCGTTTGTTGAACTTATTATCTAAACATTTCCCTCAATAAATATGGCTCCTGTACTTATATTTATCGGTCGTCTGCTTATATCACCTTTACATCCCTTTATATAAAAAATAGACCATTCCTATGTACACTTTGCAACTAACTGGGTTAATCCATTTAGTATAGAAAGGGTTAAGTTGAACGTTTGTTGAACTTATTATCTGACCCCATCTCCTATGGGATAACTACTCGTCAATGATGTTCTACTATAAAACTGGTTAACAGCACACAGAACCAGTGTATGGATAACACACAGGCCGATCGAATACATTTATCTGAAGATGTTAGCAAACTTGATGCGGGCAAACAGACTCTGGGCTCACGAATATCGGAGAAATCCGTTTCCAAAGACAGTCAGTGCCATAGATACAATCTGATGATTGACCCATGATAAATCGCCTGCTCAGCAATATATCTGGGGGTTATGTTTACACCCAGTCGTATTATCTGTTAGAGGTTTCGCTCTCAGGATGATTAAACCACATAGCCATTGTAATTATTGTACTACGCGTAGCTCAGTAATGGTCGTCAATATTGTGAAAATAATGGCTTCCCATCGAATCACTATGATTTGCAAAGACCTCCAAACACGACAAAAACTGTCCCTGGTTGGTAACCATCGTTGCTTGGCATCACCACCAAAATAGCAAAGACAGTAGCACCACATACATAGCTCAGTAGCATCACATACATAGCTCAGTAGCATCACATACATAGCTCAGTAGCATCATATACATAGATCAGTAGCATCACATACATAGCTCAGTAGCATCACATACATAGCTCAGTGGCATCACATACATAGCTCGTAGCATCACATACATAGCTCAGTAGCATCACATACATAGCTCAGTAGCATCACATACATAGCTCAGTGGCATCACATACATAGCTCAGTAGCATCACATACATAGCTCAGTAGCATCACATACATAGCTCAGTAGCATCACATACACAGCTCAGTAGCATCACATACATAGCTCAGTGGCATCACATACATAGCTCAGTAGCATCACATACATAGCTCAGTAGCATCACATACATAGCTCAGTAGCATCACATACATAGCTCAGTGGCATCACATACATAACTCAGTAGCATCACATACATAGCTCAGTAGCATCACATACATAGCTCAGTAGCACCACATACATAGCTCAGTAGCATCACATACACAGCTCAGTAGCATCACATACATAGCTCAGTAGCATCACATACATAGCTCAGTTGCATCACATACATAGCTCAGTAGCATCACATACATAGCTCAGTAGCATCACATACATAGCTCAGTAGCACCACATACATAGCTCAGTAGCAGCACCAACATACTGCATGTACCGTACATCGTCGTATTGTGTCACCATAGTTGGCCACGGCTGCATTTGACATGGTACCTATATTCAGCCCATCATACACCAAACATGTCGATCGAATATCTGAAAATGTTAGCAAACTTGCTCGAGGCAAAGACACCGTGAGCCCAACAGAACCTGACAGAACCAGAAAGATCTTCCCCAAATGACACACAAGGCAATATACACTAATGCCCTAAATAATCGACTCCTTAACTACAGCAGAAATATCGGTAATTTTTCAGGATTTAGTCGGAAATATGGCTTGTTGCCATTCATCGGAAAGCTCTCGGTCAAAAATTACCAGACATATTTCTGCTGTGGTTGAGGAATCGATTATTTAGGGCATTACTGTATTTCATAGATCTAATCGGATGATTGACTTCTGCGATACCTCCAGGGTTATATGTTTACACCCAAGCGTATTATCCATAGACGAACGAAGGTTTCGCATGCGATTATTGAACCTTAGTCATGCGCATTATATTAGCTCTGTGTTTTTCGAAGACAGCGCAATAAAGTAGTAGAGACTGTCACGCCATAGGGTAGAAGAGACCAAGGATATAGAATGAACATAATTGACGACGTGTGAAGGAACTTTATGTGAATTAAATCAAACAACCTGCAACGGAAACCAAAACGCTATAATGAAACATAAAATAAAATCGGTCACACATATCAGACACTCTCGAAGCACGCTCACAGTACACTGGCGCCACTGTCCTTTTTTGGTGAACGTCATCGCTTTGTATCATATAACCAACATAGCTAAACCAGTAAGACACCAACATCAGTAGCGCTTTATAGTTGGCCGCTGTTGTAATTCCCATAGCGCACACTCAGCGCATGCTACATCAAATAGTCTGATTAAATATATGACGATGTTATCAAACTTGCTGGAGGTAAACAAACCGTGAGCCCAACATAACCTTACAGAACCGGAAAGATAAGTCTCCAAAGACGCTCAAGGCAATATATTTCATAGATCTAATCGGATGATTGACTTCTACGATACCTCCAGGGTTATATGTTTACACACAAGCGTATTATCCATAGATGAACGAAGGTTTCGCATGCGATTATTGAACCTTAGCCATGCATATTATATTAGCTCTGTGATTTACGAAGACAGCGCCATAATGTAGAAGAGACTGTCACGCCATATGGTAGACGAGCCCAAGGATATAGAATGAACATAATTGACGACGTGTGAAGGAACTTTATGTGAATTCAATCAAACAACCTGCATGCAACGGAAACCAAAACGCTACAAGGAAACATATAATAAAATCGGTCACACATATCAGACACCCTCGAAGCACGCTCACAGTACACTGGTGCCACTATCCTTTTTTGGTGAACGTCATCGCTTTGTATCATATAACCAACATAGCTAAACCAGTAAGACACCAACATCAGTAGCGCTTTATAGTTGGCCGCTGTTGTAATTCCCATAGCCGCACACTCAGCGCATGCTACATCAAATAGTCTGATTGAATATATGACGATGTTAGCAAACTTGCTGGAGGTAAACAAACCGTGAGCCCAACATAACCTTACAGAACCGGAAAGATAAGTCTCCAAAGACGCTCAAGGCAATATATTTCATAGATCTAATCGGATGATTGACTTCTACGATACCTCCAGGGTTATATGTTTACACACAAGCGTATTATCCATAGATGAACGAAGGTTTCGCATGCGATTATTGAACCTTAGCCATGCATATTATATTAGCTCTGTGATTTTCGAAGACAGCGCCATAATGTAGAAGAGACTGTCACGCCATAGGGTAGAAGAGACAGTCAAGCCATGAGGTAGAAGAGACCAAGGATAAAGAATGAACATAATTGACGACGTGTAAATGAACTTTATGTGAATTAAATCAAACAACCTGCGACTGCAACGGAAACCAAAACGCTATAATGAAACATATAATAAAATCGGTCACACATATCAGACACTCTCGAAGCACGCTCGCCGTACACTGGCGCCACTGTCCTTTTTTTGTGAACGTCATCGCTGTGTACCATATAACCAACATTGCTAAACCAGTAAGACATCAACATCAGTAGCGCTTTATAGTTGGCCGCTGTTGTAATTCCCATAGCGCATACTCAGCGCATGCTACATCAAATAGTCTGATTGAATATATGACGATATTAGCAAAGCAGCACCGGAAAGATCCGTATCCAAAGACAGTAAAATGCCACATACCTAACCAGTAGATTAGGGAGAACATATTCTATTTCTTATTCATACACACTATTAGAGACACATTGCAAGTGTATGGAAAATATAACATTGAGTAAATGGATATGACAATAAGCGGATGCTTATTGTGACAATTTCCGATATACAAATGGTGCATGGTATGGAATTATTTATGATGAGAATGTACTCATGAGACTCAATTCATTACTGTTGCTGCTTAACCATGTGTATATGAATGATATGATCTGTGTCTGCTCCCTAGGTCCCCGGGCCATCTTGACGTTAGTGATGCTTCGGGCTTCTGTTACACTTTATGTATAATGAATGATACAGTGTAATACCACGAAAGTGCATTTGGGCATTAAAATAGAACATTGAGTAAATGGATATGACAGTAAGCGACTGCTTTTTGTGACCATTTCCAAATATATTAGTGGTTTTATGGAATTATATATGATGAGAATGGTTGTAACCGTTGTATTAAATTATTAATGATGAGAATGTACTCATGAGACTCATTTCATTGTTGTTGCTTCTTCACCATGTGTATATGGATGATCGAATCTGTGCCTGATCCCTAGCTCCCCGGGCCATCTTGAGGTTAGTGATGCTTCGGGCTTCTGTTACACTTTGTGCATGCTGATACAGTGGTATACTACGACAGTATATTAGGGCCATCCGAAACACACCGCACCCCCAACTATACAAATAAACAACTCGTTATAACGACTTCCAATAACTCGTTATAACGACTTCCAAGTCGTTATAACGACTTTCGAGTTGTGTTTATTTCTACAACTCGTTATATACTATAATGCGCTTTCGTACAATAACCGTGCTCGTAACACCATGTAGTGTAGGTTACGTTGCGTCAATTCGTAGCATGTTTTTGCGAAATCTATTTGTAAGTTGACATCGGATAAAACTGGACTGTTCTTCAATACCTCTGCATGGGGTTATGTTTACTCCCGAGCAAATTATCCGTGGTATCCGTAGAAACAATGGTTTTGACCTCACAATTATCTCACATTGGGCAGTGTGATTATTTTAGTATAGCTCTGTATGAGTGATATAGCCGACCGACGTCCAAGCAGTGTATAACACATTGCAGAGGGTCATACAATAAATGACTGGAAGGTCATCCGAAGGATTCACACACACTTTGTATAATTACTCTGTCGGTCAAATCAATTACACCAATCGATCTTCAAGCTATTCATTATAATCATATACCAGTACATTGTAATGTAACAGTAATATCATAAACGACATTTCAAAACTACAGTAACAGTTGTAAGCAACATATTGTTCAAATTCATAAACAGTCTCCCAATAACAACATGTAGCGAGCGCGTGCACTTTGTCGACTTGAAGAGACGTAGGTGGTTCATTTATTTATTTGCATGGAGGCTGTAGTTATTGCTTGGTAAATCTTGGAAACCTTCGGGTAAACCGGGTGGTGATTTGTACTGGTACTTATGGGTTCTTAGTTGGTATATGACACTCTTTATGGGCTCCTGGAGGCTTAGTTGGTAAAGTGCATGGCGCATTATGGCAACAAAAGCCGTCCAGCATTAGT
Source organism: Siphonodentalium dalli (assembly GCA_032622095.1). Lineage (NCBI taxonomy): Eukaryota > Metazoa > Mollusca > Scaphopoda > Gadilida > Siphonodentaliidae > Siphonodentalium > Siphonodentalium dalli. The sequence continues at coordinate 183,817,750 of CP136069.1, forward strand.
AGAGCCGGTTCTAATCGAGATACGCGCGGATTTGTGACAAACACGCCGCGGGAGGATAACTTAATTCGTGTGGCTTGAATCTAGTAGATTTGTTTGTATCAATATATGTAAAATTCGTAAATAGCACGCAATTGTTCCAATTTGTGGTCCAAAAAGATCATTCACCAACTATACTTGTGGTTTGAACTGGTTTGAATGGCTAAACGTTCACAATTAAATAGTATATGTTCAAGGAATAAATACCTATATATACTTAATATAAATGCTGAATATTTTAGCAGGTGTTGAGGCAATCATGATGGAACCGCAACGAATGAACAACCTGTCGCAAACTAAACAGCGATAGCGTATATTTCAGCTGCCCCCATGTATACTCACGGCTATCGGGAAAGGTCACCCACGAGTCAGGTGATAGCTTGTGGAATCGGCGATGTTGAACCAATCGGAAGTTAGGATGTCGTTGTCTGATGACGTATATTGATGTTATATAGCATGTTTCGTGATTCTGCGATACAATGGATACGTCAAATGACGCACGCAAATAGAATTTATACGGTTTTAATAATTGATGTCTGGTTTCAAACTCGGAAGAACAAAGTGTCCATTCGCGTCTGATCGAGTGCGTCGGGACATGAGTCACGTGACCCCGTTATAATAGCGAGGATATAAAATCTGCACCTACTTGCCCGCACTGTAAATAGTGCATGAATATTGTAGGAAACCTGGGCGAGAACCTGTCTATACAGTGTAAATATTGTATGCAGAGTGTATGAAACAGGCTCGGGAACCTGTCTATACATTGTAAATATTGTATGTATAGTGTAGAAAACATTAAATGGGATCTGTCCACAGAGTGTCGCATGGATTTTAATAGTCTGGGCTGGACGGGAACCTGTTTACGGACTAAATATGGTATGCGGAGTGAATGAAACCTGGTCGGGGGGGGGGGGGGGGCAGTGCGAAACATGAATGTTGAGTCTGGACCGGTCGCGGAGTTGCCCACAGCGTTTGCATAATTAACCTAACCATGCAGGGATCCGTATATATATATGTTATGAATGACATTGGCATGAGGTAATTTTTATGTTTGTGTCTGAGGAGAGACGGTCCATACAACATTATGACAGATAATCTAAGGGCGAAAAGGGTCTTCATGGCGAATATGTGTAACGAAATATTTTTCATATTTCAGTTTCGTGATTATCCCAATATTGGCTGAAATTTTGACTAATCTTCGCTGATATTTGCATGACTTTTGTCTCCAATTAAAATTGTATTATTATCGTATTACATTCACACGCAACCCACCCCAAAGTTACTGACGTTAACACGCAGCAAATCATTTGCAAGACTACCCAAACCAAAAAGGAATATGGTCTTGCATCAATAAATAATCCTTTTCTAAATGTCACATGACACAGCACAGCAGATCATTTCGGACGCAGTTCACATCAGCGATTACATCCTCCGCCTCGCAAATTAGTCGCATCCTGCTGACAATTTAGAGCTTCCTGTTGGCGCCGATGTTCGATCATCATAGACGAAAATAGGACATCAGAATCAGAAGAAGAGATAAGAAAGGGAAAACCCAATTCAACTCAACAATACTTAAAGACATATTATGTACTTGTGCGGGTGCATGAAACTGATTAGTTAGTATCAGTTAAGGTGCTATGACATGTAACATTCTACTAACATCGCCGAAAATTTGAAGCAAATCGACCGTACCACTCGATAGAAAACATCGTCTGAACTACGCTCAATTGTAAACACTTACTACTCGATTCGGGACGCATCTATTGGCGATAAACTAACGAAAACGATTTCGCCATCGACAGTCACTGCATTTAATTAATATATAAGAATGACGGTGTGTGTTGTCAATTTGGATATACTATTTGTAAAAATTACTAATTTGAAGAAGATTATTCTCCATGTATATTTGATCACCCTACCGGAGTGTTTCACATCACTTTAAGATGAACAAATCATGTAACATTGTCGACTGAGTCTCACTAGCATCCCCCATCGTCGAAACATGAAAGGGTACAGAACATTGTCTCAGCGGAGACGCATCCCTCGGACATTATTTCAGACCATGTAAGGGTGTAGATCATGCCATGAATCTCTACTCTGGCTAACGCCCGATGAGATCATATTCCATCAGTACAAAACCTGGGAAATTTTTGAAGTTTTGACCGGGAACCATATAAAGTCGAAAAAATAACGCGAGGAATATATTTCTTAGTTATTATCTGTTCCTTAATAATGTAATTCAGTGTATATGAAGCTCGCAACTCTAAATTTCACGATTTTAGTGACTTTGTGAGCGAATTTACTTCGCGTCGCTTACAATTTGGGAATTTCTCCTGGGTAATTATTACTTCAATGTTTATTGCGATATCGGCTCACAAAAGTGTCGGAAACGCTTGCAATGTCGAGTTGGGAACTTCACCTACACCGAAGTACATTATACAGGAACAGATAATAACCAAGAAATATATTCCCCGCATTATTTTATAAGGTTCCCTGTCAAAACTTCAAGAAGTTCACACGTATTGTGCTGGTGCAATATTATATCTACGGGCGTTAGCCAGAGTATAGAGATTCATGGCATGATCTATTAAGTTTCATTATAACGTATATATGTTATGAATGACATTAGTGTGAGGTAATTTTCATGCTTGTGTTGCCATGGTGATCCCAACATTTGGACTAATTAAACCTATTTCATATCAAATACTCATTGACGAGTAGTTCCATAAGGAAATGTTCAGATTATAAGTTCAACAAATCCTTCTTATTATGTGTATCTGCCTGTCGTCGGCTTTTATTACATGAACATCCCTCCAAATGAATAACAGACATTTCCAATGTATAATTTTATAACTGAATGGGATTATCCATTTAGTAAAGAAGGTCTGTCAAGCTAGGTTACTAAAAGAAAAGCTTGGCGGTTTTTGAGGGAGGTGACTAAAAGACAAGTTTGGCGGTTTGAAATTTTTAGAATCGTTTTAAACGCTGTGAATTATGTTGGAATAGAACTAAAAAACCGCCAAGCTTGCATTTTAAATGCTGTTTTCGGGTGAATTATGTTGGAATAGAACTCAAAAACCGTCAAGCTTGGCGCCAAGCTTGGATTTTAGCCACTATCTCAAATCGGACGGAGTGTTCTTAACATGGTTGCGCTGATATTTTACATGAATGTTCCAATCAAGAATTGCATCTTACGTCTTGCACCCACGAATAACCCTCCCCAATGTTACACGACGTTAACAACCCGCTGATCATTTCCGACGTAGTGAACAACCGCGATTATACCCCATGTCTGACAAACAAGTCACATCCCGACGGATATGTGCTGATAATTGAGCGATGCGTTTTGGCATCGGTGGGCGATAGTACCGATGTATAGGGTCGGCAAATGACATATCAAAGCACATTCGATCTCGTCAAGTCTACCATGGATATCAAATCGATAGAAAAACACAGCGCCGACACAACAGCTTGTCCCGATGATACAATCTGAAGGGTAAGACAACGTTATATATTTGTGGGCAGAAACTGATCGATTTTTACACATTTCACGCCACTGATTTTTAAAACTACTGCGTGAAAGCGTTGCATGCTTTGAATAATTGTCGTGGAATAACGGTGTGAAGCGGCCAAGGATCTACGGATCAATGAGACTAATTATGCCTGGACGTTATTTAATGCAATGAAAAGTTTCCATCCTGTTTGTAATCCAGATAGGAGAACACTTCCCAAGATAATGTGTTGGTATCACACTGGTTTGAGTGAACAGGGAATAATAGAACATAATGTACTCTGCACCTAACAAATTGAGCTACTGATGTCCCTTAAAATCCGTATGGAAATCAACAGCATAAGTCATCTATACAATCATTGGTTGATTATTCCAATATATTCACGTTTGTTTTATTTTGAAACAAGGAAGTGTCGTTTTTTAAAGCAGTATGCACAATTTCTCTAGCGAAGTCACACCAAGTCTGAATTTAGCGTGTCTGACATTTGGAGAATGAGGTCCCCAGAGGATGAATATTTACATCTCGATTCGTGACGGAACAATCGGCGATAAACTAACGCAAATGGTTTCGCCATGACAGTGTGTGCTGTAAATTTGGATTAATATTCATAAAAATAACTACTTTGAGCAAGATTATTCTCCATTTCTATTAGATCATCAAATCGGAGTGTTTCACATCACTTTAATAGAGTGTCATTCACATGTTAATGCATTTATATCAGATATCATACTACGGTATAGGTATACAGAAGTATTCTCGCACAAATATGGACATTATTTGGGGAACACATCATTCGTGGAACGGTTTGATGTGAGGTAAAGGGGACACACAGGTATGGGTCTTTAATATGTCGAATATAAGATGAGCACACTAGCGAGGTGAACAAGCAGGTAACGGACTGAGTGACCGGAATAATAGCTGATCATCATGAATATATAATAACTCAAGATCGTATGGGAAAAGCATGATCTGGTAGGAAGTGATAGAGCCTTTATATTCTGTTTGTGGTGAATATTTAATGAGGTATTTACGTTATACACCTTAGGGTTGACCTTATGTTTGGTTCCAAGCCTTGAAATAGGGTGTTTGTCATTTGCAGAATGAGGTCCCCAGAGGGTGAATTTAGTGATGCTACCCCGCATAGCGGGCTAGCATAACCAAATTCACCCTCTGGGAACCTCATTCTGCTGAGGTGTAAGCAGAATGAGGTCCCCAGAGGGTGAATTTGGTGATGCTAGCCCGCTATGCGGGGTAGCATCACTAAATTCACCCTCTGGGGACCTCATTCTGCAAATGACAGACACCCTATGTCAAGGCTTGTTTGGTTCTCCCGTTATGGTAGTACCTCGTGACCAATCAAACAAACATCGTGACCTTACATGGAAGTTAGGTTTCATTGTGGAGATAAGACACGCGAGGTTGCTGTGAAGAAACTCGCCACGAGCATCTATTATTAAGGTCCGTATTCCGTTTTGAACTGATATGCATGTAGTGTTATATGTCCTTGAATCAAGTTGTGCGAATAAGTTATTATCAGTCTGTGTTGAGGCTGTCGAACTACTAATCTGCTTTTCTGACATCTTTTTGATCTTCGCGACGTATATATGAAACTTAATTTAGCTGTCAGAGAATTCCTTCTGTCTCTTAGAGGAGGCGGATCGGCTAAAAGGAAGATTTTAGTTTACGCAGTGTGAATATCTTTTCAAGAAAGTAATCCAATTATGATTGCACTGTATAGCTAAGTGTCCCAGCATGTCAATCAATTTGCTAGTTTGAATACGAAGCTTCATTGATTGATGCTGTAGATTGAGGAGAATGACACACTGTGGCGATGAAGGTCATCTCGACACCACATTAAGGTGGTCAAACCTGAGTTTAGTGTACCTGTCATTTACAGAATGAGGTCCACAGAGGGTGAATTTAGTGACGCTATCCCGCATAGCGGGCTAGCATCACTAAATTCTCCATCTGGGAATCTCATTCTGCATGGCATCATTAGCTATGGGAGACTCAGACTGAAGTTCCCAGTTGGTGAATATTGTGATGTGCACCATTTGGAAACCTCGATTATGCAATGTGTCGTCTGCCAATTTGGGGATATAGAGAAACTAAACTACAAAAGAAATAGAATCTCTGTGAAGAATGTTCTATATAAATTTGATAATAAATAAACTTTCCATAGAAGATGAGGCCTAAGCAGAATGAAGTCCACAGAGGGTGAATGTATGCAGGATAGCGTCACTAAATGCACCCTATGGGGACTTCATGCTGCAAGTGACAAGCGCGTGGTGTACATGCGAGTATGTGAGTCGACCATATGTCGCCTCGCATATATAAGAGAATGCATCGGCCTAACAAACTTTATATTATTTTTAATTATTGATAAAAAAAAGTAAGAAAAAATGGAAAAAATGATAAACAAATCGTTAAATAATGTAAGAAATAATGATAAAAAATTATAAAATTGTCTAGTTTACAATGAATGCAGTTGAGTGGCATCAAGTCTGTTAAATTTCCATCTGTGAGGACCTGTGCTTTCTGCGAGGGTACAACTACAACAACAACAACAACAACAACAACAACGACGACCACCGCTACCACTACTCCACCTTAAGGAGGTACGAAATAAAGCTACTTCGGTTCGCCGATGTTTGTCGCTGAACGCCGAGGGCATGATCCATGTGGTCGATACATCTCGGGATTCTTTATTCGTATCACATTGGCTCGAATAAACAAGGGGTAATAGAGCCGAAGGCAAATTGAAAATATCAACACAAGGCTCGAACTCCATGCATAATGTATTCACTTCCATTCCCGAAGGAACAGTCCTGTGTGGATAAGGCGATGCACCGAGAATTTCCGAACCTCGATGCACTGACATTCCGAGAGTTTCGGAAGAAGACCCTTGTAGATGCAACGATGCACCGAGAGTTTCCGAAAAAGTCCGATCCACACATGTAGATAAAATGACGTACCGAGATTTTCCGAAGAAGTCCGATCTAGATGCAGAGACGCATCGAGACATTCAGAAAAAAGTCCGATCTACATGTAAATGCAAAGACTATCGATCGAGAGATTCCGAAGAAGGTCGATCTGCATGTATAGATACAAATATGTACCGAGAGTTTTCGAAGAAGACCGATCTATATGCAAAGACGTGCCGAGTTTCCGAAGGAGACAGATCTAGATGCAGAGACGCATCGAGACATTCAGAAAAAGTCCGAGCTACATACATATGTAAAGACGCTCTCACCAGAGCGTACTTGTGGGGTGCGATCAAATTAACATATTTTTTTTCCTGACTGTTTTATTCCACAAACATCTCCGTTATTTCGTTAATATAACATTTCTCAGATTATGTGTTTTGCAAACAAAAGATCGCACCTCACAAGTAACCTGTGGTGCGTATAGCCGTACCGACCGAGAGATTCCGAAGAAGGTCGATCTACATGTAGATGAACAGACGTACTGAAAGTTTCATATTATGCAAAAACTCACCGATTTTCCTGCATCTTCCGAAAAAAAAAGCCGATGTATAGATGCAAAGTCGAGATTCCGATCCATATCCAACTAATTGTTTGTGTCAAGGTATAACGGAGAGGGGCCCATCAAGTTTTGAAACTTGTGCCCCAATCTATTTTCTATTATATTATTAATAAAGTATGTTTATACGAAACAAAATCTAACTGAAGTAGTTGAATTCAGATAGTTTGGGTTGGACTGGTATATATACAATGAATCATCAACATCACACGAAGCGTTTCGTCTGGTGGATGTATATTTATCTCAAAGCCACGCGCGATGAATACCAACATTGCACCTATTTGTCAACCAACTGTGGTGAATTGATCGAGTCAACATGTTATCGTATGTACCAGCGTCACGAAAGGTTTCCCAAGCTATACTTAACAAGCCAGTGTATGGGGCAGGGTTGTGGAGATATAGGGCATTGAAAGTGTTCAACAGTTGGAAATTCAATTGTCATGTATCATACCCGAAAGAACAACCGTGGATAATTTTATAGATTTGAAAATAGCTCGTAATATATATGAGGCCCCCACCCCCCTTTTCGTACGCCGTATTCCATGCCCTGTTATGAGGTACGCCATATTCCGGCCCCTCTGTTAGGAGGTATTCGGTATTCCAAAAATACCGGCATTCGTACGCCGACCTTCCAAAAAACATATTATCTGAACATTTCCCTCAGTAAATCAAACTAATTCTGAAATTAAAAATGTTCTCGTCAGCTTCATTTTCACGAACACCCCTCCAGTTGAATAATAGACTATTCCAATGTATACTTTTATTACTTTTAGATCCTTTTATCATCAATAAATTATCTTATCTGATCTTAACTGGTACTCCGTATTCCATATGGCTGTTAACTGGTATTCCGTATTCCACCCTCTGTGTTAAGTGGTATTCCGTATTCCACCCTCTGTGTTAAGTGGTATTCCGTATTCCAGGGGGTGGGGGTGGGGGTGTTGGTCTCATATATAGTTATGATAGTTTATATCCTCCACCAACATTTAAGGGATATTATTTCGTTTTTTGACCGAGAGTTGAATATAAAATTACTAAAGTGTTGCCGCAGTGTCGTGAACTTTAGACGGAAATCGCTTTCAATCATAGGCGTTGTAATATCTTAACTATATTCAAATAGTTGCAACAGGTTGAGGTATCAGTGCAAAAAATGTTAACCTAAGTATTGGTAGCAAATTGAATAATCTAGGGTTCAAATGGCTTCATTAAGAAATTCGAAGCTGGACACAATGCAAACCATAATTATACATGTACCAAATCCCCGAGACGGAGCCTATAATTATACGTGTACTCAAGTCCTCGAGAAGGGGCCCTCTTTTCCACTACCGACTGAGTCTGGTGTTCTGTAAGCAACGATTCTTATAAGATAGGCGGGTCTGATGCGCTATCATCTGTATTGTCTGGAGCGAATTATCGACATAACATAAGCATTGTGGACTTATAAGAGAAGCATCATTTCGATTATCGACATATCTTCAGCTTTCAGTTAAGCATTCTTTATTGTTGCATATATACAACAAGGGGTTAACCCACTCTTTGTCATGTCTGGAACAAAAGTAGTTGGAAATTTGAGACTGGAATAGATTGAGCTTGTTATGGCAGATTAAATGTCCCGCCATTTATATTTAATATAGATTATATGTAATTATTATGTATATTATTATGTAGATTATATTTGTTTTAAACTGAGAGTCGAATATAAGAATATGTCCCCATTTGTAACAAAATGTACGCGGACAACGTCATAAGTAAAGTTTGAAACATTCCAATCATAGAGTAAGTATAATAAGGTTGGCTGTTTTCAAATATCTGGAAATCTAGGGATAACAGTGAGAAAATACGGGCCGCAAATGAAATAGTTTGGGTTTCATTAAGATATTCGAAGCTGGATACCCCAAGAACGAGGAATCCCTCTACAAAATCCCTGATAGAGAGCGCTCATTCTCGGGACCGAGTATATGTCCGGAAAGCTAAGCAACGATTCTTCTAAGATCGGCGGATCTGATACGCTACCTGGAGGGAATTCTCGATATAACATAAGCATTGTGGACTTCTTTAACCCTTTACCCAACAAACCGGCCAAAAACGCCCAAATAAAGCTTCAACAGCCTAAAATATCTTCTGTCTGTCTCAATAACACCATACAAATATGGATATCATTGGAACCAGTTCATTGACCACATTGTGATGGTTACAGTTATGCCCTGTGCCAATGCATTTTCTTATATATGCGAGTCGACCATAGGTCGCCTCGCATATATAAGAGAATGCATTGGCCTAAAAAAATCTTTTTTAAACACTTTTTACCATTTTTTCTTACATTCTTTAACAATTTTATAATTTTTAATGTGTTAAGCCAATGCATTCTCTTATATATGCGAGGCGACCTATGGTCGACTCGCATATATAAGAGAATGCATTGGCATAGGGCCGTTCTGTTGGGTAAAGGGTTAAGAGAAGCATCATTTTGATTATCGACTTGTCTTCAGCTCTCAGTTAAGCTCGCTTTATTGTTGCATACTACGCGGTGTTAACACTTTCTGTCTCGTGACTGCATGGAACAAAACAAAGTTGGAAATTTGAAACAGGCATATATAGAACTTGTTGAGACAATTTAAGTTTCCCGCCAATTATACTTAATGTAGATTATATTTGTTTTAGACCGAGAGTTGTACGCGGAAAACTTCCTAAGTAAAGTTTGAATTATTATAATCATATACCCAATTCCAATCATATGGCATGTAAGGTTTGACGTTTACAAATAGCTGGACAGCTTGGGATACCAGTGAGAAATTAGGGGTTGTAAATTAAATAGTCTGCGATTCAGTATGATATTCGAAGATGGATGCCACAAGATCGAAAATCCCTCTACCAAGTCTCTGATATATACAGGGAGCGCTCTTTCCCACGACCGACTAAGTCCGGTAAGCTAACCAATGATTCTTCTAAGATCGGCGGAACTGTAGGCTATCATCCGGATTGTCTCGGGGGAATTATATCGGAGAACCAGCCTTTCGATTATCGACATAACTTTAGCTTTCATTTAAGCCTACTCTATAGGTACATGTTGTACACGGGGTCAGTAAGTTTCCCGCCAATAACCAAATATTATATTTAATGTACATTATATTATTTTTTACAGAGAATTAAATATCAGAATATGTTCCTATACTTGTAATAAAATGTATATATGCGGAAAACCCCCTAAGTAAAGTTTGAAACATTCCAATCATATGGTATGTAAGTTTTGAGGTTTTCAAATAGCTGGAAAGCTTGAGATTCAAGTGAGAAAATTTGGTTGCAAATGAAATGGTCTGGGATTCAGTAAGATATGGAAGCCCCAAGAACGAAGATTCCCTCTACTACATCCATGACTGGGAGCGCTCATTCTCGCTAAGCAATGATTCTTCTAGATCGGCGGGTCTGATACGCTACCATCCGTATTGTCTGGAGGGAATTCGCGTCGTAACATAAGCACTAAAGACTTATATCGTAGAACCAACCTTTCCATTATCGACATAACTTTAGCTTTCAGTTAAGCCTACTCTATATCGTTACATCCTATATCGGTACATACACGGGGTTAACCAGTTCTTTGTTAATGTTGGAACCCAAATAGTGGGAAAGTTTAGACTGGTACAGATTGAGCTTGAATATTTAAATTTTTCCATCAATAACCAAATATTATATTTAATGTACATTATATTATTTTTAGACCGAGAGTTGAATATCAGAATATCAGAATATGTCCATACTTGTAAGAAAATGCCTCCTAAGTAAAGTTTGAAACATTCCAATATGATATGGTATGCAAGTGTTCAAGTAGATGGAAAGCTTGAGATACAAGTGAGAAAATATTGGTTGCAATTGGAATGGTCTGGGATTCAATTCAGTAAGGCATTCGAAGCTGGACACACCACGAACGAACCATACCCTCTACCGAATCTCTGATAGAGGGAGCGCTATTTCCCCACGACCGAGTAAGTCCGATAATCTAACCAGTGATCCTTCTAAGATCGGCGGAATTGATACGCTACCATCTCGAGGGAATTCTCACCGTAACTTATCGTCGGATGAGGTATCATGCTACGTATATCCCAGACAGATAAGCATTAGGGAGTTTGATATGAGAACAATCCTCTCCATTATCGACGTAACTTCAGCGTTAAGTTAAGCCGGTTATCAAAGCCCGCTTAAATGTAACATTCCACACGTAGTTAACCCTTTCGTTATTGTTTTATGGCACCCTAATCGGTCATGAGCAATGGGGTGCCGCTATCCTGGGCCAACAAATACGATAGCCCGCCTTATAGACCAGAAGTTTATATTTGTTGCAAATGGTGAACACTGTGGATGCACTGGTTAACATGTAAGATCAACTTACATCCATACTCTATGGATTGCATCACAATCAACCATTCCTTATATGTACACTAAACCGGCAGATTAAAAGAGCAGTTAGCACTAATTTTCAACTAAATACTAGTAGCAAGTTGCGTCCGTACCGTATTGAATCAAGTTGGGCATGAATGGACGCGACGTCACATGACGTGATTTCAACCAACAAACGTCCTGTATTCAAGTTCCACAACGTGAATAGGTGTGCATGGGTGTAAATATAGACTTATATTCATACAACTCGACTTAACATAAACAAATAATTTCGAACAATGACTATAGCCCTTTATGACGAATTGCCAAAACATGGCATCGTTATAATTTACCCTTAACCATGGGCGATCATCTATGATGTTGAATTAACGAACCGATACGTATATTGGCGGGAATTTCACACAGGTCACAAGTTTATAGGCCAATATTTTGTTCAAATCCACCTGTCTTGAAGAGAGTTGGTATAATTAACTAATGGAATGGAATGATAATTATAGAGACCACAGATTACGGCGGGTTGTTAGAACAATTAGTTGGGTGCTAATTAGAGGTGAGGTAATCTTTATTGCACGGCGGCAGCTGCACATATCTACAATCTTAGACGTACTCACTAAACGGACAAGCCGGGGTTTGGAGGTCAAAATTAGTAATGTGCAGGTAAATTTTAGTAATATACACCCTTGGAAGGCTTCTGCCAGGGAGTCAGGACGTGGCTAGATGTCTCTGTTGGGAGGCTTCGGCCAGAAAGTCAGGGGCTTGGCTAGAGGGGCTCCGTTCGCCATATTTCTAACTATATTGAAGCAACCGAAATTTCGAAGTCCGAGAAATTCGATTATCGGGTTGGAGTTTTCCAACGAGTATTTCAAACTTTCCAAACGTAGTTTCTAACCTTACTATGGTTGGAACATTTCCAACTAATTGCCAATTCAGTTCAGAAATATTGGAGAATATTCTACTTCTAGTCAGAAAACAACACATTGCGCACTATTTTGAACTTGAAAATGAAAAGATCAGAACCACTTCAATTTAGTTGTAGTCAATATTTTCCAACTTAGGCCACTGTTTTTTTATTAGTTGGTTCGCGGAATTTTTTCTGGAAAAGTTGGGTCGGTCGGTCGGAAAAAAAAAAGGAAAAAAAAAGAGGATGGAAAACACTAAAATTTTCAAATAAAAGGAAAATGGTCTGAAAATAACTTTGTATCATATCTATTATCTTACATCTATTATTGGCATCTCAATATACAGCCAGATACTTGATCTGACTAGAAAAACAAGGTTGATATATGTTTGTAATCACTTTTAATACTCTTTAAACATAACATAGCGAAAAAAACCCCACAAAACTAGATGTTGATTTTATTTGACATTATACAGTATATACATTTTACATCCTATATGAATTTAATATAATATAGTGCCATATATGTGTAATATATATGTGAATTTATATTACATCTATGTGGCACTATATTATATCAAATGTGTATGAATACAGGAGAAGCCATGTAAAATATACTTTGAATACAGGAGAAGTCATGTAAAATGTACTTTGCTATAAATGTCAAATAGGTGTAATATATATGTGAATTTATTTTACATCTATGTGGCACTATATTATATCAAATGTGTATAATATGTAAAATATACTTTGCTATAAATGTCAAATAAAATCGTCAACTCAACAATTGTATCCAAATTATGAACTGAGCCTGAGGACCGACACCGGAACGCCGGGCTCCTCGATTTCGGTGACCCCTCGGTAAATTGTTCGGTAAGACCACCAAAGTAGTCACGACGAATCAATGCATCGTCCTCGACAAACGAGAACAGCTCTCGAACTGTTATTTTGGGATAAACACATTTCAGTTGTTTTCGTATGGTCTTGTTTTCCGAAATGACAACTGCTTTTCCCCATTTCGAAAAAAACGAAAGTAGCCTAGAGTTTTTCTAGATTACCTAGTAGCGGAAAACACGGATGCGAAACGTCGCCAAAATTAATCCGTTCCTACAAACGGTACACAAAGCGATCTTTTTTCATTTTTTTAATAAAATAAAATTTTGAGTGCGGAAAAAACGGGTCGGCGGCAATAAAAAAAGTTCGGAACACATTTTTATTTTTTTCTAAAAACCGAAAAAAACGACTCGGTCGGATCCGCGAACCAACTAATAAAAAAACAGTGGTGTGTCAGGCATCCAACATTTGTGACCAAATAATAAATAGGACTCTTTCTGTACTTTTATGATTTTTCGTCTGCTTTTTTCTTCTCAAAATCCCTCCAGATAAATAACAAATATGTAATCTGTTTTAACTGAGTGGGAGAATCCATTTAGTATAGAAAGGGTTAAAACGTTTGAAACATTGCTTTGACTTTGGCAAGTTGTTTTCTGAGTATAAAACATCCCAATACAATGACTGCCTAATACGACCAACGAATGCAATGACTCCCCAATACGACCAATGAATGCAATGACTCCCCAATACGACCAATGAATGCAATGACTCCCCAATACGACCAATGAATGCAATGACTCCCCAATACGACCAATGAATGCAACGACTCCCCGGTACGACAAATGAATGCAACGACTCCCCGGTACGACAAATGAATGCAATGACTCCCCAATACGACCAATGAATGCAACGACTCCCCAATACGACCAATGAATGCAATGACTCCCCAATACGACCAATGAATGCAATGACTCCCCAATACGACCAATGAATGCAATGACTCCCCGATACGACCAATGAATGCAATGACTCCCCAATACGACAAATGAATGCAACGACTCCCCGGTACGACAAATGAATGCAATGACTCCCCGGTACGACCAATGAATGCAATGACTCCCCAATACGACCAATGAATGCAATGACTCCCCAATACGACCAATGAATGCAATGACTCCCCAATACGACAAATGAATGCAACGACTCCCCGGTACGACAAATGAATGCAATGACTCCCCGGTACGACCAATGAATGCAACGACTCCCCGGTACGACAAATGAATGCAATGACTCCCCGGTACGACCAATGAATGCAATGACTCCCCAATACGACCAATGAATGCAATGACTCCCCGATACGACCAATGAATGCAATGACTCCCCAATACGACAAATGAATGCAACGACTCCCCGGTACGACAAATGAATGCAATGACTCCCCGGTACGACCAATGAATGCAATGACTCCCCAATACGACCAATGAATGCAATGACTCCCCAATACGACCAATGAATGCAATGACTCCCCAATACGACAAATGAATGCAACGACTCCCCGGTACGACAAATGAATGCAATGACTCCCCGGTACGACCAATGAATGCAATGACTCCCCAATACGACCAATGAATGCAATGACTCCCCAATACGACCAATGAATGCAATGACTCCCCAATACGACCAATGCATGCAATGACTCCCCAATACGACCAATGAATGCAACGACTCCCCGGTACGACAAATGAATGCAATGACTCCCCGGTACGACCAATGAATGCAATGACTCCCCAATACGACCAATGAATGCAATGACTCCCCAATACGACCAATGAATGCAATGACTCCCCAATACGACCAATGAATGCAACGACTCCCCAATACGACCAATGAATGCAATGACTCCCCAATACGACCAATGAATGCAATGACTCCCCAATACGACAAATGAATGCAATGACTCCCCAATACGACAAATGAATGCAATGACTCCCCAATACGACCAATGAATGCAACGACTCCCCAATACGACCAATGAATGCCACGACTCCCCGGTACGACAAATGAATGCAACGACTCCCCAATACGACCAACGAATGCAATGACTCCCCAATACGACCAATGAATGCAACGACTCCCCAATACGACCAATGAATGCAACGACTCCCCGGTACGACAAATGAATGCAATGACTCCCCAATACGACCAATGAATGCAATGACTCCCCAATACGACCAATGAATGCAATGACTCCCCAATACGACCAATGAATGCAATGACTCCCCGATACGACAAATGAATGCAATGACTCCCCAATACGACCAATGAATGCAATGACTCCCCAATACGACCAATGAATGCCATGACTCCCCAATACGACCAATGAATGCAATGACTCCCCAATACGACAAATGAATGCAATGACTCCCCAATACGACCAATGCATGCAATGACTCCCCAATACGACCAATGAATGCAATGACTCCCCGATACGACAAATGAATGCAATGACTCCCCAATACGACCAATGCATGCAATGACTCCCGAAATACGACCAATGAATGCAATGACTCCCCAATACGACCAATGAATGCAATGACTCCCGAAATACGACCAATGAATGCAATGACTCCCCAATACGACCAATGAATGCAATGACTCCCGAAATACGACCAATGAATGCAATGACTCCCCAATACGACCAATGAATGCAATGACTCCCGAAATACGACCAATGAATGCAATGACTCCCCAATACGACCAATGAATGCAATGACTCCCGAAATACGACCAATGAATGCGATGACTCCCCAATACGACCAATGCATGCAACGACTCCCCGGTACGACAAATGAATGCAACGACTCCCCAATACGACCAACGAATGCAATGACTCCCCAATACGACCAATGCATGCAACGACTCCCCGATACGACCAATGCATGCAACGACTCCCCGGTACGACAAATGAATGCAACGACTCCCCAATACGACCAATGAATGCAATGACTCCCCAATACGACCAATGAATGCAACGACTCCCCGATACGACCAATGAATGCAATGACTCCCCGATACGACAAATGAATGCAATGACTCCCCAATACGACCAACGAATGCAATGACTCCCCAATACGACCAATGAATGCAATGACTCCCCAATACGACCAATGAATGCAATGACTCCCCGATACGACAAATGAATGCAATGACTCCCCAATACGACCAATGAATGCAATGACTCCCCAATACGACCAATGAATGCAATGACTCCCCAATACGACCAATGCATGCAACGACTCCCCAATACGACCAATGAATGCAATGACTCCCCGATACGACAAATGAATGCAATGACTCCCCAATACGACCAATGCATGCAATGACTCCCCAATACGACCAATGAATGCAATGACTCCACAATACGACCAATGAATGCAATGACTCCACAATACGACCAATGAATGCAATGACTCCACAATACGACAAATGAATGCAATGACTCCCGAAATACGACCAATGAATGCAATGACTCCCCAATACGACCAATGAATGCAATGACTCCCGAAATACGACCAATGAATGCAATGACTCCCCAATACGACCAATGAATGCAATGACTCCCCAAATACGCCCAATGAATGCAATGACTCCACGATACGACCAATGAATGCAATGACTCCCCAATACGACCAATGAATGCAATGACTCCACAATACGACCAATGAATGCTATGACTCCCCAATACGACCAATGAATGCAATGACTCCCGAAATACGACCAATGAATGCAATGACTCCCCAATACGACCAATGAATGCAATGACTCCCGAAATACGACCAATGAATGCAATGACTCCCCAATACGACCAATGAATGCAATGACTCCACGATACGACCAATGAATGCAATGACTCCCCAATACGACCAATGAATGCAATGACTCCACGATACGACCAATGAATGCAATGACTCCCCAATACGACCAATGAATGCAATGACTCCACAATACGACCAATGAATGCAATGACTCCCCAATACGACCAATGAATGCAATGACTCCCGAAATACGACCAATGAATGCAATGACTCCCCAATACGACCAATGAATGCAATGACTGCCGAAATACGACCAATGAATGCAATGACTCCCCAATACGACCAATGAATGCAATGACTCCCCAAATACGCCCAATGAATGCAATGACTCCACGATACGACCAATGAATGCTATGACTCCCCAAATACGACCAATGAATGCAATGACCCCCCAAATACGACCAATGAATGCAATGACTCCCCGATACGACCAATTAATATAAAACATCCCAATACGACCAATGAATGCAATGTCTCCCCAATACGACCAATGAATGCAATGACTCCCCAAATACGACCAATGAATGCAATGACTCCCCGATACGACCAATGAATGCAAAATTGCGAGCTGCTGCGTGTGAACCCATGGCCTCGATTCCCCTTCTGTCTGACGACAGCGCTTGGTATGTACGAGAACACGTTTTTCTAGATTACCTAGTAGCGGAAGTGATGCAGAAAACACGGATGCGAAATGTCGCCAAAATTAATCCGTTCCTACAAACGGTACACAAAGCGATCTTTTTTCATTTTTTTAATAAAATAAAATTTTGAGTGCGGAAAAAACGGGTCGGCGGCAATAAAAAAAGTTCGGAACACATTTTTATTTTTTTCTAAAAACCGAAAAAAAACGACTCGGTCGGATCCGCGAACCAACTAATACAAAAACAGTGTTGTGTCAGGCATCCAACATTTGTGACCAAATAATAAATAGGACTCTTTCTGTACTTTTATGATTTTTCGTCTGCTTTTTTCTTCTCAAAATCCATCCAGATAAATAACAAATATGTAATCTGTTTTAACTGAGTGGGATAATCCATTTAGTATAGAAAGGGTTAAAACGTTTGAAACATTGCTTTGACTTTGGCAAGTTGTTTTCTGAGTATAAAACATCCCAATACGACCAATGAATGCAATGACTGCCTAATACGACCAACGAATGCATGACTCCCCAATACGACCAATGAATGCAATGACTCCCCAATACGACCAATGAATGCAATGACTCCCCAATACGACCAATGAATGCAATGACTCCCCAATACGACCAATGAATGCAATGACTCCCCAATACGACCAATGAATGCAATGACTCCCCAATACGACAAATGAATGCAATGACTCCCCAATACGACCAATGAATGCAATGACTCCCCAATACGACAAATGAATGCAACGACTCCCCGATACGACAAATGAATGCAATGACTCCCGAAATACGACCAATGAATGCAATGACTGCCTAATACGACCAATGAATGCAATGACTCCCCAATACGACCAATGAATGCAATGACTCCCCAATACGACCAATGAATGCAATGACTCCCCAATACGACCAATGAATGCAATGACTCCCCAATACGACCAATGAATGCAATGACTCCCCAATACGACCAATGAATGCAATGACTCCCCAATACGACCAATGAATGCAATGACTCCCCAATACGACCAATGAATGCAATGACTCCCCAATACGACCAATGAATGCAATGACTCCCCAAATACGACCAATGAATGCAATGACTCCCCAATACGACCAATGAATGCAATGACTCCCCAATACGACCAATGAATGCAATGACTCCCCAATACGACAAATGAATGCAATGACTCCCCAATACGACCAATGAATGCAATGACTCCCCAATACGACAAATGAATGCAACGACTCCCCGATACGACCAATGAATGCAATGACTCCCCAATACGACCAATGAATGCAATGACTCCCCAAATACGACCAATGAATGCAATGACTCCCCAATACGACCAATGAATGCAATGACTCCCCAATACGACCAATGAATGCAATGACTCCCCAATACGACAAATGAATGCAATGACTCCCCAATACGACCAATGAATGCAATGACTCCCCAATACGACCAATGAATGCAATGACTCCCCAATACGACCAATGAATGCAATGACTCCCCAATACGACCAATGAATGCAATGACTCCCCAATACGACCAATGAATGCAATGACTCCCCAATACGACAAATGAATGCAACGACTCCCCGATACGACAAATGAATGCAATGACTCCCCGATACGACAAATGAATGCAATGACTCCCCAATACGACCAATGAATGCAATGACTCCCCAATACGACCAATGAATGCAATGACTCCCCGGTACGACCAATGAATGCAATGACTCCCCAATACGACCAATGAATGCAATGACTCCCCAATACGACCAATGAATGCAATGACTCCCCAATACGACAAATGAATGCAATGACTCCCCAATACGACCAATGAATGCAATGACTCCCCAATACGACAAATGAATGCAACGACTCCCCGATACGACCAATGAATGCAATGACTCCCCAATACGACCAATGAATGCAATGACTCCCCAATACGACCAATGAATGCAATGACTCCCCAATACGACCAATGAATGCAATGACTCCCCAATACGACAAATGAATGCAATGACTCCCCAATACGACCAATGAATGCAATGACTCCCCAATACGACAAATGAATGCAACGACTCCCCGATACGACCAATGAATGCAATGACTCCCCAATACGACCAATGAATGCAATGACTCCCCAAATACGACCAATGAATGCAATGACTCCCCAATACGACCAATGAATGCAATGACTCCCCAATACGACCAATGAATGCAATGACTCCCCAATACGACAAATGAATGCAATGACTCCCCAATACGACCAATGAATGCAATGACTCCCCAATACGACCAATGAATGCAATGACTCCCCAATACGACCAATGAATGCAATGACTCCCCAATACGACCAATGAATGCAATGACTCCCCAATACGACCAATGAATGCAATGACTCCCCAATACGACAAATGAATGCAACGACTCCCCGATACGACAAATGAATGCAATGACTCCCCGATACGACAAATGAATGCAATGACTCCCCAATACGACCAATGAATGCAATGACTCCCCAATACGACCAATGAATGCAATGACTCCCCGGTACGACCAATGAATGCAATGACTCCCCAATACGACCAATGAATGCAATGACTCCCCAATACGACCAATGAATGCAATGACTCCCCAATACGACAAATGAATGCAATGACTCCCCAATACGACCAATGAATGCAATGACTCCCCAAATACGACCAATGAATGCAATGACTCCCCAATACGACCAATGAATGCAATGACTCCCCGATACGACAAATGAATGCAATGACTCCCCGATACGACAAATGAATGCAATGACTCCCCAATACGACCAATGAATGCAATGACTCCACAATACGACAAATGAATGCAATGACTCCACAATACGACCAATGAATGCAATGACTCCCCAATACGACCAATGAATGCAATGACTCCCCAATACGACCAATGAATGCAATGACTCCCCAATACGACCAATGAATGCAATGACTCCCCAATACGACAAATGAATGCAATGACTCCCCAATACGACCAATGAATGCAATGACTCCCCAATACGACAAATGAATGCAATGACTCCCCAATACGACAAATGAATGCAATGACTCCCCAATACGACAAATGAATGCAATGACTCCCCAATACGACCAATGAATGCAATGACTCCCCAATACGACAAATGAATGCAATGACTCCCCAATACGACCAATGAATGCAATGACTCCCCAATACGACAAATGAATGCAATGACTCCCCAATACGACCAATGAATGCAATGACTCCCCAATACGACAAATGAATGCAATGACTCCCCAATACGACCAATGAATGCAATGACTCCCCAATACGACCAATGAATGCAATGACTCCCCAATACGACCAATGAATGCAATGACTCCCCAAATACGACCAATGAATGCAATGACTCCCCAATACGACCAATGAATGCAATGACTCCCCAATACGACAAATGAATGCAATGACTCCCCGGTACGACAAATGAATGCAACGACTCCCCGATACGACCAATGAATGCAATGACTCCCCAATACGACCAATGAATGCAATGACTCCCCAATACGACCAATGAATGCAATGACTCCCCAATACGACCAATGAATGCAATGACTCCCCAATACGACCAATGAATGCAATGACTCCCCAATACGACAAATGAATGCAATGACTCCCCAATACGACCAATGAATGCAATGACTCCACAATACGACCAATGAATGCAATGACTCCCCAATACGACCAATGAATGCAATGACTCCCCAATACGACCAATGAATGCAATGACTCCCCAATACGACAAATGAATGCAATGACTCCCCAATACGACCAATGAATGCAATGACTCCCCAATACGACAAATGAATGCAATGACTCCCCAATACGACCAATGAATGCAATGACTCCACAATACGACCAATGAATGCAATGACTCCCCAATACGACCAATGAATGCAATGACTCCCCAATACGACCAATGAATGCAATGACTCCCCAATACGACAAATGAATGCAATGACTCCCCAATACGACCAATGAATGCAATGACTCCACAATACGACCAATGAATGCAATGACTCCCCAATACGACCAATGAATGCAATGACTCCCCAATACGACCAATGAATGCAATGACTCCCCAATACGACAAATGAATGCAATGACTCCCCAATACGACCAATGAATGCAATGACTCCCCAATACGACCAATGAATGCAATGACTCCCCAATACGACAAATGAATGCAATGACTCCCCAATACGACCAATGAATGCAATGACTCCCCAATACGACAAATGAATGCAATGACTCCCCAATACGACCAATGAATGCAATGACTCCCCAATACGACAAATGAATGCAATGACTCCCCAATACGACAAATGAATGCAATGACTCCCCAATACGACCAATGAATGCAATGACTCCCCAATACGACCAATGAATGCAATGACTCCCCAATACGACAAATGAATGCAATGACTCCCCAATACGACCAATGAATGCAATGACTCCACAATACGACCAATGAATGCAATGACTCCCCAATACGACCAATGAATGCAATGACTCCACAATACGACAAATGAATGCAATGACTCCCCAATACGACCAATGAATGCAATGACTCCACAATACGACCAATGAATGCAATGACTCCCCAATACGACCAATGAATGCAATGACTCCCCAATACGACCAATGAATGCAATGACTCCCCAATACGACCAATGAATGCAATGACTCCACAATACGACCAATGAATGCAATGACTCCCCAATACGACCAATGAATGCAATGACTCCCCAATACGACCAATGAATGCAATGACTCCCCAATACGACAAATGAATGCAATGACTCCCCAATACGACCAATGAATGCAATGACTCCACAATACGACCAATGAATGCAATGACTCCCCAATACGACAAATGAATGCAATGACTCCCCAATACGACCAATGAATGCAATGACTCCCCAATACGACCAATGAATGCAATGACTCCCCAATACGACAAATGAATGCAATGACTCCCCAATACGACCAATGAATGCAATGACTCCACAATACGACCAATGAATGCAATGACTCCCCAATACGACAAATGAATGCAATGACTCCCCAATACGACCAATGAATGCAATGACTCCCCAATACGACCAATGAATGCAATGACTCCCCGATACGACAAATGAATGCAATGACTCCCCAATACGACCAATGAATGCAATGACTCCCCAAATACGACCAATGAATGCAATGACTCCCCAATACGACCAATGAATGCAATGACTCCCCGGTACGACAAATGAATGCAATGACTCCCCAATACGACAAATGAATGCAATGACTCCCCGGTACGACCAATGAATGCAATGACTCCCCAATACGACAAATGAATGCAATGACTCCCCGGTACGACCAATGAATGCAATGACTCCCCAATACGACAAATGAATGCAAAGACTCCCCAATACGACAAATGAATGCAATGACTCCCCGGTACGACCAATGAATGCAATGACTCCCCAATACGACCAATGAATGCAATGACTCCCCAATACGACCAATGAATGCAATGACTCCCCAATACGACCAATGAATGCAATGACTCCCCAATACGACCAATGAATGCAATGACTCCCCAATACGACCAATGAATGCAATGACTCCCCAATACGACAAATGAATGCAATGACTCCCCGGTACGACCAATGAATGCAATGACTCCCCAATACGACAAATGAATGCAACGACTCCCCAATACGACAAATGAATGCAATGACTCCCCAATACGACCAATGAATGCAATGACTCCCCAATACGACCAATGAATGCAATGACTCCCCAATACGACAAATGAATGCAATGACTCCCCGGTACGACCAATGAATGCAATGACTCCCCAATACGACCAATGAATGCAATGACTCCCCAATACGACCAATGAATGCAATGACTCCCCAATACGACAAATGAATGCAATGACTCCCCAATACGACAAATGAATGCAATGACTCCCCAATACGACAAATGAATGCAATGACTCCCCAATACGACCAATGAATGCAATGACTCCCCAATACGACCAATGAATGCAATGACTCCCCAATACGACCAATGAATGCAATGACTCCCCAAATACGACCAATGAATGCAATGACTCCCCAATACGACAAATGAATGCAATGACTCCCCAATACGACCAATGAATGCAATGACTCCCCAATACGACCAATGAATGCAATGACTCCCCAAATACGACCAATGAATGCAATGACTCCCCAAATACGACCAACGAATGCAATGACTCCCCAATACGACCAATGAATGCAATGACTCCCGAAATACGACCAATGAATGCAATGACTCCCCAATACGACCAATGAATGCTATGACTCCCCAAATACGACCAATGAATGCAATGACTCCCCAATACGACCAATGAATGCAATGACTCCCCAATACGACCAATGAATGCAATGACTCCCCGATACGACCAATGAATGCAATGACCCCCCAAATACGACCAATGAATGCAATGACTCCCCGATACGACCAATTAATATAAAACATCCCAATACGACCAATGAATGCAATGTCTCCCCAATACGACCAATGAATGCAATGACTCCCCAATACGACCAATGAATGCAATGACTCCCTAATATGACCAATGAATGCAATGACTCCACAATACGACCAATGAATGCAATGACTCCCCAAATACGACCAATGAATGCAATGACTCCCCGATACGACCAATGAATGCAAAATTGCCGTGCAAATTTGCGAGCTGCTGCGTGTGAACCCATGGCCTCGATTCCCCTTCTGTCTGACGACAGCGCTTGGTATGTACGAGAACACGACCTTAGTTATAAGGAATAAATCACTCACGGCACGACACATTTATGAGATCTATAACTATGCCGTTTAATTAGACCGGAAATGGCCATCTGTTGCAAAGATTGATTTCTAGAATTGATCTCGAATTGTAACTGGCGCATTGCGCCGCGACGTACGTTCATCAGTTTATCTGCTCGGCACCATGTCCTCATAATGGTCAAGCCCAAATTAAATGATACAATTTACAATGCCTAATACGTTATGCAGCGTATTGACTGAACCACAAATGCCCTGTTATGATGAATTTCATAATCCTTTCTTTTCTACACTCTTGAATAGTAGTTCCAATTGGAGACATTCAAACAATAGGTCGTATGTTGAACCAAGTATCTGAACATTCCACATGAACGTAAACGAATCCTTCCAGCACTGTACTCTAATTTTGTCTGTCTGTCGTTTGCATATATTTCCTGAACATCCCTCCATAAGAACATACCACTCCATTGGACAAGCATATATATAATGGACAAGCACGCGTTAAATTATACGATAATGCCCAATAAGTTAAATAGCGTACCCTTGAACCAACAGGGCCCCATTCTTGGAACTTCTTTACAGTAGTGCACAATGTATGCCATTACTCGAGGGTTGAACTCCATGTGTTTTTTACGTGCATACCTTTATCTGTGCAGCGACATTTCCCCATTATAATTGTCAAGTCTAAACAAAATTATAGAATTTATAACGCCTAATACGCTGTACAACAAGGCTCACTGTGGAGATATCCTGACATTTCTCTACCCGATCTTTCCCAACCCACAAGAAATGACCGGTGGGTAATTCTCTTGACTTAAAAACACAATTTATATGCATAATATGCAAAAGGGATTGGGACACACATGTTTGCAACGTATATGAAGCCTCCCCTCCCCATATCATAGAATGGAACACGATGTTATCAAGATGACCCTACAAACGTATTTGCATGGTAATTGGTTTTCAGGTTTTCAATTTGTAATTTGTTTTGTCTTCCAGAGGTTATCTGTTGAGAAGTTGTAATTGTTCGCGGTGGGGAATGTCCGTTTTGTCGTTTTAAAGTGCGGTGGGGGGGGGGGGGGGGGGTGGGGAAATGTCCCGATATTCTGCTGGGGAGCTTATTTCAATTGTGTACCATAATTGAGGGTTGATTCGTGTGTTCATTTAAAGGGGATATATATATACGTTCCCCAATGATACAACACCCACTAACCAACAAACAACGCAGTGCGGGATGTGCGGCTTCATATTCATCATTTCCCCACTTCAAATCACAGGAAGTTTTATGCAAATCTCAAGTTTCATTTTCCTTTGACGAGATCCGTTTTCATTGTGACTGACACTGATATGAATGCTCTATCTGTTACTATATACATCTGATACACACATCCTAAAAGTAGCGATCTTTGTCATGTGGATCTTTAACCCTTTTATGACGGGAGCTGCGCTGGTGCAACATTAAAGATCGTGTGCCAGTGCATTCTCTTATATATGCGAGATATATAAGAGAATGCATTGGCACGAGGTTTTCGCAAAGTTTCAGGAAGCTCCAGGCATGGAGGGGTTAATAATTGTTGATTAACGTTATATATATAATTAACGTAATACCACCCATGATATTTATGAAGCAGAATAGCAGCTGCCGCAAACACAAGGTAGAATTATTTGTCTGATGGGAGATGCGATTAACCAGCATATAGACGTATATATTTTATTTTCACATCTGCGGATGCATGTTTGTTTACAGTGATTGTATTTGACGTTATAGTACATTTATAGTATAGTGAAAAAAAATTCACCGGGAGTCAACATGCTATTGTAAATAATGTACATATTGTAAATTGTTTTCTCCATATCTGTATTTATAAGGTGATGAGAATAAAGATTTGACGCCACCAATAATCTCCATGTCATGTTTTCACTCATATCCATCAATGGTATAATATATAGGAGCTTACGGTTGCTATGAGACAATGCAGAAATAGTTCTAACTAGTTTTACAGTGCCTGCCTATATGCTATAACACACGCGAGGACATACATTTTTTCGTCTTAAATTGTGAAAATTGGGACGAGCGTCACGAAAAATGGAAAACATTGTTATAATTTTAGATGACTTTCCAACAGCATCGCGTGCACAGGGCAAAATTTCAGTGATTATGATTTGACAACACAAACGGTCTATGAAAATAAGCAATTTAACAGTGGATGTATAAGTGTGATATTAAAATTGGGGTGAACACAGAATTGTTAAAGCAGCAAGCGACCGACTCATCAGTAGCAGTTTGGTAGAAAATATCTGCTAAGAAATGTTTGATTGACAGCTGTGGAAAGGTAAATTACACGCGCTTCTGCTACATATATGTCAACAAAATGTTCAAAATATTTGAAGAAAAAAAAAAAATAAGGATATTTTGATGGAAACAAAAGAAATCACGTTTCAATACAATAAGTACACATATAGGGGAACGACAAACAGTTGGCATCTCACTTTAATAAAGTTACACACAATTCTTCACGTCCGCGTGTAAACGCATGCACATTGGTGGTTAACTATAGTAATTCGGTAAAATGTATCCTTCTCCACTTCAGGTCGGCATGCATATGCACGGGGTCCATGGGGGTCCATGCATATCTGAAGTATATACAAGAAAGTTCATGCGTATCTCAAGTATATATATGGAAATCGATGCATATCTCAAGTATATATATCTTCATTTCCTTCTGACAAGATCCGTGTTCGTTGTTGTGCCCGACATTGATCCTTTTACAGTGCTGCATATAATACCCACATCTTAAACAAATGAAGTGGCAAACAAATGAAGTGACAAACAAATGAAGTGACTTTAATTAGCGATTACAGTTGGTGTATCTCTTCATTGTACTTTCTGTATAGATTTGGAGGTACAAAATATTAATTGTGAGTCGGACAGAACAAGACAAGTTAAAGATGCATAATCCGAATAACGCTCGCAAATTACTATTTCCTTGGCTTCGGGCGTCAACAATAATTGATTCGAGTCGAGGAACACACCCATCACAGTTCAGAGTGATCAGATATCGACTTTTGAAAACTATTACTTTTCACCACCGATAATTTTAAGTGGCCCAGTAAAGGTCGAACAGAAGACGGTCTCGGACCAAATAACGGATGAAGATGGATAACCCTTAAATCAAGTGGTTTTTTGTGTCAGATATTTGACAAACCGGCAAACTTTCGTTGAACAACTTGTTGATAAGTAACAGGTTTTGGGCAATTTTATACTTTAGGTTACACTGGTGTAAATAGGGTTCGGTTTGACATCTAGCGGATGCGGGAGGAATATATAGGAGAGAATAAAATAGACACTGGGCCCTGATTGATCAATAGCCTTGTGTGCTTTTTACATAAAAAAATTCGTCACACCACTTCCCTATGATTTCCCATAGGTAAAATAGCCATTGGCACAGGAATTAACCCTTTGTAGTGAAGTTTGAATTTTTTGTTGTGGTCCAAAATATAACAGTATTTTTTATGCGGTTCTGACACTAGTTACGAAAACACAAGATTTAAAGGCGAATTCCCTGCTAGACGGACATGACTTTTTTTGCGTAAAAAGTTTCCCCAAATGTAAATTTTTCAGATTTAAAGAAAATATTTGACCCAAATTTTATATTGCCAATAGTATACGTTAAAACGTTAGCACTGGGGCCTATGGAAAACATTTACACCAGTGTAACCTATAGTTGACTGTTGTTAGCAATATGTTTAGGCAATTAATCGATTCCGACAACGGGGCGGCATTTATTAAAACGTTGTTGGAATCTGATGATATAGGGACCACCGAATCGAATTGAGTACCTTTAAACAGCAGGAGCTTCTCTAACTAATAAATGGTGTGTTTTAAGAATGGGAATAATAGCACCCATTGCATGGTACATAGCTTTCATCAGAGTCCTACTTCTGTGCAACAAATTAATTCCGAGTACACATCTCCAGGTTAACATTAATTAACACATGGAGAATATATGGCAAACACGTTAATCAGTTTGTAAGTGTTTTTATCAACCGGGACAAAAGATGTGTTTATTTTTTATAACATTATCGCATTTTTAAATGAATAAATCTATCTTTTAAAACACATTGAAATGAAATTTATTACATTATCCTACCCTTATTCCATTCAATAAACCCATTCAATAAATTTATATAATTGTGATATTCCTACGTCTCAAAAATACTATGGCTTCCAATATTTTTCCAACAAAATCTACTGAATGAAGAGTTTGACAAATTATTTAATTAAATATACGACATGAAATACGTCAAAGAGTCTTTATTTATCTGGGACTATTTCTTTACGGGGGCAACCAACGCATAGTTACACGAAACGTCATCGCAGGCCTTACAGCAGACGATCTTAGTTTCACGTCCCATCTCTTTATTTAAAGTATATTTTATCGAGGGTTTGGATCATGTAATAAATAGAATCTACAAAACTCGTCCAGTAAATTAGGTCTCGGCCCAGTCTATGTAAACATACACTCAGATTCATACTGATACTGAGTCTATTGCATTCCCATCAACTTTTCATTTCTGAACGGTTGTGGGCTTCCCCCAAATTACGTCACACCGCACTAAATATAAATATGAAATTAGTTGATTGACAGGCGTAAACATGGTCACGTGCCAGTGCCGTCATGGCCGCTTCAACCATGTGAAGCCGATTCTAAGAATCGGAATTAATAGTTGCAGGGTTTGTGACTTTTCGTTCGGCGGTTGTTGTACTGACAATAACGGGAAACAGCTAGCTTCCGGGATCCAAAATAATTTGTACAATAACTAAGACGCAGATCTTCTTGAAATTATAAAAAATGTCTGTGGATCTCTTGGACTCGGAACGAATTATTTTTTAGATTGGCCAGGCGATTTGTCGCCCATGCTGTCAAAAAATAACACAAATCAACGGCCACGAATAAAAAATACATGAATGTCGGGACTATCTGCTAAAACAACTACAGAACTAAAAAAAAAGGTAAATGACATAACAAAACGATCTATGTCATCTATCAGTTCCCCAGTACCGGCAGTAGTACAACCGCAGCCAAAACGAGCGTAGAGCAACACAATTCTACCACCAACACCACCGAAACCCTCCCGACCTTACACAGCCGTATTATTAGCTCCAAAGATTGGCCAGTTGTACCCTAATTACAGTTGCCTGCAATCCAAATTCCGGTGATTCTTGATTTTAAACTTTCGACCGCTCGTCAACAATCTACTTTATTTGTCGATTTGTGAATTTCTCTTCCGGTATAACATGACGTCATGGATACTATTTTAACAACATTTAGCCACACCTTCGGAATTTCCACACCGAGAGCACGTGACATGTTACTAGTTTTTTATTGGGGCACACATTTCTTGGAGCTAAGTTTTGATTGGCGGTAATTACAAGGAATCCCGGGTTTGGGAAATGAAAACTGAACGAAAGGTCGTCAGACCCACTATTTTTTATATGTGGGTATGTAGTTTACTCCAGACTGGTCTCGGCCTTGCCAAAGTCTCGGTCCAGACCTAATTTACTGGACTCGTTTTGTAAATTCCGCTATAAACTGGGGACGAGTTGTAGATCCTCTATATATGCAACAGCAGCTCTTTTTCTTGTGTTTTTGGATGTATTAGTTAAAACATGCATTGAAGAGCATTTCCATATCAATTGTGTTGTTGTTGGAAGTGTCGGGAAGAGATAGAGAATCTTTAAAGTTATATAGAATGAACATAATTCCACTCATATTATTTATGAAGCAGACTAGCAATTAGCGCGTGCGTTACTGTAGATACGTTGAATTGTCGGACTGTAGATGCGATTAACCAGTGCATAGATTGTTAACTTCGTTCGCAGATGCCACCAACAACCCCCCTGTCAATTACACACGCTTCTGTTATGTCAATGTAAAGGTCAATTCAAATATATGTTTTCTTCGAACGCAATGGTGCAATGAGTGGTGATACAGTCATTAGTACGACAGACTTCGTTGTTCTGTCAATGGTAAGGCCGCGTGGATGATATATGGCGAGCTGTAGGCAGCATTTATATATATATCTGCGCGCGCGCCGAATGATCTACATACACATTGAAATGCAGAGACTGGGAGAATCGAAAGCATCGGCTCGGAATAGTCGTGATATGTTTGCTGTAACAAAGTTAAACCCCAATATATCAATCGGTTGGGAAAGAAAAATATGACTCCATTGATTCCTGATACTAGAGACAGTAACGTGGCTATTGGGTCTCCGTTTTGAATTTCAACTGCATGCACCCACTTTAACCAGGCATAAATTTTCAAGTTATAGAAGTTTCCTTTGCACCCCACCCGGCCATTTGGTTGGAATTTCCCAAATTGTACTACAAACGTTGCAACTGTTCGTAATTTCCAACACAACACCCCCTATTGTTGATAATTTCCAACTGATCGCCATTCAAATCCAAACATTTGAACAAAAGTACGAAAATTGTCGACTTTTAGTCTGAAGACACAACTTATACGTTTGGTCTTTAGAATTCCAACTAATATTGTGCTAGGCATGAACTTCAAACTATTAAACATTTAGGGGATAGTCTCTGTATAGTTTCACATGTAACATTGCTACTATCATATGGCCTCCAATACCTGCATGGTGACTCTTGTTTGATAATTGAATGCTATTCATACAGAGATGCATTTTTGCGTTCGATTTTTGGTGAAATATAGCTTATGCCTACAAAAAAAAGAGCAAAAAAACAAAAAACATAAATGCCAGGGAAATTTGCGAGTGTTTGAACGCAGTCCAAGGGTGCGTTCAGATAGCTGGTAAAATTGCTAAGCAACTTTTCATTAAATTCCCGCACATGAATGACTGATGAATGTTGAATTTGAGAACATGTCCCGATTGATTTATCGCTTATTAGAGCGATGAAATATCACGAATTGTTGTACGATTGATTCTTTCCAAACTTTGAATGTTAACCAGGGGCTGAGCTGGTGCAGCATTAAAGACCATGTGCCAGTGCATTATATTATATATGCGAGTCTCCCATAGGGAGCCTAGCTCATATAAGAGAATGCACTGCCTTACAAGGTCAAGGTAAATATTGTTAGGATAACGTACTCTCTTATATATGCGAGGCCCCTTATAGGAGAGAAGTCACAACATGTTTTTTGCAAAATTTCAGGAAGCTCCAGTCACTGAAGGGTTAATGTCGGGCAATTGTCAGTTGAATAACAACTTAACCCTTTACCCAACAAACCGGCCAAATAAAGCTTCAACAGCCTAAAATATCTTCGGTCTGTCTCAATAGAACCATACAAATATGGGTATCATTGGAACCGGCTCCTTGACCACATTGTGATAGTTACAGTTATGCCCATAGGTCGCCTCGCATATATAAGAGAATGCATTGGCCTAAAAAAAATCTTTTTTTAACACTTTTTACCATTTTTTCTTACATTCTTTAACAATTTTATAATTTTTAATGTGTTAAGCCGATGCATTCTCTTATATATGCGAGGCGACCTATGGTCGACTCGCATATATAAGAGAATGCATTGGCACAGGGCCCTTCTGTTGGGTAAAGGGTTAAGGAGTTAGATCATGATTATGAGATATAATGATCCACCGCATAATCATGGTATATATAACCATTACATTAAGCTCTAAGATATCACACAATTTCACATGATATTATACACAAACCAACGAAAATCACCATGGTATCACGTCCATTTTTGTTTTAGCGTAAGTTTTTTGTGGCTTGTTTTTTAAGCAATATTTACTATGATTCCCCCTCTTATTTTGCCTCTTAATTATATATCTTAATGATATGCACATTACTTATTCTATACACACTGTAATATGTGCAGGTATGAGACCTGACCTTTATATGTAATTATGAACCATGTAAATATCCCCAATATGTACATATACTCTCCTATGGTGGAGGCCAATAAATATTATCACTGCGAATGCAGTAAAGGCTGCGGACACGTACCACAGTAGCGAAGGCATAGTAGGTGTGACAATTTATTATGGTGGAGTATGGTGACAATTGGTTGTCATAATTAATATGCCATATCAAGCTATGTCACCCTCTGCAAATTCGCACAATGAGTCTACCACGCTCTACCAGCGACGGTCGATCTCTCAAGGATGTATCTACCTGAATGTCTTGTCGATGTTGATCTTTACTCAACACGCAGTGTTATATTTTGCATGCTAACACACAAGTCCACTTGATAACTTAATGAATAACCCATCTCAACAGCCATGATTGTTCTTACTAATGAAATTAATATAAGTAGATAAACATGCATGCATTGAGATCATATAAAACAAACGTACCACAATAGTGATATGTGAGTCAATGAGGAATTGCCACCAGGCCACGGCCAAACACAATTTTGGACGATCTATCGTGCAATTATATATATCGTCGTGAATACAATTTAGCAAAACGTAATGAGTAGAGATCAACCTTGGTGAAAGGCAATGGTTAATTGGTCCAGTCGACTCATTGTGCGGAAAATCAGCGGGCGACATGGATAGCTATGGCACAGCATTACGACGGACTAATTGTCACCAAACTCCACCATAATAAATTGTCACACCTACTATGCCATCGCTACTGTGGTACGTGTGTCCGCAGCCAAACTGTTGTGCATCACACTACATGCCTCTGTGGTGAATTGACTACAAAACTGTCAGCGTGTGAAACGTCCCCTAATCAACATGATCCAGTGTGTGGCTATCTTAATCAACAGAATCAATAGTTATGCAAAGTTGACCAATTCATCACCAATGACTGTTTTGTTGGATAGCAGAATAGCCGATAAATGGTGGGCGATGAAATACAGATAATAAATAACAATAGATAACACACTCCGACATATCTAGGAAAGCATCCAGCCATTATACATAAGCGTTCAACATTAAATAATTCAAGGATTGAACAAACAGTAGCGTTTTGTAGAAATCGACTTTTATGCCTCCATTCATCAAGCCTGCAAATAGTGTGTCTGTCATTTACATAATGAGATCCTACAAGGTAAATTTAGTGATGCTGTCCCGTACAGCATCACCAAATTCACCCTCTGTGACATCATTCTGCTTAGGCCTCATCTTCTGGACAGTATCTATAATCTCAAGTTAACATTGTTTTTAGTTACTTTTCCATTTTGGGAGTTTCTATATCCCCTAATTTGCAGAAGATAAGATGCATAATCGAGGTGGCTGATAATGGGTGAACATCACAAACTTCAACTGGGGAACTTCAATCTGATCGTAGGTTTCTCATATCAGTTGAGGCTTAAGCCAAATGAGGTCACCAGAGGGTGGATTTGGCGATGCTAGCCCTCTGTGCGGGTCCTGCGGATAGCGTCACTCAATTCATCCTCCGGGGACCTCATTCCGCAAATGACAGACACAGTATTAGCAGGTTTGCCATTCATATGAATTGTCTGTTATTAGCGACCGTTCCTTGTCGATAATATTCCGTAATTAGCGATCGCAAATGCTGCTCAGCACGAAGTCTACGCAGATGGGACAACTTAAGTACTTCAGAATTTAATGAGTGTGATTGCACAGCACAATACGCCAATAGTGGAACAGATTTAACCCTTTACCCAACAAACCGGCCAAATAAAGCTTCAACAGCCTAAAATATCTTCGGTCTGTCTCAATAGAACCATACACATATGGATATCATTGGAACCGGCTCCTTGACCACATTGTGATAGTTACAGTTATGCCCTGTGCCAATGCATTCTCTTATATATGCGAGTCGACCATAGGTCGCCTCGCATATATAAGAGAATGCATTGGCCTAAAAAAAAATCTTTTTTTAACACTTTTTACCATTTTTTCTTACATTCTTTAACAATTTTTTAATTTTTAATGTGTTAAGCCAATGCATTCTCTTATATATGCGAGGCGACCTATGGTCGACTCGCATATATAAGAGAATGCATTGGCACAGGGCCCTTCTGTTGGTTAAAGGGTTAAAGGAATATATAATCTCCAAGTCGCATATTAAAACCACTTGGTGATTGGAAGTCTCAAATAACACCTGCATACAACATAGAAAGACATCAGGACCCTACATATTGGACAGCTAAATTACTTCAGAATGTAATGCTTGTTATTATACAGCAGAATGCGTCAGTAATGGAATAGTTTAAAGGAATGTATCATCTCCAAGCCGCATATTAAAACAACATGGTGTTTGGCAGCCTCAAATGATACCTACATAGAACATAGACACAAAATTATACCTACATAAAATATAGAAGCAAAAATTATACCTACATAAAATATAGAAAACAAAATTATACCTTTATACATACAATATAGAAACAAAAACTATACCTACATAAAATATAGAAAGACATTAGGACCCTACATATTGGACAGCTAAATTACTTCAGAATGTAATGCTTGTTATTGCACAGCACAGTACGTCAGTAATGGAACAGATTTAAAGGGATATACACATGTACGTATAATATCCAAGTCTCGTGTAAACGTCGCATGGCGGTTAGGGTCCTCAAATGATACATACACAAAACAGAACGAAAGTTGGACCGCACAGATGGGACTGCTGAAGTATTTCACAATGTAATGCATTTGATTGCACGGCACAATAAGTCAATAATGGAACAGATTTAAAGGAATATATCATATCCAAGTCGCATATTAAACCACTTGGCTGTTATGATCCACTACATATATGCACATAATGAACGAATTTAAAGCAATATATTATCTGCAAGTCTCGTGTTAACGTAGCTTGGCGGTTGGGAGCCTCAATTGATACCTAATTAAAATATAGAAACAGAAATTATACCTACACAAACTATAGAAAGACATTATGACCCTTCATATTGGACAGCTATAAATTACTTCAGAATGTAAAGCTTGTGATTGCATTGCACAATACGTCAGTAACGGAACAGATTTAAAAGGATATAAGCATATATAACGCATATATAACACTTCGCTGTTAGGACCCTCAAATTATATCTGCAGAATGTAACGCTCGCGATTACACAGCTCAATGAGTCAATAGTGGAACAGTTATAAAGGGATATATAATATCCAAGCCGCATATTAAAACCACTTGGGTGTTACTATCCTCAAATTATACCTGCATAAAATACAGAAAAAAGATTATACCAACATAACATCTAGAGAATTGAACCCCACAAATGAGACAGCTAAAATCTGCTAGATTTAATGCGTGTGATTGCACAGCACAATACTTAAATAGTGGAGCATATAAATTAATGGGACCCAAGGCCCACAAGCCGCATATTAAAACCACTTGGCGATTGGTATCCTCAAATTATATGTATATAAAATATAGAACAAAAGATTATACATCAACTTACATAACAATATTGGAACCTACAGATGGGACAGCTATAATACTTCAAATTTTAATGCTCGTGTTTGCACAGCACAGCACAGTACGTGAATATAGGTTTATGCAGATTTAAAGGTATATATTATCTCCTAGTCTCATTGGGTATTATATGATCATCAAATTAATCCCAGTTCCGTTGATCAAAATATGTCGATAAAACGTGAACTACGTTTATGTAGACTTAATACGCAACGAAAGACTTGGATGCGGTCTTGTCAAATAAGAGATAAATAGACAGACAATTGCATCCGTTTGGTCAAGCTAACTTCACTAACAACCTATATAGCTTCCCATAACATAACTAGTTTGAATAATGCCACACGTTTGTGTTTGATGGAGGTTTATTGTTGTCCATGACTTAAAGATACGGGCGGCGTTGGCGGTGGGTATGCTGTTAAAATATTCACCTCCGTCAAAAACAGAAATATTAAATATAGACATACCTTGTTCTTATACCAATCAGAAATATGGCATAAAAAGTATGTTATTGTCAAATGTTTTTCCTTTGTTATGTAAACAAAAGCAAAAAACGTTAAAGAACCTGGCCTTTGTTTAGATCCGGATATGGTAAACATAAAGAGCGTTTATATCATTTGTGTGTGATTAACCAATAGAATTGAGCTGTTTTATGTAAATAGAAGCAAGACTTCTGTAACACGGGCAGGCTCTTGTTTACGTACACCAACGTACACCATCGTACGTCTTGACGACAATATATTATTTACGCGCTGATTATGTTTGGCATATGAACAAAACTATATATATTTTAATATTCCTTCTGTTGATGGCGATTTGAACAAATATGAATATTTCTGCAACGATCGCCACCCTTTAACATCCCTCCAAATGAATAATAAACCATTACGGTGTACACTAATTAACAGAATGGGATAATCCATTTGGTATATAATAAGGGAGGGTTAACATGGCATCTTAAAAGATGCGACAATAATTAAACGCTTTCACTTCTGGATAACGAAGTGCAACATGGGGAGATTATATATATACATTGCATAATAATATATAAAGTTTTATATATACATCTATTCACAAAGTAGGCCTCATGGGTCCGTCTAGTGACTCCAGTAAGAGTGCAATTAAGAGGAAAGTGGCCGTGCATGTGTACGATTATGTTGGCTCTGTTGGACTCAACGTCGTTTGAGACAAGAAAATTATAGCTACCCATAGAGCAAACACTTGCATAGCACGGGAGAAAAGTGTTACAACACCAAAGGCATCTGGATTTCGCTTCCAACAGTCAGTATATGTTGCGTAGATTGCATATTGATAGGGAGTTACATTTAATGAAGGTGATACAAACTTATTATTCCATCTCTGTTGTTGCCACATCCTTAACAATTAATACTAGCCGATGGCCATGAGATAACCCAGGATTGAGTGAAGTGCAACTAATTTTTACGTATATATATCATTGAAGAGAGGCGTGCCGTGCATGCTATATATATGTGACAACTCTCTAATGGTTCCATCCTAAAATTTAGACAGAAAATCGCGATTGTGAGAGTATGTGGGATATGATTTTTTTACCAAATTAAATGATTTATTAGATGAAGGTTTATTTATGATTTAATGTCGTTTCATCCGTTAACACACCAATATACTAGCCGAGAATACATGTATATATGTGTGGGAAAAAAAATAATATTTACTTAACAGACCACGGACTTATTCATCTTATATACATGGGGCGGGTCAGGCTTGGTCGTCAAACGGTCAATACTATTCAAGATATTCTATAGTAGTAATATTAAGTTATTCTCTTACTTATATTTGTATATATATAACAACTTTCCTAGCTTTCGTATAGTCTGAACTTAAACTTGGGGAAGCAGTCTTTATTTAATGCCATTGCCACTGTATTCGGAAATATTATATACGAATTCTTAATTCTCTGTTCGGTGCAATTCACATACAGAGAATAAGTTGCAAATTATGTTATACGAGAGCGACGAATCTCACCACGCTAACTACGGGGCTACCACCGCCCCGTCATGGACACAGCTATATTAGAACTAGTACTTTTATGGCAGAACAGTCAAAATTTTCGAAATGTTGAAGTGATACATATGCTATTTAAATTCCATTATTTATAGTGGAGTGGATGGCATTTAAAGCAAGATTGAATGTTTCCCACTTTAGATTAATGGCATAATCCGGTTACTTTAAAGTGGCATACAATTTAGAGTCAATTGACTCACTGCTGTGTACCATCGTGATTTCAATTGAGAGTAATAGTCCAGGTTTTGTCCAAGTTTGTCCAAGTTTTGTGATATATGAGAATCGATGATTCCAGTGGTGTTAATACCCCCATCTTGGACAAAGCTATAAGAACATTCATGATAAAAATATAAACAATTTCGGAATGTTGAAGTGATCCATAAATTCCCCAGCTATTATATTTATTTGAAGTAGATGGCGTTTAAAACAAGATTGAATGTTTCTACATAGATTAATGATATAACCCTGTTACTTTCAAGTGGCATACAATTAATAATCAAGTGACTTTCACTACTGCGTACAATCGTGAATACAATTGCTATAACCAGGTCGCCATCGCTATATTCAGTACATATTTGGCTCGATTGTTGAAAGCATAATTCAACAAAGATGAATTCACTCTGCCAGTCACTCAATGTGAAAGAGACTCTATTATCAAATTTAGCTAACTGTATGCCACACGAAAATAAGAGGATTACGCCTTTAAAGTTTAAATTTACAAGTTCTGGTATTTGATATACGTCGGGACAATATATAGGAGTCCCACATTGATGTTGTCTTTCTGTTAAGAAACCTCGAAGTAGGGATGTGGAAAATTCCTACCCAACATGGGGTGTGTTCAAATGAAATCTCCAATAGATTCCATATATAGTTTCTACCATGTCTCTACAGAGACTCAGAGAGAGCGGAATGAGCGCGGAAATTCGAAGTTGCAAACTCCCGATTAGAACGAATACCCCATGACCACGGTTGCGAATGCTTTCTCGGTGTATAGCTGCTGTGGGTGGTTTCAAGTGCAATTTGCACCAGGTTCAATTGAATGTCAGGACATGTCATCCAAAGCCGTACATGTACGAATTTTTCAAAAACTCGAGGGGATTGGGCGTACGTCAAAATAAACAGTATTAAGTGTTCGCAAATTCACGTCATCTGACAATGTTTCCATTGCGAGTACACGCGGGAAAACTAATTGAAACGACGCAACAGTGGCATCTCCACGAAAGCTCGAAGATTCAGCGCGATCGAACCGTTACCGCGTTCATAATACGCTTACCTTCAAGTGGAATAACGTAAAATCCGTTCAAAATCTACATAGAATAACCCATATCTGAGTGCAATGCGCTTCCTATCCCAATCGACATCGTGTCGAGATCCGCTATAGCGAAGAGTCCATTTCACCACTGGGTATATGCGTTTACAGCCCCATCGATTTTTGTACGTTCATGTCTGCCTGATGCTGTATTAATTTGCAGACGACTGCTTACCTCCCCCTTGGTAATTCAGATGAAGCCTCAATCACTGCTTTTCGTTCTCATTTCACAACGATGTCTGTTAATAATATAGAACATTTCGCTTCCCTATAGCCGTGTATACGTTGGGGACTTGTCTTAATTATGATAATTTATATAATTTTCAGCTTCGGGAGTAAACTGAGTGAAGTTTGCTGGTGCAATGACAGTTTTGTCCTCGCTCAATGCGAAGTCTGATGAGGATTAAGCAAGCATTGTACTCGCGAAAGCACCGTCTATTCTCGAATGTTGCCAATTAAACCCGCTTATTCGCAAAAGGTCGTCATGTCTGTACATGGACGTGTCTAGAGTGTCTCCGTTGGGGGTGTCACCCTTATAGGCCAGGCCAATAATGACCAATTTCGGGTAATGCCATTTACACCCCATGTGTTGGACCCAATTTTCCGGCTGGTATCACTTGCTTTCCAACTGTTGGAAATTTCCATCCTGACCAGTCCTGACACCATATCGTTGGAAATCGACGAAAATATTCAACAGTTGATAAAAAAAACAACAAATTTCACACTAACTGCTTGTTGAAAAATCAAACAAGTCATGTAAGAACAATTTCAACTTACTTAATGTTTGAAATTTCCAACTGATGTTGTGTCGGTCATGAAATTTCCCACTGTTGAAAAACTTAAGTTAAAGACATATTATGGACTTGTTCGGGTGAATGAAACTGATAAGTTAGTATTCAGGTGCTATGCCAACTGGAGGAATGCAGCATTCTACTAACATCACCGAAAATCTCAAGCAAATCGACCGTACCACTCCATAGAAAACATTGTCTGAACTACGCTAAATTGTAAATATTTACTACTCGAATCGGGACGCTTTTGTCGGCGATAAACAAACGAAAATGATTTCGCCATCGACAGTCACTACTTTTAATTAATATATAAGAATGACGGCGTGTGTTATCAATTTAGACAAAATATTTGTTAAAATACTACTTTGAACAAGATTATTCTCCATCTATATTTTATCACCCTACCGCCGTGTTTCACATCACTTTAAGATACCTACAAAACCCCCTTTCGCAACGTCTCTGATTAGGTGCGTTTAAAACTTATAGAAGACATGAATCTGTAACTTTCCGACAACGTATACATGTGAACAATATATCACCCGAGTTCCCACCATAAATCTACTATCTATACGCTATCTACATCATAAGTCGAGTTCACATTATAAATCTACTATCTCTTCGTTATCTATATCATAAGTCTACTATATATACGCTATCTACATCATAAGTCGAGTTCACATTGTAAATCTACATGTACTATCTGTTCGTTATCTATATCATAAGTCTACTATCTATACGCTATCTACATAAGTCGAGTTCACATTGTAAATCTACATGTACTATATGTCTACTATCTATACGCTATATATACATCATAAGTCGAGTTCACATTGTAAATCTACATGTACTATCTGTTCGTTATCTATATCATAAGTCTACTATATATACGATATCTACATCATAAGTCGAGTTGACATTGTAATTATACATGTACTATCTGTTCGTTATCTATATCATAAGTCTACTATCTATACGCTATCCACAGCATAAGTCGAGTTCACATTGTAAATATACATGTACTATCTGTACGTTGTCTATATCATAAGCTCAGAAGGATTAACTTTGGAAGGCAGGTATTTTATAATAAAAAAAAATGACTCAACCCACACGTTATAGCTGGTCAATATAGTGACGGAATATTGTCGAAAATATTTAGTCCCTTGTGATAATAAAATACTATATGTTCTCACCTGCGCTCTGTATCCAATTATTTTCTTTACATAACCGTTCACTGTAAAACATACACGATTATTGAAAGTTCCATTAAAGTAATTGAAAAGTAATTAATTACATTGTGTTTTGAATTGAATTGAATTTGTAATTAAGATTTTTGAAGGTAATGCGTAATTGACAGAACTAAAAAGTGCGGTTATTCTTCTTCCATCACATTCGGATTGATGACTTCGTGCCTGCTCATGGTTGGAATGATTTCAGTTCTGATGTCACAACTTTCGCACAATGCACTACTATTGATGATAATTACGAATAGGGTACTACGTCACTAGAATGTGTGTTCTTTCTATTAGTTGCCGTTTTGTCATATCCGTAGTTCCGACTGTTCAACAAACTCACACATACATCATATAGTAATAAATTAATAATGTTGAGATCGTTTCTCTAGTCATTAATGTGGGAGTTTACTCTGAGATTGTGTCCTCAAATAGTAATCGCCACGTGGCCTTAATTTCTATATATTAGTGGCAATCAAATCATTCATCGCCGTGAAACACAAGAATTTTGCGAAACACAAAGCGTTAAGCTACGATCAGATAACAAGATAATTAAGTACAAAATAATCAGGGCAAACAGAACCAGACCACCATGCATGTCCGTTTATGAGACAATAGCGCTGTTTAACCCTTTCAGTGCCAGGGGCCGATCTCACGGTCTGTAAAATCGGCCCTAAAAAAAAATATAAAATAATTGTTTTGTTTTTGGGTATGCTTTAAGCATGCTATAGCGAATTTAAAAACAAACTGGATAAAACCTTAGGGGGATGTTATAACTCAAAACTATCACCAAGTATTGATAGTAATAATGTTGATGCCCATGAAACAACGTAAGATTCCCTGGCACTAAACCTGCAAAATAAGTCTGTTAAAGAATACAAGAACAAATTATCAAAATTGTAAAAAATAATAACAAATGATGAAAAATTGTTAGGCCAATAAATTCTTTTATATATGCTAGGCGACCTATGGTCGACTCGCATATATAAGAGAATGCATTGGCACAGGGCATAACTGTAACAATCACAATGTGGTCAATGAACCGGTTCCAATGATATCCATATTTGTATGGTGTTATTGAGACAGACCGAAGACATTTTAGGCTGTTGAAGCTTTGTTTTGGCCGTTTTGTTGGGTAAAGGGTTGAACCGTCGGAAACATTTACGACGGCTCTTTATCAGTATTAGTCGACTATGCGACATGTGTCTAGTATTTGTTTCCGGAGCACATTTATGCCATTCCAACGAGTTATACATACCGGTATCGATATGACATATTCAAATGGCGCATTATAACACTTGTAATTGACACGAAACTACGGGAGATAGGCTACTTTCGGAATAAATTTCAAAGATCTCACTCATATGCCCTTGAAACAGTATACCATTTCTGAACCGTAAACCTGGATTGGATATATTCAATGTGTCATCATCTCTATAAATAACGGCAAATAATAACAATCAATCAATCCCGAAATAGATCATGCAGTTATTCTAATAACATTTCATTTTTTCGCACAAATGTGAGATAAAAGCTCTTTATTTTTACCATATCAGGAATAGAATAACAAGGAACGCACTTTGTTGCTACACATTGAAGAACAGAAGGGGACCAGACAATCTTAAAGTTAAGATATAAGTTATGTCTGCCTTTAGTCGGAAGATGGAATTGATATAGTCAAACCCCGATCCCAAAAGTTGGGGGTATATTGGATTACATGCGTCAACCCATGCGTCCGTCAGCGCATGGGTTATCAGATATCGAAGAAATTTGGTATGCAGTTTTGGCATCAGGGGAGGGGGGCTGTCAAACGAGGTTTCATTGACGTTGTCCATTTTAGGTTCAAGAGTTATCCCGCTTTGTTTATCTGAAAATGTTGGATTTCCGTGAGCTCTTATATCTCAACCGTGGGTTATCGGATATCGATGAAATTTGGTATGCAGGTTTGGTATAATGAGGGCTTTTAAAGGAGATTATGTTGATGTTCACATTTCCGTTCAAGAGTTATCCCTCTTTCTTTATCTGAGCATGTTAGATTTCCTACCGTCGTTCGTTAGAATTGTCCAGTAATTTGTTCGTTCATCACATTTTTTGTTTCACAATTTGGTTTTCGACCTGACCATATTTCAATTTTTACCATGGGATGGTGCAACCCCTTGTTTATATATATAATTATAAATAAATGTAATTGAATAAAATCTTGCCGACATGCAGGGATGGGTGTGTGGTATATGGAACTAAGGAATCACCGTCTGGCATACTGGCAGGGACGTAGCCAGTGGTTCTCGATTGGCGGGGTGTCCACTCCGAAATGCAAAAATCCCAGACCCGACTGCTGTAAACCAGTGTATATTTGCACTAATATGAACATGTCTTAAAACTTCAAGTAGATTACAATCACACAATCATACCGTAGTCAGTGTGGTGTTCTGACAATTGGTTCGAAAATGTTCACAACATTACTAGAACACTATTATACTGAATGGTTTATCTGAACTGTTTAACCCTTTACCCAACAGAACGGCCCTGTGCCAATGCATTCTCTTATATATGCGAGTCGACCATAGGTCGCCTGGCATATATAAGAGAATGCATTGGCTTAACACATTAAAAATTATAAAATTGTTAAAGAATGTAAGAAAAAATGGTAAAAAAATATTTTTTTTAGGCCAATGCATTCTCTTATATATGCGAGGCGACCTATGGTCGACTCGCATATATAAGAGAATGCATAGGCACAGGGCATAACTGTAACTATCATAATGTGGTCAAGGAATCGGTTCCAATGATATCCATATTTGTATGGTTCTATTGAGACAGACCGAAGATATTTTAGGCTGTTGAAGCTTTATTTGGCCGGTTTGTTGGGTAAAGGGTTAATAAATTATGATGTCGGCTAATATTAGTTTCCGCTGAACCGGACTGGAAAGCAAAATAAGATCGTCTTTCGGTGATTTATATTTTGGTGATTATCCGCATCAAATAAAGCTAGGAACGTCGAAGAAGTTGAAGAACCACGCTATCGTGTTGATATGTACGTAAGAACCACGCTATCGTGTTGATATGTACGTAAGAACCACGCTATCGTGTTGATATGTACGTAAGAACCACGCTA
Source organism: Siphonodentalium dalli (assembly GCA_032622095.1). Lineage (NCBI taxonomy): Eukaryota > Metazoa > Mollusca > Scaphopoda > Gadilida > Siphonodentaliidae > Siphonodentalium > Siphonodentalium dalli. The sequence continues at coordinate 183,862,289 of CP136069.1, forward strand.
TCGTGTTGATATGTACGTAAGAACCACGCTATCGTGTTGATATGTACGTAAGAACCACGCTATCGTGTTGATATGTACGTAAGAACCACGCTATCGTGTTGATATGTACGTAAGAACCACGCTATCGTGTTGATATGTACGTAAGAACCACGCTATCGTGTTGATATGTACGTAAGAACCACGCTATCGTGTTGATATGTACGTAAGAACCACGCTATCGTGTTGATATGTACGTAAGAACCACGCTATCGTGTTGATATGTACGTAAGAACCACGCTATCGTGTTGATATGTACGTAAGAACCACGCTATCGTGTTGATATGTACGTAAGAACCACGCTATCGTGTTGATATGTACGTAAGAACCACGCTATCGTGTTGATATGTACGTAAGAACCACGCTATCGTGTTGATATGTACGTAAGAACCACGCTATCGTGTTGATATGTACGTAAGAACCACGCTATCGTGTTGATATGTACGTAAGAACCACGCTATCGTGTTGATATGTACGTAAGAACCACGCTATCGTGTTGATATGTACGTAAGAACCACGCTATCGTGTTGATATGTACGTAAGAACCACGCTATCGTGTTGATATGTACGCAATAATGCGACACGATTATCTGCTGGATTACCACTGTAAGTGTGATCGCTGTTATGCTTGAAAAATAAAATCACCCAATCCCCCTGCTCTCAAAACTCCAGGCAGAGTTATCTCCCATCGCTCCGCTGAGATACCACTGCCACAAGGACAAATGGTAAGGATTTCTGACATGATATTAGTTTTTATGTTTTAGGATTAAAATTGTCTATGTCTATGAATGTCTATGTCTATGAATATCGTTATAACAATCCACCTTCTGAGCATACATATAATGTATACGAACTACTATCTCTCCATTGGTAATTATAAAGTTATAAACTATCTGTATTATAATTCATCGCTTTTAGGTTTTTCATTAAGGAGGTGCCCCATTCGTGAATTAAAAAAATCAATTTAAAACAGTCAATTTGAAGGGAAAAATCATTATCCTTTATAACCAATGTATGCTATAGTATTACAACACGTGTTTTGCAACAATGAATTGGTTTTAATGGCAGCTTCTTATTTATTCAATACTTGAACATAATGTAACGCATATTTTGATTTTGAGTGATATATTCAAATTATGAAATACTTATTTAAAAAAATAAGATTTTTTTTTTCATGTATGTCGATAGACAGTTTGGCAGTAAATATTTAAAAAAGCAATACATTATCTAGACTATGAACCCAACTAACGTCTGAAATTATGACTGTCTGCGAGAAAATAAATAAAATATTTTTAATTGCATGTTATTTTTTGGCGACTATTTTTATTGGGGAAAGGACCAAAAACAACAAATATTCAACCACGTTTCAATAATCTGGCTAAATACTTATTACTGATTCATTTTTTCAGACAATATGTAGTTTTATGGTGATGTTTCTTTCTTAAAAAATAGTTCTGCAAATGGCTGCCAAAAAATATGAAATGAAAAATGTGTTATTTATTTTCTAGCAGAGTCATGATTTCAGATGGTAGACTGAGAGCATACTCGAGTTGGGTTCACAGTCAAGATAATGCAGTGTGTCTTTTGAAAACATTTCCTCTCAAAGTCCCTATTGACCTACATGAAAATGGATGTTTTTTTAAACCTCTTGACATAATTCAAAAATATTTCTCTTATTGTGAGGGCAGACAGTTGTTTTTATAGTACTATAGCATACATTGGTTATAAGGGATCATTATTTTTTACTTCAAATGGATAGCTTGAGTTTTAGAATTTAAAAAAATTCACGAAGCCGATTGCACCAACATCAGTTATATATTAGGCTTATATGTCTCGGAATTGAAACACAGACCATTTGGAGCATGCTGTGAAAGACTGTTCATAGTGGAGTACTTTATATAAAGAGCTGTGTTGTTGAATCCATATGAAGATTCCAACCATTAGTTTGTCCATTGTTCCCTGTATATCGACTCCAGAGCGCGTTTGTGGAAAATATTAAATGGCAAGATGATAGCGATTATCTCAGTCACTGATGCCTATGGGGTCTTTGTCGTAACGTTTGCTGCATAAAGTATCTTGTAATGTTACGTGGCATTAGATGTTGTAAACTAGTTTTCTTGCGCATATTTTGATTATTTACGCGCTGCAACAATGAATTGGTTTTAATGGCAGCTTCTTATTTATTCAATACTTGAACATAATGTATCTCTTTTTATTCCATTTAAATTATACAACGTCTGTGATATTAATTGATTGTCAATAGTTTATGCACCTTGTTCACCAAGAAGCGAGATGGTTTTTTTGCTGAGGCTGTCGGATGTTTAAAATCGGAATTGGAATCTCTTTCTCTTTTGTTTTGCCAACATTAGTTGTTACAAGAGTCTCTAAGGTGCAATGCTAACGAAAACTGCCAGAGTGTGCATAGGTGGTGGCTTCGGCAAGTGTATTGAAGGTGAGCAAAATGAACAAGTCAGGAACATTTCTAAATGGAGGTACACTAACTTGATTTAGGTACCGAATCTTGACTGAGGTTCTGTGAGATTACACGAGTGCATGCAATCAAAAATATTGACACATGGCTAGTATATATACCTAAAGGGAAAACCACTCAGGCTGCTTATAATAAAATAGTTAAAATCACGTGACTATCTAATCCTAGACCACGCTTGTAATTGGTTGTTTGACATTTACTATTTCTCGTTCCCAACACGATAGTCCGCTTCCTAATTTTAGCACACCCATTATCGCCGGGGAAACCAGAAATATATTTTAATATGCATGCTATTTCGGGGAGGTAATTCAAAAGTCGTCTCAGCCTCGCTGGAAAATTTCAGCATTTTTCAAAAGAAAAAAATCGTAATATTCTAATATTTGTGATGATTTCTCCATGTTTGATGTGATGATTTATTCTTTTCATGTCTTTACTGATCACATCACTTAATATATTTTTTGTCATTCACTAAGCTTGCAAAATACTAAAATTTTGATACGACTCATCGGTTAACTTGACAAAATATTGTCGTGGTGGAGGAATAGTTGACTCCAAGCCATGAAATATATACATAACATGTGTTTGCCTATTACCTACCCAAAACGTGTAAACAGCGAGTAGGTAGGTCGTCTCAATAAATTATTATATTTTATCTTTCTTCGGTTTTAAACAAAGCTTTAATCTATTGTACCAGTATCCCACAACATCAGGTAAACATATCATTTTTGCAAGTGACAACCCAAATTATATACACTCGAGTGCCTATTATTATGCCCCCGACTTGAAGTCGGCGGGTATATAGTCGACGTCTCCGTCCGTACAAACATTTTGCATTATTGTTCAGCAACCGCTGGGCATATTTAGCTGATATTTGGTATTGTGATAGAGCAGCATGGGGGAACAGCTACATGCATAGCGCGGGTTTCGTCCACCCATTTTCACCAGAGTTATGGCCCTTTTTTTACTTAGAAAATTCAATTTTTTCTCTTGTTTTTTTGGGGTTTCCAGATGATAGCGTGAGCTTTGGTGGTACGATTGCAAATCCCGTATTTTTGTGGATAAGTTATATGAAAATACATGTCAAGTGCGAATTTGGGTATGATCTGATGATTTTTGCCAGAGTTATGGCCCTTTTTTCAACTTAGAAATCCATCCGTACGTCCGTCCATACAAACATTTTGCATTATTGTTCAGCAAGAGCTTGGCAGATTTAGCTGTTATTTGGTATGGTGATAGAGCACCATGGGGGAACAGCCACATGCATAGCACGGGTTTCGTCCACCCATTTTCACCAGAGTTGTGGCCCTTTTTTGACTTAGAAAATTCAATTTTGTCCGTCCGTACAAACATTTTGCATTATTGTTCAGCAACCGCTGGGCAGATTTAGCTGATATTTGGTATGGTGATACCGTCCATGCTTAATCCGAATTGCTACGGTCGGGGGCAAATGCCACGCGACAGCGTACCTCTTGTTAATAATGGTACATGTAAATTTATTTTTCCTGACGAAATTTGCACCTGTGCGATATGTGAAGCTGTCAAATTGTTTTATTGTTTAATTGTCAGTATGAACTGTTCAAAAATAGAATCATACTAGAGTTGACATTAATGGATTTATTTTTCAGGTTATGGCAGATCAAAGGCAAGACCCATCGATGCAGTTTCAAGTGAAATTGACAATGACTAGTAATTGTATTGGTGTGAGGTTGAGGTGTTGGGGCGGCATGTTCATCATAAGTTTCAGTTTGAACCGCCATGCAATAACGTCCTTAGAAAGTCAAGTGAGAATCCCATAATCTAAATTTAATAACATTGTATTATTGAAAATATACGGTGATGATGTTATGGTAATCAAACAACACTTTTCGAGAGCAGGGAGATTGCGAGAATTTTAATTATTTAAAAAACACTTTGGAATTTGCTACCCAGTTACTGAGTCATTTGAAACATTTCTCAGATATAGTGACTTCAAATTACAAGAATTCAACATGAGTTATTTGATAGTTTACAAACTGGTTCCTATTCTCCTGTAGCGTTATATTATAATTCTAGCAATTAGGGGTGTGGCGAATACAAGCCGTGGAATTAGCAATGCATCATGTATTCCATTAATATCCAAGTAATTTATATACAAGTATGTATAGCTGATTCCTAGGTTTGATATAATTGTTCATGTGAACCAATGGTGTGGATGGGGGAATCATTGCAAAATTCAAATATTGAGTTATTTTATTATGTGACTGTTTTAAATTCTAAACTAGAATGCACTCAGAGAGATGGCAACGTGCGCAAAAATGTAATAAAAAATAATAAAAAAAATAATTTCACTGTATTTTACTTAATTTAATTTAATGTTAGCAAAACAAGACAATTACAATCTTCAATAATTTTATGAGTATATAATAAATTATAATCACATTGATATATGTAAGGGAAGTATAACTGGATTATTATCATGGCCGGAAAAAAATGCATATTCCATGGGAACAAACAAAACAGAGAAGGAATAAGGAATACCCCTATTTATATGATGTAAGGAATAAGGAATACCACTATTTATCCACCTCCTACCCCGGTCTACTATACAGATAAAGCCCATCAGATAAACCACACCTCTATCCGTCTACTAGACAGATAAAGCATCCTCTACTAGACATATAAACTTAAAATATGCAAGGAAGAAAGGTTACAAGAACTTGGAGCAGTTAACCTCCAGCAGTGAGTGAGTGACGTCACTGGGTCGTAACAACGTTATGGAGCATCATTAGAACGGACCATGTTGGTTTCCGTTGTTAGTGACAGCGTCCTTAGAAACGTCAACATACACAGCGTATTTTCGTGCAACAACTTTCTAAAAGATCAAAGGATGCGCTCCAAAACGCACTCAAATAGAATTTTTAAATGTTCAGTTGGTGAAATCTATAACTTTATTAAGCAATTGGCAGTTTGTTCCTATATAAAGTATAAGATATTCTTCCGTGAGCTGGTAGTAGTTCATAAGTGAATCGGTATAGGGTGACACCAACCTACGAATCTGACTGATCGCCATACTGTTGCGCGAGCGCACGTAATGACTGTTACAACAAATCAAGAATATCCTGCTAAAGTAATAGTAAACACCGAGTAAGTTTCAGGACTTAGCCAAAAATCATTACATTTACTTCATTCTCTTTAGTATATTGTCATTATCGACGGTTAATGTATTTAAGTAGGTACTATCTTGAATCACAAACCAACAGTTTGTGATTGAATCGGAATGATGCTTTGAAACAAATTACACTGTAATTGCAGTAGGAAACAATATTATTCCTTAAAGCTGGTGGTGCATCTCTTCTGGGCCACAATTTTATAACACCATAATTATTTTAAATGTCGATCTCAAAAATACAATAGCTATTTTGTGAACGAAATACAGTTACAAGAATTGGTGCATTATATAAGGATTAACTGTCATGTGGACTGTTTTTATGGAGATGTAACGGTGTGGTAAGTGGACATAACTTGTGTAAAACCCGAAGGGTTTTACATACAAGTTATGTCCACTTACCTCACCGTTACATCTCCATAAAAATAGTCCACATGACAGTTAATCCTTATATTTATATACATTTAGCGAAAAAGCAGCTTTTGTAAATATATTTAAATCGAAAAGTGTATCGTGACAAGATCAGCCCAAAATACCCAATAGCACCCTTGGCAAAAGTTAATAGGAACAATTTCTCTTCATGTTGAAACACGATGATGTATTAAGTCAATCCTGCGCGAGTCAAAATGCGCCCAAAGCATTACGCGTTCGTCTTTCCAAACCTAATGACGTTTCGATGGTGTTATTAGCTTGGTGTTATGAGGCGTTACGCATTCACCGAGAAATAACTGCAACTAGCCACTTGGGCGCCGACCAATCAGAATGCTGGATTTAGTGATGTCAACACTTAGTGTGTAAATATTTGTCTATAAAAGCACAAATAGTGGTTTATTTCGATTGAGAGTTAGATCGTTGTGAAATTTACACTGTAGACAAAATGCAATTTGCAGTGATTAAGGGTGCTTATAGAGTTCTCTTCGATGTACCACAAACTTTCAAATGTGGATTTATGTTACAAATTAGCGCCTAAAACCAGCATGTTCTCCCGAAAATTCACACAGTATATGATTATGAAGAACTTGTTTAGGTAGATAATCTGCTTAGAATCGCCTAATTTTGAGTCGATAATGTGCTGACCATGAGATCATTTTAGTCATAGTCACATCACCGATTCATTATGAATAGATTCTGAGCAGATTATGTGCGGAGAATGACATAAATACGCTCTTTAACATGTATGTTCACTGTGATCAGCGCCATAAAATGATGATGGCTATGACTCGATTATTGCTTAATTCGGAATCAAATAATCACATTATTTACCTATTTCACATTATATGTCGATTATGTGCGTATTTTCGCGAGGATATTTTGTTAGAACTGTTCCGAGGATGCGATAAGAAATTAGAAATACATTTATATTTCATTTAATTGATATCAACTTTGACGTATTCAAATCATATTTACTATTTTATACCCGGAAATTATAATAAACTTTCTAGGAAGATATACACCATCTTTAAATAATTCAAAATAAAAGAGATACACCATCTTTACGTGATTCGAAATAAAAGCGTGTTTTATGAACTAATCTGATATCGAGTTGAAGCCACAGTATAGACTAATAGAATTGTGGTGTGGCAAATGTAGAGCTACATGTTAGTTGTCATAGTCATTGACGTCTACCGTCTACTCCATTTACATCGGGATAGTATTTCGCAGGATTTGTACTTTGGACTAAGGGACCTTTCTGTGGTTATATACACTTTAGGCTGAATTCTGGTCTCTGGTCTAGACCACCCTAATAATCACGGTGTTCCATGTCTGGACCTGGTCTCGATTTAGATTAGGCGGATTATTGTTCAATCAACGACGATCGGAGTATCGATAGACAAAGGCACACTTGGTGCTCCGATAATATGATTGTGTTCACGTTGCGAATACTTGAGCATTAATGTAACGGGTTATCACCGAACACGTGTGGTGTGTCGTCTTTACAGGGATGTGATTAGAGTGTCTCCATGTGGATGGTGGGGAGGTGTTGTCCATATTTCCAATGCGCTCCATCCTATGCAGACCGAAACTTTTCATGGGAAACTTCATTGGCACCATAATTTCCAACTGTTGAAAATTTTGACCAAAGTTGGGGGGGGGGGGGGTGAGAAACCCCAAACCCCCCATGTCGCCACGACCCTACCTTTATGTCTATTTATTATGATAACCTATTTTGATGTCAGCCGTTTGAGTAATTGTTTTTAGTTGAGTAAAACAAAATTGTTTCACGGCCGATAAAACCACCCATGGCCTATACATTGTTTATACCACCTCCCCATGCACACCAATTAAATTTTCATCGCAACAATCTCCTATTTCCCCCCGAATAATCAGTCTCAGAGACCACGCTTTTAAATCTCGACCAAAACTTATAATGGGCTAAAAAATGCGCCCATCATTTCAGTTGCCACCATTTCAATTTCCAAGAATCCAAATGGTAAGACATAATTGGAACAAGGACGAAATTTACGTTAAAATAAGAATTTCTCAGAGATTTCTGTGGACACAAGATAGTAAATTCCATTTTGTATTTCTTTTCCAACAAATGCGTTTAAATAAAAGAATCATAAATTTATATATTTTGAATTTTTTTCTTCTATTTTTTTTCGTCTTTACTGTTTTTTTTTTGCTTTACGTTTAAAATAAAATTACTCAAAAACATCAGTATTATTCTTGTTCAAAATACTGGAATAATCTACGTGAATGGGCGGTACGAGTATTCCCCATTAAGATTTCAACGTCAATTCTATAAATATGGCGGGAAAGCCCCGCATCCCGCCCATGCGATGTAAGACGAAAACGAAAATCCGATGTGCCATTTACTGTTATGCTGGGTCGCCCATGCTCATCCACAGCAAATCGCCGGGAAACACACATGCATGATTGCTACATTGTATACAACACAGTTATACTAGATTATTTCTAATGTCCAGTTAAAAGCCAGCTTGTGATTGCTCAAACTAATCACCATCGTGGGAATGACGAGCTTACAATCAAACTAATAATCCGTATTAGCGTTCTGCACCATAAATATATTCTCGAAACCAGACTTCGCAATTCTCGTCTCCGGATCAATTCTCAGTTTATACAAAAATCTCAGACCGGGGGGTGGGGGGGGGGGGGGCTAGATCTCAGTTGCAGACTATTACCTACAACACACATAATTATAGATTATATTAAATCTTGTCCAGTTCATATATAATTATAAACTTTCCTCTACACGACATAGCAATATAACACTATTCCCATTTGGTTAACATAAAGATATATTATTAAAAAAAAATACATATATTTCTATTACCACATGGTACGAATTATGAACAGACCCGACACAGGCTTGAATGACAGTAAGAAGGCAAACCATGGTTTACGTAAACCTGAGTTTCAAAAAGACGAGAATACGGACCAGTGCTCACCAATAATCCAAGCTTACTCCCTCCGAAGCTAGGTAACAAATCGCGATCACCGTGGTTACGGCCTGGTCTAGACTATAGTTTACATGAAACCATGGTCCAGACCAGAGACCAGAATTCGGCCGTTTGGTTCCACACGTCCCTTGCCATGTGAACCATATTTTCTCACTTATTGTAATTTTCGACATAACTATATCATATTTCATGTTACATTTGTAAAACCACTATATATACAGTAGATTGCACGTAAGAACTATTGTAACAACTAAATATGTCGCAGGTTTATACTTGATATGACATATTTCAACCCGTACAAGTCATTATCACACAATATTTAACATTAGTTATCACAACTAAATGCTTTAATGTTAGTTATCACCACTAAACGGGTTAAACTGCCCAAACACATGCTTCCACTAAACTGTAAACAAGTAGACCCTGGAAGAACACATTTAATATTTCAGAATTGCACGGCACTTTTTTTTACCAAAGGAATCCCACTATAGTGAACAGTGAAATTGACTAAATGTACAGAATTCTGACAACTCTCTGAGAAATCCTACCTTAATCGGAAATAGCTGGTGCAGACTCATTGTTCGTTTACAACATTAAACTCAACATTTAAATCTGTGATAGTGCGGATTTCATTTTCACTTATCTTCAACAGTTTTAGGTTTAGTTGCTTTTGGTTTTCAATTTCTGGAAAATCGCCCATGGGGTATTTCACATCTAACACTAATCTATTTTATTCTTCACAGATGCTTAATTTCCAGCCCTGGCCCTTTGTCGTGACTATTCTCTAAAAGGTTCTAAGTAATAAAATCAATACCCCATTGTTTGGATAGTAAAGAGGTGAGGTAAAAGTTAGACTTGTGTCTGCAGTGGCTAGCTGGCCCATGAGACAGAAAAGAATGTTCTTATCGCGGTGCATTTGACATCTCTTATAACTGGGTGGATGTCGACCAAATGGCTTCTGCTGTATATTGCAGGTTACTGGAAATGGTGCATTGGCATTTCGTATACAATTTCCGATTTAGACATTTAAGAGTTGTATGGCAGGTTAGCCACGACATTAACTTGCGACTTCCACCAAAGTATAAAAGCTGTATTTCCGTTGCTATTTGCACGCACAACTTTAACTAAATTATATTTGTTCTGGTTCCATGTCCCATTGAAGCTGTTTCATTGTTCTATATTGGTGGAAACACATTACTTAGTGGCAACACGTTTCTTCATCTCAGATTTCAATACATGTTTTCTCTACATCATATATGGTGAAGGTGTCCAGCTTCGTTTGGAATTCATGGTAGATGACGTTCACAGTGGATTCAGATTTATTAGCTTTGAATATATTTTCAAATTTGTTTTGACATTGTTCACATTTAAAATAAATGCAGCTGAGATTGTTGACTGAAGACACAACACACTTTCCATTTGTTTAAATATATCTGCTGTGATAAGAACTCGAACTCCCTCTGTTTCTATAAATTTGCCTTCAGCTCACACTTAGAATGTATTTGGCACTTGACAGTTTCGGTGTCTCACTCAAAACAACGAGTTGTATCAGGCGGGTTAATGATGTGTAATATATTATCATGGCTTTATGTATTTCTGATGGAGATTATGCATGGTGTCAAGGACAACTATTTTGTGCATCTTTGCGTTTTTTGGTTTCTTGTGTTCCAGATGTACTTTCGCTATTGACATACTCCAAATATAAATTTCTTACAGTCTGCAACTAAGCGGACGCAGTATCATTTTGTCTATATATCCAGAGCAACTGTTGCTTTTCTGAGTATTCTATGCTTCGTTAGTATTTTCCTGCAACTTATTTTAGTTTCTTGATTTCAGCTCATTAATTTTTTGATATACTTTACATTCATAGCAACAGCATATGCAAACAGCAACATCGTTTGCGTACCTGTCATTTTCAAATTTTCAGTTTGTGACTTTCGTATTTCCAGTCGTCTCTTCTGTGTTCTTTTTTCTGTTTGATAATAGTTCTACATATTTTCGACCATCTCTTTTCTAACTTAATCGATAGGGATGATGATGAACGGACACCAGGTGGATTTTCAAAACTTTCTATAATCATAGGAGTTGGAGCAAGACTGTCTACTGCTATCTCATAATTCGCCGATTTATGTTTCTTCCCTTGTGTTCCGTTTTCTTTTCTCCGTCTTCGCCTTAATGCTCTCTGATCTTCCACATCTAGGTCATGTATGGTTTTGATCTTTCTGCCTGTTTTTAGTTTCTTGTTATATTTCTCTCCTTCTGTCTATACCTATATTTATTCGGGTCAAAGTTAATGTCCAATTACTGATATGAAATAAATTGTCCTTTCCATTGGTCTTCAAATAAAACTACAGGGTGGATGTATTAGCAAACTTAGTACAAATGCAGTCCCTAATTGTAGTGCAGGATGGAATTTATTCACAATTTAGTCAGATCTTATGTTCTATACTGAACTGAATCAGATATTACATGCTTCATTTTAAAAGAAGACATCATTGAATATACAACTTCGAATTATGTGGAGTTCTAAATATACCCCTCTAAATTAGCTTGAAAAAAAAAACGTGCATACCCGAATAAAGGTGTACAGGAGGAATCGAAGCTTAAGACTAATAAATGCATGCACTGTATATTATTTCGATATGCACAGTGGGCCACATGAGAGGGGGTATCAAAACAAAAACCCGGGATACCATCGTCCAGTTGGTCGTCCCGTGAGTAGAATATTTTAGCCAATTTCGTTCCACAATGCATTTTAAAGACATATGGTGAAAATGCTCAAGAGACAATAGGGGATAATTTTAAAGGGATATTTTCTCCTGATTTCTCGATTCAAAACATTCCATTCACATTAATTTTCAGTTTCTGGGCGGAAATGTACTAAATTTATGACGTGAAGTGTCCAGAATACCCTGAACATCAAGTATAACACACTTTAATATCGTTTCTATAGGAAAATATTTGTTCCCTGACAAGCTTGATTTGTTATCTTTTGTTAGTCAGCAGCCGTTCTCAGCGATGTGTACCCTACATATCTTATTTCCCGAATTGGGGGAGGGGGTAGTCATGATTAGCTGGTGGGTGTAAAACAATTGTGCTCGCGGGGAGGACCCGACAGGAAAACACATTCCCAGTGTGGTGGTTCTCAGAACTTGAACAAACTAAAACCAATAAAAATTCAACTTTGTATCCGTCTCCCAGACCCCTCTGGTAGACAATTTAATTCCATGGTTTACGAATATTTAGGAGAAAAAATGTAAATAAAGGAGGTGAACAAGTCAACAAAACTGTTTTTAATTTTCAAAATTATGTGAGACATTATTTCTATAATAAACATATTACAATTTACAACATGGAAAAGAAGAAAATAGCAACAGATAGGACCTAACTTGATGCACCAAATTTCTGCCAAATGCTTTATACTTTACATACGAGTTTTACTATGACAGGAACCCGGTGCCAATGTTTCATGAATAATATAGGAGCACAATTGCAGGGCGGATACATAAATCAGGTTATTCATTTGTTGGCACTTTTAAGACACATAATACACCAATATAACTACTACCCTTTGAAAGGAAGGGAATTTCCGAATATTGCCATTTACAAAAATATGTCCAGCGAACTACTGCTACTGTTTTATAGGATTGCATTATACTCAGTTTACAATTTCGAGTTGGCCCAAGTTGTGATGCGATATCTTTACCACCATATCTGGGGTGTCATGTTACTCCCTTCAATTTGGGATGGTTGATCCAATAATCCCAGAATGGTACCTCAACAAATGACCCCAAAATCCAGGCAATAACAAAAGCCCTGATTCAGCCTCAGAACTTCGAATTTTCAAAATCCCTGGACCACCTCTCATACCAATGTTATGACAAAATCACATTTAGTTGAAGTGTCCAAATTTTTGACACATTATCAAATGCCTACTTCTCCATAGATTTCAAATATGGTTGGTAAAGCCGATGGGAAAATGTATTCAGGGTCACCGAGTGGCTATTCCCTCTACTGAACAAACTCCCTTTGAATTTTGATAAAGCAATTTAGTGAAAAACATGTAACCCTATCTTGGGCAGTGCATTGAGTTGTTTATGCTAATGGAACATCAAGATGTTTCTTTTTGCAATTATTCACCTTTTATACAATGTAGTTCTTGGTTACTATTTTACTGTTTTCTTGAAGCATATTGTTGGCACTTTTAAGACATGTTGTCAAAATTTAATTGTTTATATGGTCAGACTTATCGTTTGGGCCTTAAAATAAAACAATCTTATTTTGAGACTGCTATAGTGAAATTTGATCTATTTACCGATATCTTTGCAAGTGAAAATTGCCCAATTAATGAAATTAAATGAAATTGGTTTTGTGAATATTAGTTAGGATCACAGGTCAAGTTTGAGTATGGGTGAAATCGGCCCAATTTTATCGGAAGTATGGTCATTGTCGATTTGGAATTTGCTGGTTATTGTGGGATTCAGATAACTTTAGGTGTTTAGTTATGTTTTTTTCTTCAAATTTGTTATATGGATGCAGTCGGCCCATTTTTACAGGAGTCATGGCCTTTGTCGACTTATAATTGCAGATTTAGTTCGTTTCCAGATAACTTTAGTTATATTTTATATCCAACTGTTTTCAAATGTGGTATATAACCGGAGTTATTTTCCACATGATGACTTTATTTGTAGATTGTTTAAAAAATTGGTATATTTATTACTTTCTAATAAAATACATTTGAAACATTTTTGTTAATAGTTAATATCCCCTCCATCACAACCAGTATTAACAGCCCACACTTGATATTGCGATGGTATTCTAACCTACGTTTTGCAATGGGAAAATATATATTCTACCAACATGACATACTCTAGCATAGCTACAGGCACTCTCTTCGTTCATTATGTTGTATTTCTCATGTTTTAACATTGATTCGTTCCATACTTTTATTAGTATAAGTCATCGTTCGTATAAGTCATCGGTACATTCGCGGCTTTCAGTACATTTGTAAATGTTCGTCCATTTCTATCGCGTCAAAATATACATTATTCCGTAAATATAAATTAAATCACTTCTATGTTTGTATCATCTCATAATCTATCCGTGCTATGTATAAATAACTCATTTCATGTAATTAATAGCACGATATCGCGATATTTATTAATTGTTTTCATCACTTCAATCATCTCATTTTTTTCATGTCAGCGAGCACGCGATTGGCGGATTCCTTCGTTGGCCCGCCCATCGCTGTCAACCGCGCTCGTCAAACTACATTGTAGGTAGCAGTTGTAGGTATCAGTTTTGAAGATATGACTTGTGGGTAGCACTGGACGTTCACTTGTGGGTATTTTGTAGGTAGTAGTATTTAAGACACTACTACCCACATTTGGGTATCAGTCAACCGGAAGTCATTTTGAACAGGCGTTGGTGATACGGAATTATGATTTGATAGAGAACATCTAAGGTTATTGAGTGCTAGAAAGTTGATGCATTACGGGGATTAAGATAATAAACAAGTCAAGTGAACGCCCAGTCTATTCAGAGGCATACCTCCAGCAGCTGTAATAACTGCAATAACCAAGGTCCTGAATATAAAAGTTGGCCGTTAGAAAGATCACCTAATGAATTATCAACATAATCCGTGTGACAGTTGTCTATACCAATGGTCTATGATACTATATGTTATTGTTATCCAATAAATTGGATCATTTCATATTTAGTAGTCACGTTGATTGATCACGCCCTAATATAACCGATACCTCCAACACTGATCCAGCCAAGAACGAGTAGTCCCAGACACAAGAACTCAAGTCCAAATCGAGTACCAAAGGATGACCAACCAAGGCGCTCCAATTTTTAACGGGTTGGGAACATAAATCTGCTCGACCTTTTTCAGTCTTAAATATTATTGTTAAGACACACCTACCCTTCTACGTTACGAAAGATTACATTACGTAAGAAAGTAAAGTATTAATGAAATATTCATTTTTCAGTTGGAATTAGCTCATGAATATATAATTAACATACGTTCCGTCCTCAAATCACAAGACCTTAACAAAAACAGAATAAAAAAGAGTGTATTATGTTTTTCTCATTATCATTGCAAACTGAAGACAGGTATAAGATGACATTTATGTGTTAATGTTATCTTGATATATCAACACAATTAATTCATAGATGGTAAGCATGTTTCTAAATTTAATCTTAAGTTTCCCCCGAAATTTTTAGGACTGTTGTTATACATTGTCCAGATGTTAAATCCAGTTCAAGTTATTCAATGGAAACTAAACTTGGTATGATGAATAACCATCACATTATTGAGTTCAGGTTCGATTTGGGTCACGTTCCGGTCAATATTGAAGAAGTTATGCCCCTTTAAACTTAGAAATCAGTTTTATGTTGTAACTTGAACAATATTCAACAGAATGTCTTGATATTTGGTATAAGTTCTCAGTTGAGCAGATGCGGGCCAAGTTCGAATTTGATCATGGCCGGATGATTTTTGACGGAGTTGTGGCCTTTTTGTTTACTTAGAAATCAGTTTAGGGGATTTTCCGGACGATAACATGACAACTATTTAAGAGAATTTGGTACGTGATTCTCATTTGAGAGAATGCAGGCTATTTTCGATTCTGGTCATGGTCCGATCAGTTTTGAAGTTTTTTCGACTTAGAAATCTTAATGTTTGTGTTGTCCGGATGATAACTTGGGCAATATTCAACATTTCTAGTTATGTTTTTACATAGAAGAATGTATATTGTATCGAACAATAGTATTGCGAATCATATTACCTTCAAAAACGCTTCCAATTGTTTGATAGCCAACTCGTGTCTGATCTGGCCACAATCTAAAACCCAGCATCAGAAGATTTGAAGACACCAAATGAATTTTCTTTGAAGTTTGCCATTAATTTCTTTGGTAAAACACAAAAGGCAGCTGTAACTGTTGGCAGCTATTGCTATAAGGGCCATGTTTGTCTCATCATTTTTTTCAACATTTTTGTTATGGTTTGACCCCTTTGCCTTCCGGAATATCAATATATTGATTTTTTTTTCGTCCGCCTGTTGGCATACGATGCCAAAAATAGTTTAGTGATACAGCACTCGACTACAGCTATTTACGTTAAAAAGACCCGCCACGGCTAAACCGTCCGCTTGAGAGGAATTGAAAGAGATGCGATATTGAAAATGGTGTTCACAATCCGGATCTAAATATGGAGAATTTCCCTTAATGACTTTCATAGTGAGGTATATAGTGTCCTCATTCTCCGGACTCATAAACAAGTTCGGCACACAAACCTCTCCTTATGGTGATTGATTGTCCTGGAGAATATGCTAACCATCCACTCCAAGAACTGGAGAATTGTATCTAGCTGATGTGAGAGATGTTGTAATAGAGTTAACATAATGCCCATTTGCGTAGTCAGAAGAATCTGGACACCATATTGGTAAAACAGCACACAACCCCTCTCAGCGGAATCTGTCCGGAAGCATAACTTTGCCTTCTTTCATATTTTTGCCATTGGTGTATATGCTCTTGTGTACTTAAACACTAATAGTATAGCGTCCTCGTGCATAAATTTGGGCAAATTGCGAATTTTGTGATAAAGTGCCATATTCGACATGCTGTACCTGAGATGAAAATAGTCAAAATTTAGAAGTGCCAAAACAAATTGCTCCTGGTTGCCACGAATAAAAAAACCTATATCACAAAATATAATACTACCGTACCGGGGTATTCACTAAAAGCAAATACTATATAACTGAATCCAAGATGGCCGCCGAAATATGAATATTTTTTTCAGGACATAACAACCATCTAAGATTCAAATTTGAATGCGTCATAATTATATTTGTTGGATTCCGGATTATTTGACTGTCATAAGACACTTCTTCAGCAATGGATATGGACTAATTGGTACCGGCGATAGGGGTTAAGAAGATAATGGTGGCATAACTGGACCTTGGAGTCGCCAATCTCTTGATATTGGAATAATTCAACCGGTTTAGGTCTATCCAGTGTACAAAAGAAAATCATTCGACGCTACGGTGTTCTGTTGCTATGGTAACAAACAAGCAAAATATCCGGGTAAACCGTTATCTCAACAAGCACGCTACAATAAACAACGGCTCTCCATATTTTACACTTTAAAAAAGATTTCCAACAGTTTATGGTGAGTATACAATTTAAAACCTATCACAAAGATATAATTATGTTCATTGAATGTTTTTGAATTGTTTTATTTTGGCAGAGACTCCAAATTGTATTTTAAGGACATTTCATGAATTAAATCAGTATAGTAGATGGCAGTATTGTTACCAGTTTTTAACAACTTTAGTGTCAGAAATATATTATGTTGGTGGATCATTTTATTCTGACCCCTTACGTAATGTTGCTTTATAATTGTGTGATAAATCGCATGCAAAGCATTTTCTTTTCTAAAAGGGGAATACCTCCGTTTCTCGTGTATACAGATAATTCACATATGATGCTGCATCGAGTTATGGCACTAATTTTGAGGAGTGAAAGGTGTGCTAACAAACAGGCTAATCAACCTATGTTCAAATATTGGTACTAAAGCTACAGATTATGATTTTGATGTTTGTCTGGTCATCCCGCACTGGGGATTTCAACCTCAATGTACAGTCGTTCGTTCCATGGTTTTTGTTCGTTTGACCAATACTTGTATTCATGATGGCTCAAAGTTCATATCCATGGCATGAAAGTTTTTCCTATGACTCATATAGCAAGTTATTAGGAATTTCTGAAAGGACATTTCACTTGCAAGAAGACACCCTGTACTTATCAAACATTGCAATCGACCAAGTGTGATGGTGGTGCGGTTGGATTAACTGAATGGCCTGCCTCTTTGCAGATGTTGACGATGAGCGGACCAGCGATTGTCAGGTTGAATATATAAGTCAAGCAAGCTGCAAAACAGAGTTCAGTCTCCTCGCTTACCAATGTCTGACCGATGCCGGCATGTATATTTTCTTAATTAAATCTAACATTTTTATTATAGTGTTTTTACAGTTACAATTCATTCTGGCTTGATCTATACAATTTAAAACTTAATATGAACAGTTCAGTTTCTTAGAATGCAGAATAAATTTCTTCACATTATATGTAGGCGCTGGCAGTGGCATGGATCTTGGAATTCATGTCTCAATTAAGGTGGATAATTCTCAGCAGGATATACGCCATTACAAAGAACGTCCAGCGATACAAAAAAATCATGGATGCCGTGAAATCTTTAAAATCAGCTGTGATTATGGAAACACATTTTCAGAAACCAGTGGATAACTCTTGTACTGGATATGAGGATCGGAGAATATGATAATAAATACAATATACACAACAACATATTGGTCAGAAACAATATGATTTTGTTGTGGAGAGGATAACTGGAGCAAGATAGCCATTCAACGGTGGCATTCATAAACATTCGTTCTAACTCTTCAACATTCCACATACATAAAAGAGTACAAACTCACAGGGTGAGTTGAACTCGATGGAAAATGATGTGCATCTGTTTTCTAGGTTATATGCATCTAATTACATTAAGTTATCTATATCGTAATTACGTTATCTATACCATAAACTTGTTAGATCGAACCCATGAGCGTATTATGTGGAAGTTTTGATGGCTAGATATCGACTTTCAAAAAACTTTAGTGTTTACAGGTGTTGAATCTTTTCAGACAAGCAAACATTCCCAATGATTGCATACTATAAAGAGCATACATCGTCAAGCAGTATATAATAAAGATCGTTCTTAGTTATGATCATTGTGACTGATTTCGACGTACTACTTATAGATTCGTGATTTTGGTTGTGATACAAGCACTGATGATTGTGTGTAGTCTGCCATGGATCTTTAATCACTTACCAAAATGACGATGGCCATTCGCAGTCAAACTTATACAAAGAAATGCATTAGTCTCAGAGTCGGACACTTGTATTAAGGGCTAATAGTGTCGTGACTGCACATTTGGGACAAGGTTGAGGCCAGTTAAAGTTGCACAATCAACATATGTTCCTATTTATAGGGGTCCAGTGCCTGAGCAAATTGAAGATGAAGGGAATGGGGGAGAAACCGCGCTTCAGCATTTCTTCCTGATCCAACATTGGATATTCACGAAAAGGTGAAGCAGGTTGTTGAATGAGTAACAGAAAACAGGTATCCTTTGAGAGATATCGATTGTGAACATTTACCATTCCATGGCCAACAACAAATAATAAACCGCTATAGAAAGAGGTTTGTCCAAAGATGAAACTGCGGAACTGCTTGCTGAATGGGCCCAGTGTGATTTATAAATGATAGCGATGGATGGACCCAGTGTGATTTATAAATGATAGCGATGACAATCCGAGGAAAGATATGTGGCATCCTGAAGGCACAGCTCCCCACCACCTGAAATGATAATCCACTGTTTAAACTATTAACCGACATAAGTGATATCCTATAGTCTGTTCTTCAGGATCATTTCTTGCTATGTAATAGAATCAATATCCATCGATGTTCAGATTGTTGTATGAGAACCAATAAGAATGGAGGTCAGAAAACATGTAGAATGGAATTGGGACCAACAGTTAATCCAGGAAAACCGATTAGAGATAATCCCGCGATAGTGACTGATAGGAATGGGTGTATTAGTTCGAAATTGTCAAGTGCACCATCTCTTGGTACAACATTTTCAGGCAATGACCCATGGATGGCGGACTAAATGTGATCTCTCTACCATTCTTCCCAAGAGTAATCCAGATAACCCTTATGGTGGTGCCATAATAGACTGAGGATTATGTTTGCTGCTATGCATGTAAGGGGAATAATCAACTGGTCGAGTTTTTTTTCAGATAATAAATGCTTCCAGAGATTCAGAAAGAATCTTCTGAAAATATATGTACAAAACTTCTGATGAATACAGTTAAACGATATGTCAATGCAGTTGAGTCATTTTATAATAAATCTTCAATACCGCTGGTTAGGCATAGTGTCAAATTTCAGAATATCAGTTTTTCCGGATCCAAACTGCTTGAAAAAAGTGGTCATACTCACAAAAATACTTTGATCGACAAATATTTGGATCGTCCATTACATACTGAAACATGGTATGACTTTGTTTCTAAAGGTTCCGATGAGAAAGTGCCAAAGATTGGCGGTAACTCAATCCAGGCTACTTGCCATTGGATGAAGATTATTGTAGGTCAATAATACTTTATTGTCTTAACTGGAAAACATTTTGAAGAGTTGAAGGATGTTTCATCGTGGTCAATCAAATTCCAATGATTTCTAAATAGAAGTGAATCCCGAAAAGCCGAAATACGAGCGGCTAAAAGAAAGTATGAGAAGAACAATTGTAATTGAAAGTCCGTAAGAAATGGAACGGGAATCGTGGATGTAAATTCATGTAACCAAATGCAGACTTTGTTCATCAGATCTTATTTT
Organism: Siphonodentalium dalli; assembly: GCA_032622095.1. Classification (NCBI taxonomy): domain Eukaryota; kingdom Metazoa; phylum Mollusca; class Scaphopoda; order Gadilida; family Siphonodentaliidae; genus Siphonodentalium; species Siphonodentalium dalli. The sequence continues at coordinate 183,882,832 of CP136069.1, forward strand.
TGATGATGTGGGGGATGATTTTGAACGGTCAAAATGTAATTTATCTTTTCCACTTGATGAAGCGACCTGTTCGGATTGAGAATACTTTAAAACAAGGGCAACAATACAAGGAGACCGTCTATATTTGCCGGAAGTTTCGTTCAAGTCTCTCAGTTCAGAACAGAAATGTGCATTTTCAATATTTATGCGAACGCTGCTTAATTATAACTAATATTCTGATTGATATGAACCACTTCGATTAGTTGAAATAAATCTGCCCAAGTTGTATGCCCCACAGGAAATAGTGCCACCCTAATATCGGGTATAAGAAAGTGCATTGCTTCCTGATGATTCCTACTAAACGTAGCTCTTTGTCAGATAGAATCGCATCTACTGGACACGCTGCAGAAAGATTACAAGATAACTGTAGAGACCTTGTTCCGATCGATGATTGGCAGTAGAACATTAAGTTGATGAAATTCCTTTGCCAATGTGGTATGAGCCCAGGGACGATTTCACATGAAAGTTGAGGAAACTTACCTGTTGTATTTTATGTGATGATGCACAGTTCCAACCAGTGGTGATTCACCAGTTTTCTTAACAGTAACTTGCCTGCTGCTTGGCATGCCGTTTTAGTTTAGAAGCATTTTAACTCAGCTGAAGTTTTTACAACAATCGTTCGACAGAATAGTGATCAGAATGAATTCAGAAATGTTATTTCATCCCCAAGGTTATATAGCACATCATGAAGATACTCGTTGGTTACAAACAATTCAGGGGTACAATGTGGAGAAGTTTTATGGTAATGAATTCCTTACACACGGAGATGAAAGGGAACACTACAAAGAAAATTCTGAAGTAGAATATGCAGCATCCGATTGCGAAAATTGATGCAATCACACGTCGTACATAGTGTGTTGTCGCAATATATTAGTAAGCGCTTACCTGTTAACTTGTGGCCCCATAATTTTACTGCCACTGTGATTGCTAGTAATTCAAATGCATTTATGTGTAACGTCTCTACTCTCTATTTATGTCAATGTGCCAAATAATGCTTACAACACATATGGACCCATAGGTATTATTGTTGATATCATATATTTGAAAGGTAAGCCAAAAAAACAGTGTTTCTGATTTTCCTGGTTACACAGGTCCACCTTTTATACATCCACATCCAACTTTGCTTCATATTGCTCCAGTGGAAAGGAAACTGGATTGTGATTGTCCTGGTTGCAGAAGGAAACATATCACGTTGAGGCTTGGATGGGGGACAACTATCCACGGCTGCCAATGGATGACTGTTGGTGATAACCAACACCGTTATATCGTTATTGACCCAGGAAGTAACAAGTTTAAATAACCTAATCCTGGCGCTTTATTTGTAGCCCTTTCTAAGGCTAAGAATGCTGGAACAAATTCAACACCACATGATTTTGTTTGGAACACAAGAGTTCTATTGAATAAGGATAAAATATGTCACAAGGTTCGGACAAATACTACTCGGGCCAGATCGGATGAAATGGAAAGAATAAGAAAATTATCAGTAAAACTAAGGACCAATTCAAGCCATTGGGGAAGCGAAACCTTCCTGTTGTCAGATGAGCTAAACTCATAGTAGACGCCACATCCGTCCAATCTCGCTACTCTCAACAAGGACGGCCTCGGACAATCGCCATTTCGACCGGTCACATGATCTCCGGTCATGTGATCCATAACCGGAAGAGATTGCACGCCGGCAGTCATTTTTCTTCAAAAGCGAAACTTCTCTCGTCGTTTTTCATCAAATGTAAGTAAACTGAGTAATGTTTTCAAATAACTTCGGTGCAGTCATCGACTAATGATATAATATGACCGCGCGGATTGGTTCCCAATACGATTTAATTTGATTTACCAGCCGCTTGAATCGGTGCACATGGCATTCTGCGTTTTCGACGTTTTAGCCCCCAAGACCCATTCAGCGATGGAAATGACAAACTTTTAACCTGAAGACCCAGACTTCCCTTGTCCTATGTCTTCCTGAGTCAATTCCCCACCCGTGGGTAGCGCGGTTCCATATCTTCATGATTTTACATATGATTTTTTTCATTCTGAAATTTTCACTTTTTATTCCATCACCCAGGCCCCATTTGGCAATGGTCATTGGACACTTTCAAGTCGAAAATATACATGACACTGATTTAGTGCCTTACTTTGTGAATTCCCCACCCAACGGTGTGCCACTTTACACAATTTTGTGATTGTACGTTACATTTTTTTCATTCTAAATGGTACAGTTTTCTCGGTGACACCTAGATCATGCCATGATTCTCTACTCTGGCTAACGCCGTAGCATTAGCCAAAGTACAGGTTCATAGCATGATCTAGGTAACCCCGAATACAATTTTGCGATGCCAATTTGAGACCTTCTGGTTAAAATTATCAATAACGCTGATTTTATGCCTTCGCGTGCGACTTCCCCAACCAGCGGTGTGCCTCTTTCCACAATTTTGTGATTGTACATGTACGTTACATTTTTTTCATTCTAAATGGTGCACTTTTCTCGGAAACACCTAGATCATGCCATGATTCTCTACTCTGGCTAACGCCGTAGCATTAGCCAAAGTACAGGTTCATAGCATGATCTAGGTAACCCCGAATACAATTTTGCGATGCCAATTTGAGACCTTCTGGTTAAAATTATCAATAACGCTGATTTTATGCCTTCGCGTGCGACTTCCCCAACCAGCGGTGTGCCTCTTTCCACAATTTTGTGATTGTACATGTACGTTACATTTTTTTCATTCTAAATGGTGCACTTTTCTCGGAAACACCTAGATCATGCCATGATTCTCTACTCTGGCTAACGCCGTATCATTAGCAAAAGTACAGGTTCATGGCATGATCTATAACCCCGAATACAATTTTGCGATGCCAATTTGATACCTTCTGGTTAAAATTATCAATAATGCTGATTTTATGCATTCCTGTACGTGTGACTTCCGCAGCCAGCGGTGTGCCTCTTTCCACAATTTTGTGATTGTACGTTACATTTTTTTCATTCTAAATGGTGCACTTTTCTCGGAAACACCTAGATCATGCCATGATTCTCTACTCTGGCTAACGCCGTAGCATTAGCCAAAATACAGGTTCATGGCATGATCTAACCCCGAATACAATTTTGCGATGCCAATTTGAGACCTTCTGGTTAAAATTATCAATAACGCTGATTTTATGCATTCCTGTACGTGTGACTTCCCCAGCCAGCCGCGGTGTGCCTCTTTCCACAATTTTGTGGTTGTATGTTACATTTTTTTCATTCTAAATGGTGCACTTTTCTCTGAAACACCTAGATCATGCCATGATCTCTACTCTGGCTAACGCCGTAGCATTAGCCAAAGTACAGGTTCATGGCATGATCTAGGTAACCCCGAATACAATTTTGCGATGCCAATTTGAGACCTTCTGGTTAAAATTATCAATAACGCTGATTTTATGCCTTCGCGTGTGACTTCCCCAGCCAGCGGTGTGCCTCTTTCCACAATTTTGTGATTGTACGTTACATTTTTTTCATTCTAAATGGTGCACTTTTCTCGGAAACACCCAGATCATGTCATGATTATCTACTCTGGCTAACACCGTGCCATTAGTCAAAGTACAGGTTCATGGCATGATCTAGGTTGAAATGGTCTCAGTTGAAATGGTATGAGTAATATTGTGGAAAGTCATAATATTCTTTGAGCATCTATATTTAGTTAGTGTATGCTATTTTCAGATGCAGTATGGCAGTGGAAAGATCAATAATCAGCAAGCTTGCTCTGAGCGACTACATCAGATTCAACAGATCCTATAATTTGTTGAGACCAAAACAGCTTGAGTGCCTTCAATCTATTGCAGACACCGATGTTATAGCCATCCTGCCCACTGGATATGGAAAGTAATCGGTGTTTGAACTACTGCCATTTTATGCACAGACAGGGCAATTTGTCTTCTCTGACGGTTATTATAGTGCCACTGAATAGCCTGGTTGAGCAGGAATGTCAAAAGCTGGAGAAACAAAAAATTGAGGTGAAACAGTTTGAACCACTATTCAGAAATAACGAAATATTGGGGCCATATCAAGGGATTTCGATAGGACATATGTGGTGGTGGATGAAGCCCATTGTATATTAGATTGGGGGCCAGACTTTAGGCAAGATTATGCTCGCATTGCAGAACTCAGACCTCATCTCAACAATTCAATGCGATTTATTGCAGTGACTGCTACAGCAAGTCGGACTGGACAGAAGGACATAGCAGTTTCACTCGGGATGAGAAATTGTTTATTTGTGGCATCAACATTTTCTTTAAACACTAATATATTCATTGCCGCACAATTGAGACCACCTTCAAATACTTCTGTGGAAGATTCCTATTTTTACATATTCAAACCGCTATTTCTGGAGCTATTCCATAATTATGATTTTGGACTGACCACTGTCTACACTAAACTGCAGTGGTGTGCAGCTGGAGTTCAGTTTGCAAAGCAGATTATGGGGAAAAGGTTCCTAACTGAGGACAAAAGAGAAAGGTTGGTACAGTTTCATGCTTCCCAACCAAGGAAGGTAAGTACATGTACAGAATACATATGACTAATCTATGCTAGTATTCAATTATAAATGAATTTTTTTTAACTATTAGGCGACACCAATTTTTAAGTCTGGTTTATGAACACCTCCTACAACTTTTTTTCCATTTCATGAAAAAAAAACAAAAACTGTTTTCTCCCAAAAGTTTTTACACGCATACTGATTTTCATGTGCTGTCGCATCCGGTTCTGCTTATGATCATTTACAGATTCATATTTTCATGACGAGAAATGTCTTGTTTGGTTCAGAATTTCATTCAAAAACATTTTTTCACAATTTATGTAAAATTCCACGATTTACTTGATATAAATTGGGGGGACAATTTTTTTAATTTTTTTCCCCTCCTGCATCTACTTTTTTTCTCCCCACATGTTCGTAAACCAGACTTAAAAATTGGTGTCGCCTTATCCTATTATAAAATATGAAGCTAAAAACATTGGCATTATTTATTTTACCACAAATTAATGTATATTTATAGTAACTGTAATGTGTACATATAGATGCAGACATGAACCAGTGTTCACCATTGATTATCAGGGAGAGACAGTGAGAAACATATTTTATGGTGCATTAATACACATGAACAGTGAATAATCTATTTCCCCAACTATATAAAAGTCAGAGACATTTACAATAATTTGGAATTTCTTTAACTTTTCAAAATGAAGCAATTGTTGTTTAAGTGAGCTACCGGAACATGTAACTATATATCATGTTTACAAAATTATTGCATGAAGAATTAAATATGTCATTTGTTGCCTTTCAGACCAATGACGACATCATAAAAGATATCCAACAGGACTCGGCAATACGAATAGTCTTCGCCACCATAGCACTTGGTATGGGATGTGACTTGCAACATGTACGAAGAATTATACACGCTGGACCACCATGTACCATTGAAGGTAAGGCCTCCAAATCATGTGGTTGTTTAAATCATATGTATTGAAGACTATATTTATGAAAACATATTTTAGAGCTGAACATAGCATGTTTTTTTCATGTCCTTTTGACCATTTTAACACTGATAGAGTGAAAATAGTCCCCAAGACATAAAATCTTCGATCCCATCAAGATGGCATGTAATGAAGCCAAAAGGTTAATAAATGTTGTAGACATGGCAGTGAGCAAAAACTAGAGATAAGTATTTCTGAATTATGGTCAGTTTTAATTTGTCGACAAAAATGAAGGAACTTTTTCAGTGTTCACTACATATTTTTCAATAATCCTTTTCCAATGTGTTGGATGAAGTAGTCTTTCATTCAATAATTGGAAATTGTGAAGATACCACTATAGACTGAAGTTGTAACATAATATAATATAATATAATATTGTGACATAATAAAATATGAGGTATAAAATAATATTATTGGGTAGATGTTAGGTAAATGTTCCTACGACATAAACCTACTAAACCAGCTAGTGAAATTGGTTCAGATAATGCTGTTTATGTCTAAGCCCGATGCATATATCTGTCTGTAGCAGACTTTACCCTAAGATCCAGTGGTGGGATTTTTCGACATTTTAAATATATTTTACCATACAAATCAATACATCATGCTACGTATATTAGAAAGAGTGACATCTTTCATGGTACATGTATATTGCACATAGAATATGCCACATAATTATGACTAACCTTAGGTTTGTTTAAATTTAGTTCACCCTGTCGCTTTATGTTAACAATGTGATAAAGTATATTTTTCACATTGCAATTATTACATTCAGTTGACAAATCGTGTGGAGATCAGAATAATTATAATATTTTCGATGAAATAACCCCGGTTTGCTGTCACAATTGTGGGGCTTCAACATAAAAGAGCATTATCCCAACATATTTTACTAGGTGGCTTATGTGTAAGAAAACTTATACTAGGTAGGTAGACATCTGGTACAGTTTGGTGGCACAAAGGTATACAGGAAATGAATTTCTATTTAATTTGTTTTTGTGTTCTTTCTTAACAGACTATGTTCAAGAAGTGGTGCGTGCAGGTCGGGATGGCTCAAATGCAAAGGCGCAGATGTTCTACAATGCCAATGATGTCTCTCAGAAGAATATTGGTGCTGAGATGAAGGAGCTTTGCAAGCTGAAAGAGCAATGTCGGAGGGAGTATATTTCAGAATACTTGAACAGTTCGACAGAATCAGTTTCACTATGTTGTGATATATGCGACGACAGTGTCCTCAGCTCCTTCTACATTTCACATTATTAACAATGAACAGAGACAACAGGTCATCATGCTCATGAAGTCTTACGTGGAGTCTGATCCTTTAAAAATGTGTGAAACCATTTTAACACAAGATGTAACAGAAATGATAGCAATGTGTTGTGAATTCATTGAATCGGAACAACATGTACAATATATCTATGACTTCCCCCAATCAATATGTGAAACTGTGTTTAATATAATTCAGTGTGTTATAATGGCAAGTTAGTTATGTTATTTTATATGTTCAAACTTCAAATACAAAGCTTCTGTCATTTGTGGAGCAACTGCGCTATGCACATGGTCAGCAAGATAGTACACCATTTTCTGGAATAGCTTTGAAACTTTTGGAAATACTGACAATGGATGTTTCCAAATTTGTATCTGTACTGTCAGACTCTACTCATGCAGTAATCACTATTAGTGATCACCCAGCACAATTTTTTATAAGATAACCTTGCATTTTGCAAGTAACAGTAATATTAACATGATATCATAACCAGCTGAAGGCACGTACTGTGGGTAAGTGCACATAATATATAAGAGTCTGTGAAAACATCACTAGTAAGAACAAAATCTCATGAATGGAGTTTCATGTATCAATAATGAAAATAAGATGACAGTCAAACTATATTTTCGTGTTCTTGTCGACGGTACATGAAGTTGTTTTACAGATTTTTATTGTTATTTTACATAACATCACCTTCAAGGCCTTGAGTCCATCTAAAGGCTCGGATGGCATTCGTGGTGGGTATGCTGTGAAAATAGTCATACCCATTAAAACTGCTGAACAATGAAAGCATTAGTATAGACATATTTTGTTTGTGTACCAATCATAAATATCATATAGATATATAAGTTATTGTCAAGTGTGTATGTTGTGTTTTGTAAACAAAAGCCAGGTTCTATAACAGATTTGGCTTTTGTTTACATAAAGCATACAAACTTGACAATAACATACTTTTTATGCGATATTTATGATTGATATAAGAACAAGTTCTGTCAATTTTAATAGTATTCTTTCTGTTTGTGTAAGTTTTAATGGACGTGACTCTATTTTATCAGCAATACCCGCCATGAAGGCCTTTAATGTCTGTTACACTATACAACATACATATTCTATTTTCCAGGTTCAAACTGCAGTGCTTTGTTTCTTCGAACAATCCATGCTCTAAATGATTCCTCACTGAATGAATTATCCAAAGGAAGAAACTTTTCAAATCCTTTAAACTTTCTGTTGTATTTGGTGATGAAAGGTCTAACTATTCGCAAATCATCAATTATTTTTTGTTCATCATCGTCGGAAGACCGATTTTTTTGCCCAGATGTTCTGGCAACTTTTGAAGAAGTATCATCATAGTTTGCAGATATCTCATTGATACCAGCTAGAGCTTTGATTTTCTGTTTCAAATTCGCTTCACGTAGGCTCGAGCCAGCAGACTTGAATAATTTCTTCATTTTGCACACTAAATGCTCCATATGCAGGTCTGCTGAGATAGAAGAGTCAACTTTTCCTTTGTTGTTGACAAACAGTCCATATAGTGATTGATGAGCAGTTCTTAAGCTGTAGGAAGACAGCCTATGAATTTCTAAGGCATATTTGCTTCTTCAGTTAGAAACTTTGAACGCTCTCACCATGTACTTAGATGTGGCTATGAATCTCTTTCTATCTGGTGTATGCACAATATCCACAAACTGCATAAAAAGTAGTCCAATCCCAAGCACTGAATGGGCATAATGTTTGATGTGATCGTAAAATTCCTTTGAAGGGTTTCCGTAATTATTTTCTCAACATTTATTGTTGAACTTGTGCCATCAGGGTATCGTACAGCTATGGGAACTGTCTCTTTTGTAATTTATTTTCTGTTACGTTGAATGTTGCGCTGCTACCTTTTGCCCAGACATCTTCATTAATAAATTCTTTCATTGTATTCTGTAGCCACAGTTCCTTTTCTGTTCCTCTAATATCTAAAGGTGGGAGATGCTTGATTGGCTGATCATTTGGGTTTTCTATTCCAAAAAAGTCCATCAAGGCCTCAACTATGTAGCCTCGACGAATGACAAGAAAAAATCTTTGTCATTGTCATAGTTATGCTTCACATCATCAGTAACATTTTGTCTGCCAATTTTTATCCGTTCAGCATTCATTGTCCCACGATCATAGCTTTCTGTTTTGAACAATGCTTTGTAGATGAGAATTAAGAAGTTCATACCCATATGTACCCGCTTGTAATTGGGTACAAGTGATCAAATTTCTCCTGTTCTGAATTTTTTGAATCTGTTCGAAGACCCTTTGCACCGCTAAATCTTTCTCGTGTTAACTGGTCTCCTCCAATGTGAACAGGTTTGATGTATATTGCAGCTGACTCAAAAATATTAGATATTTCTTTCTCATAGTAGTCTAAAATTTCCACTACCTCAGAGTATTTTACTTCATCACTTGAGAGCACATCAATCAGCACAGACAAATTTTTTTTTTTCACATGTTCATGGTGCTCTCCAAAAATATGTTTTGGAAGATCAGCAAACATGACTCGAAGCTGTGGTAGATGCTTACTTGCAACCCTCCCAATGAGAACAGTATAATTTTTTCGCATTGGTTCTTCGTCATCCTGTTGGTATAATGGCTTCATCATTCAAATCTTTTGGTTCACCTTGCTTGACATTTGATAATTCATTAAAAGCATGATTTTGTACCACTACAGCTGAACCAAACCAGTTTCTTTGCCCACCATGATGTGAAATTCTTTCATGCTTAACTGTAATATTATAGTTGATGTTGTCTCCAATGATTCGAAAGTTTTTCCCTTCTTTTACTGCCTTAACAATGCTATCATCATAATGTTTAGCTATCTCTTCTTGGACTGTATTTGTAAGAGTATATGACGTAGAAACACCAATGGGATGCAAGCGATCAAATACCTGCAATATTGAATGAATGTTAATTTATACCGATAACGCAGCAGCACTTTAATAGCCTGGCTTACAAACCCATCCGACAATTTTTTTCCAACATTTCATGAAAAAACAATCTTTTTATACTAGTATATTGATTCCAATTTAAGTTGACTAATATGTAAACCATGGGGTTAAAAATCAGTTAATGACATGTCAGTCTTAAGTTTTGATTTATCCTGTTTAAATAATTCAAACTTATTGTATGTTAAGAAATAATACCTCAGTTCATATATTTAATAATGAAGCCTATCATATTCAAACATCTTATGAAATTCATGTAAAGATCAACTATTAGTCCATCGCGCTGGTGAGAAATATACTTTAAATTTGTTTCCTCACCGTCTTCTTTTTTCCACCCAAATGTTTGTAAACCAGGCTATATTTGTTTGGCTGGTCTTACCTCCTTAAAAAAATTATTGGAAAATTTTGAAGGTGCACAATAGTATTTAACACATTAGATTTATTACTGGTAGTGGGCTTCATATACTTCAACACTTTCAATGAAGGTTTGCATAGTCAGATATATATCTTGAAAGAGTGTCCACAAATACAAATGTTTAAGATATGAGAACTGTATACCCACATGAAGTGGACGCTCCAACTGCACTCCCTCCCTTTGAACAAGACCAAACTCCAAAATTAATGAAATTCCATTTGAAAACCCTCCATTGGGTTGGAATTAATCCATTTGGTACTGCAAGCTTTTAATTGTTTCTATCCTGACACCCTTTAACCCCCCGACTCGCAAAAATTTGTTGCCGTGTCCCTTTTCTGCCAAATCTCAAAAGATAACCGAAAATTATAGATAGCATTTACTGAATTTAGGCATCCTGTGTTGGCCATTTCTGTGCATGTATAGTGTATTATCCACTGTATTAGCACACTGCATTTTGTTACATTCTACCTCGATGAGGCCATAACAATTAAATTGGTGTCAACAATGATTTTTTATTTTGTGGGGGGGGGGGGGGGTATTTTTTGTTAAATTTAATTGTGCAACTTTACACTAAATGCTGTTTATGGCACCATCACCTTTTGTTCTCAACATAATATATGCCAACATTGAAAGAATTAGAGCCCTGAATTATTGCAAAATGCACTCATGTACTCTATACTCTATGAATAACCCAAACAACATGGTAATAATGAAAATGAATTTATGACTAGCCATTTATTCATCTTCATTATAATTACTATGTTGTTTGCATTGTTCATGCAGTACATAAGTACTTTTGCAATAATCCAGGGCTCAAATTCATTCATTTGTTTCATATATACTGTCGAGTATAAAAGGAGATGGTCCTATAAATGGCAGGATTTAGTTGATAGTACCCTTTAAAACTACATGTTCAACATTGAAATAAAGCAAGTAGTTTGAAGAGTATATCTGTTGTGCCCTTTCCCAAAGTCTTAGTCAACGGAATCTTGGATACATATTTGAGCCTTCTAAGTCTGCTAATTTGTATAGCTTGTGTCAGGTGATCAAATATAACATAATTGAACATTGACTTTTGGGTGTGACAATGAACTTGCAGTCTTGCAAAGGACATATACATAACTGCTGACTAATATATGGAAAGCAACCTATTGCAGAAGCCCATCTTGATTACACTTTAAAAATACATAACTGACCCCATGGCATTTATTAAAATATAATTTGATTCATTGACAAACTGCTTTGTGTAAATATTTAATTAAAAAAATTAATAATTCGTGATAAATCATATAAAAGAAAACATAACATTGATAACTAAAAATAAATGAGTAAATAAACAAAATTTCAAGAAAGGTAGCATGCATCAAAACACAACTGGAAACATAAATTAACATTAAAGGGAGACTACCTAAATCTCCTACGGTACCCAACAGAAAATATCCAATAAAAGAGTAAATTAATTCAGAATGATAGTTAAATAAATTTTCATATACAAAGAACCATGTATAGCAACCTGATAAATATAATGAAACTTGAGTAAAAGGCTGAAGCCATTCACTCATTTTCATTGTAATTACCATGTTCATAGAGCACTCATCTTTGACTTAGATTCATTTATTTATTGGACATTTTCTGTTGAATATAGTAGATGACCCCATAAATGGCTGTATTTAGGTACAGTCTCCCTTCAAAGTAAACAAAACATACAAAAATGAGTAAATAAATTAAAATATAAATAAAGGTAACATGATTCAAGAAAAATAACATAAATAATAACATGCAAATTAAGAGAACAAATTTAGTAATAAATAATCACGAACTTAATAAAATAGATAGTTTGCCTTTAAACATTTCCTAATTACTCCACTAGTAAATCTTAAAACGGGACAAGGGCTCATCAACTGAGTCAAAAACACTTTTAAAATGAAAATAAAAGTTGGGTCATGGGGGCGAGTGGGTACATGTACAAACATGGCCCAATATAAAAAAAAACAATTAAAATCAATATTGTATGTGTCTCAGAAATATTTTCTTTACTCCGGATCATGTAAGTTGAAAAGTTGAACTGAAGGTTGTATGTAAATTACGTTGTGGTATGATAATTGCATGTGGCTGGTCTGTAAATTAGAGGGCCCCTAGAATTATGCTGCTTATCCCTACCAATATCCTAAATGCGACTGATACCGCAATATTATATGTAAACATATTAATAAAAATATAGAAAATACCGATGCATTTCATTCATGATTTTCAAGAAAATTATCTGAAATTTGGTTGCTCAGTCAAAGTCGCATGTTCACTGCAGTTTATACGAAGAAAATTCACACTAGTCTGAGGAAGATGATGTGAAAAGCCATATGATTATCGTGAAAGTTAAACACATGAAATATATGTTATTCTGTCAACGAACCCTAATTTTCTAGGTTGTAACCCGAACCAGACAATTAAATTCCATTGGCCATAGGAATTAATCAACATTCATTGGCTGTACATCTGTCACTATTGCCCAAGTACGCACTACACATTTTACTTTTCGACAATATAGATGCGCTGGTACAGCAATAAAGATCATGTTCCAGGGCATTCTCATATATGGAGTCTCCCTATGGGGGACACCCATATATATGCAATGTTAACCCTTCCAAAGAGAATACATTGGCCTAACGATATTTACCTTGACCTTGTAAGCCAGTTCATTCTCTTATATATGCGAGGCTCCCTATTGGAGACTTGCATGTATAAGAGAATGCACAGGCACATGACCTTTAATGCTGCACAATGCTGCTCCCATCATGTAAGTGTTAATTGAAAATTGACCAAACCAACTTTGTGCTTTTATAATGGCTTTTTATGATGGCTTGTCTACCTAATTACATGCACAGGGGTGTGTTGTTAAAGCAAGTAAAATATAAAACAGGTGCGCCACTTTGAAAAATACATCGAAAACAATACTTACGTGTGTATTGATTAGCAATGTATTTTTTAAAGGGGTGCGCTCGTTTTGAACTGATATATTTATTAATTTATATTTTACTTGTTTTAATGACACGTCTGTGTGATTACATGTACCTTTTGTGCAACATGGTCATCTAGAAGGACCACGGAAAGAACTCTCTGCAAACGAGTAAGTTCACGGTATCTGTAGTTCATCAGGATACCATAACACATTGATAACCTTGGTATTAGTCTAGCATGTACATCATCACAAGTGTATTTTGTTGCCGGCATTGTCACAGCGAGAAATATCTGTAATAATGTTGGCTGTGTCTCTGCCAGTTCAATAAAAAGGTCATCAAATGAAAACTCTTTCAAAGAATCAAAATCTTTGCAATATAGGTATGAATTCTTATTTCTGATGCACTTTGAAGAGGCTTGCACATCTACTGTGAGAAGAATTTCATTGAGCATTGCCTGCCTCAGTGCAGGAATAGAACATATCACATTGCCAATTGATGGTGCGTCATGACGCAGAATTACTTCTACCACTCTTGCACGATCGAAAGCTGATATGTTCCCACTAAGTGTTCTCAAACTCAGCAATTCTTGGAGTCTTTTCACAGCTACAGATTCATCTGGTATCATTGTCGCATTGAGATTGTACCAGAAGCTGATATTCGGTCTGAACAAAATAATTGTGTGTCATTTCATTCAAAATGCTGATAATATGCTATGTGCTTCATTGAGATATATTGTCATGGGGTTCATAGTGAACTAAATTAATCCCGAAATGTTCCACTGAATATTCCTGGCGCAAAATTAACTACTCATGTGCCCCTTAACAAGAAGCACCGTGTATGACAAACAACATGAATTCTAAATATGCTAATTATGACTGCTTGTAGGGGGCATACTTTTTTATATCAATATCAAAACCTTGGTCGAAAATTGGAGTCATGACATGAGGCCATCACAAACTTTAACACCTCTCCAAAATTAATGTTCTATTTCATACAGGGTATGCGCTGAACCAAAATATTACCAAATGTAATTATTTGTATGTTTGCCAAATGGGAATTATTTTTGCCATTATGGCAGTGCGAACCATTATTTCATATTAACTTACATTTCATCAATAATTGGAAGTGCAGGCTCTGTCTGACAGTTCTGATCAACTGATGCTGATGTTGTTTTTGTTAGTGTTTGTGTCGCTGCATTTATAGTTAGCTCCAGTTCTGTTTGAGTACTTGAATTTTTGCTCTGGAAAAAGTGCTTTCCTCTGCCGGTGGTGAACCTTGCATTGAGTACCTATCACAAAGAAACCATTATGTTTAGTGGGCATAAGAGGCAATATATCATGACATATCTACACAGATTTCAAAACAAGTTTTTCTAGCACTGGAAATCATATGTATATATATTTTTGAAGTCATGTGTGAACCAATCAGAAATTTAAAACTGTCTTCTGTGGTCTTCAGGGAAAACAAGAAGTTGCACCCCAGATGTTGACATACCACATGGTGCCAAATTAAAATATGGGCAGGGTACAAAACCAAATTTAACATAAACAATGAAGGACAACTCTAAAATGGAAACAACCTAAATTGAGTACTCTTTTGAAAGTAATTATAATGTGTACATACATGTACCAAATTACATTCACATCTGATAAGGCATGGCTAAAGAATTTACACAGCCAACAAAGTGAAGGTATAATTACTGATCCCAGATTACATATACTAGTATGTAAATTATTAACTCTTCCATGAAAAAATATTCCTGAAATTATTTAAAACCCTGTGTCAATGCATTCTGTTATATATGCCAGTAAGAGGATGCATTATGTATACCTTCACCTTATAAGGCAGTGAATTCAATTATACATGCATATGGGAGACTCGCATATATATATAAGAATGCACTGGCACAGGGTCTGCTCCACCACAGCTCCTGTCATGATAGGGTCAAGACATATCCATACAGTACATTTCCGATAAAACTTATTTATTGATTTAAAGTAATATATGCGATAAAATTAACATGAATCATACCTGTCCGCAGAGATCCAAACTCTTTTTGTAGTTCATCTGCACAACCCTTCCAAAATTCTTCCACTCTACTATGTGGCACACCACCAGATTCTTCGATGAACTTCAACATAAACCGATTCTCTTCTTCTGTCCACTTTTTCCTTGTTGTCTCTCCCTAAAATGATATAGTCATGAATATTTTTTTCACTAGCATATTACTATCATATATGAATACTTGGTCGCCTGTTTGCTAAAATGTTCTTTTCTAGAAATTAAGACAGATACAACTGATACAATGTAATGATCAAGTAGACCTCACATTTAATTTTAAACAGTGATTCTTGTGGTTAAATATGTATCAAATTTATAAGACAATGCAGTTATTAAAAACTTAATTCACATTAAATATAATTCAGTCTAAGATAGGTTTAACATCATACATAGATGCACCATATATTTACATGTACAGATAGATGCTACTAATTCCCAGTGCAAGCCCTTTAGCTCTGGCTTAGTGATCAGTGTTAATTGAATGCATCATTTGCGAACAATATGAAAGTCGATTTGCATCTAGCAACATGTACTAGTATGTTAAATGATCTATTTTTTTGTGACGAAATATGAAAATTTTTAAGCTACTCACCAAGATATTTCGTTTCTTTGACAGACGAGTAGGGGTGCATTTAGTTGGGGTTAGTAAATCACTTCTTCTCTTGCCGCTTGTACTACGAGTCCTTGACTGATTTTCCTTATTTGCCTCAGATACCGGTACATGTATGAATGATGGTGTCCTGTCTGTCATTGTGAATCCTGAAAAATAAAATCAGACGTTAGTCACGTTGTTAGTCACGTTGTTAGTCAATTGTGGAAAGAGGCACACCGCTGGCTGCGGAAGTCACACAGAAATGCATAAAATCAGCGTTATTGATAATTTTAACCAGAAGGTCTCAAATTGGCATCGCAAAATTGTATTCGGGGTTACCTAGATCATGCCATGAACCTGTACTTTGGCTAATGCTACGGCATCAGCCAGAGTTGAGATCATGGCATGATCTAGGTGTTTCCGAGGAAAGTGCACCATTTAGAATGAAAAAAATGTAACGTACAATCACAAAATTGTGGAAAGATGCACACCGCTGGCTGGGAAGTCACACAGGAATGCATAAAATCAGCGTTATTGATAATTTTAACCAGAAGGTCTCAAATTGGCATCGCAAAATTGTATTCGGGGTTAGATCATGCCATGAACCTGTACTTTGGCTAATGCTACGGCGTTAGCCAGAGTAGAGATCATGGCATGATCTAGGTGTTTCCGAGAAAAGTGCACCATTTAGAATGAAAAAAATGTAACATACAACCACAAAATTGTGGAAAGAGGCACACCGCGGCTGGCTGGGGAAGTCACATGTACAGGAATGCATAAAATCAGCGTTATTGATAATTTTAACCAGAAGGTCTCAAATTGGCATCGAAAAATTGTATTCGGGGTTAGATCATGCCATGAACCTGTACTTTGGCTAATGCTACGGCGTTAGCCAGAGTAGAGAATCATGGCATGATCTAGGTGTTTCCGAGAAAAGTGCACCATTTAGAATGAAAAAAATGTAACGTACATGTACAATCAAAAAATTGTGGAAAGAGGCACACCGCTGGCTGGGGAAGTCACACGCGAAGGCATAAAATCAGCGTTATTGATAATTTTAACCAGAAGGTCTCAAATTGGCATCGCAAAATTGTATTCGGGGTTACCTATAGATCATGCCATGAACCTGTACTTTGGCTAATGCTACGGCGTTAGCCAGAGTAGAGAATCATGGCATGATCTAGGTGTTTCCGAGAAAAGTGCACCATTTAGAATGAAAAAAATGTAACGTACATGTACAATCACAAAATTGTGGAAAGAGGCACACCGCTGGCTGGGGAAGTCACACGTACAGGAATGCATAACATCAGCATTATTGATAACTAGGGGGTTGCCCGTCAAAATGACGGGTACATAAATGTTCGTTACTTTCTGGGCATGGGCACATTATCATTTCTATATCAACAATGGATTGGTCAGGCTTTGTTTCAATCGGAGGCGCTTGGGAATACATTATTGAACTAAAACTGTATGCTGTACCCCACCTACCCCACATATATGGATGCACATTTGGAACGCAAGACAATCAACATATTACTTTATTTACTTACGGAAACATACTCCATTTGGGAGCGTTTATATGTAACACATTCAACTTATTTACTTATTTTACTTTATTACTATTACAGTAACTGAAACAGAGCCTTTATTCAGCGACGGAGTGTCCTGCAGCCCCCCCCCCCCCCCCCCCCCCCTGTGAGCTTCGCGCACATGCATTATGATCTTGAACAGGCTCCCTTCGGGAGCTTTTATTCAGCAGCGTTTTGGGCCACAGGCCCTTGCACTGCGGCCCATTTTCGCACTTCACTCCAATTTTTATATTGTATAAAACATTATTTTATACATATCAATTTGCCGTCTTCCGTATATGTACTCCTTCGATACCACACCCAATGCACAACTTTCATAACAAAGACACACTCCATTACGGTTTATATTCACACGGAAGTGGCATATTAAAAGACCATTTAGCACCCATTTCCAACGATGGTATAGAACGTTCGAGTATCGACTCTACACCCCATGCACTTCCACGACAACAACAACATGCATTACTTATATTCACACTCAACCTGATTTGGCAATTAATTTATAGCGCCTATTTTCAACAACGCTTTTGGTATGGCACATGGACATTTCGTCAATACAATAGCAACGCAAGTTTGGGTTTGTGTATGACGTCACATGACGTCATTTCGATAAACGTCATAAGAAATAGTGTCTACTTGAGTGCAAATACTGCATTTGGGGACCACGTGAGATCTCAGAGTTTCTTTGACCAATCGGCGTGAAATTTGGTGAGTCACCTTCTACGACACGTTGTAGGTCGTGGTACAAATTTGGGCTACATTGCATGCGTGGTTCAAACGTTATAAGCGCGCCAAAAGCGTGACCGGGTTATACACACACACACAGATACACAGACAGACGACGGGTTTTATATATATAGATTTTAAAGGCACTCGAGGCCTTAGTTGTCGAAAATATTCATATTTGTTCTAATCACCGTAAACAGAAAACACATTAAAACGCATACAGTTTCGTTCATATATACTATGACCATCACGTAAACAGCATGTTATCATAAAGACCTACTATATTTTACCTAAGCAAGAGCCAGATTGTGTTACAGAAGACAGCACAGTGCTACTGGCTAATCACACACAAATGGCATAAACGCTCTTTATTAGTTCCATATAAGGAATTCACATACAAAGAACGCTCTTTATGTTTACCATCATAATATAAACAAACACCAGAAAAGTAACTTTTTATGCTTTTGTTTACATAACAATGGTCAAACATTTGACAATAACATACTGTTTATACGATATTTCTTATTTGTATACGGACAAAGTCTGTCTACATTTTGATGTTCTTTCTGTTTGTGGCGGTTTTTTGACGGGTGGAAATATTTTCACAGGATACCCACCGCCAAGGCCAACCGTACCTTTAACCAGAAGGTCTCAAATTGGCATCGCAAAATTGTATTCGGGGTTAGATCATGCCATGAACCTGTACTTTGGCTAATGATACGGCGTTAGCCAGAGTAGAGAATCATGGCATGATCTAGGTGTTTCCGAGAAAAGTGCACCATTTAGAATGAACAAAATGTAACGTACATGTACAATCACAAAATTGTGGAAAGAGGCACACCGCTGGCTGGGGAAGTCACACGCGAAGGCATAAAATCAGCGTTATTGATAATTTTAACCAGAAGGTCTCAAATTGGCATCGCAAAATTGTATTCGGGGTTACCTAGATCATGCCATGAACCTGTACTTTGGCTAATGCTACGGCGTTAGCCAGAGTAGAGAATCATGGCATGATCTAGGTGTTTCCGAAAAAAGTGCACCATTTAGAATGAACAAAATGTAACGTACATGTACAATCACAAAATTGTGGAAAGAGGCACACCGCTGGCTGGGGAAGTCACACGCGAAGGCATAAAATCAGCATTATTGATAATTTTAACCAAAAGGTCTCAAATTGGCATCGCAAAATTGTATTCGGGGTTACCTAGATCATGCCATGAACCTGTACTTTGGCTAATGCTACGGCGTTAGTCAGAGTAGAGATCGTGGCATGATCTAGGTGTTTCCGAAAAAAGTGCCTCATTCAGAACGAAACAAAATTAACGTAGAATAGTCAAGTTGTGTAAAGTGGCACACCGTTGGGTGGGGAATTCACAAAGGAAGGCACTAAATCAGTGTCATGTATATTTTCGACTTGAAAGTGTCCAATGACCATTGCCAAATGGGGCCTGGGTGATGGAATGAAAAAAATCATATGTAAAATCATGAAGATATGGAACCGCGCTACCCACGGGTGGGGAATTGACTCAGGAAGTCATAGGACAAGGGAAGTCTGGGTCTTCAGGTTAAAAGTTTGTCATTTCCATCGCTGAATGGGTCGTGGGGGCTAAACGTCGAAAACGCAGAATGCCATGTGCACCAATCAAGCGGCTGGTAAATCAAATTAAATCGTATTGGAAACCAAAGAACCAATCCACGCGGTCATATTATATCATTAGTCGATGACTGCACCGAAGTTATTTGAAAACATTACTCAGTTTACTTACATTTGATGAAAAACGACGAGAGAAGTTTCGCTTTTGAAGAAAAATGTCTGCCGGCGTGCAATCTCTTCCGGGTATGGATCACATGACCGGAGATCATGTGACCGGTCGAAATGGCGATTGTCCGAGGCCGTCCTTGATGAGAGTAGCGAGATTGGACGGATGTGGCGTCTAAACTCATAGATGAGTGTAAACTGTTCAAACATGCAAAATGTTTTTCTGGTGTTCGCGTGCATGAACACATTTTCGTATCTATTATAAATGGAATGGCTAACATTATGGAACGCAGCAAATCAACTTTACATTATTACTTTACTAACTAAAATAGTCACTGACGCCCCTTTGTGTGCTACCTATATAGGAACATGCATCCTGTGATACATGCTGGTGTAGTGAAATATGATATTGTAATATTTGTATTGTTATTATGTCTGTAACACTTTATCGTTATGAGTACTTGCGAACGTTATTATTAATATTATTATCAAGTTAAAATATATTTCAAATACTCCACAAATAGTTCATAACTATTTTCAGTATTTATTAATATAATTCATAGATTATAAATTCTATTCTTTAAATAATTTCAAAGTTATTCAAGTTCTAGTCAAATATTTAACCCTTCGGGAACCTATTTGGTTAATTTTCACACTTTCAAGTTGTCAATATTCAAGTCGTAATTATATCAAAACTTCAATTCACTCACCATTGTCAAGCTGCCGTGTTATGCACCATATCGTACTGCATCGGTTTAACTATACATGTATGTTATTTCATCATATTTTCTCATTTCCATGTTTTAGGACATTTATTCGATCAAAAGTATTCGCGCAAATTTGCCTTTCGTCAAACTTCCGGGTGACGTCATCTCATGCATATTAATTAGCTCCGCCTTTGTTTTCTAAGATGTCACCTGCTTTCTTAGTTACGGCAACGAGGTACACCACATTTGTAGCGCGTGAACGCTCCACAAATGTGGTATACTTCCGAAAGCGCCTTCCCAACCGTCAAAATGGGTTCCACAAATTATAAATTGACTCACACCGAGAAACGGAAATACGCAGAGAAGTCGCACAACAAAATAAGCAATGCCCATTTATCGTGGATGAAGGTAATTTTATGAACTTCAGACCAATTCAGCCATAGTGGGCTAGCAAAGGAATGTGACTTTTGATGGTACTTTTCGGAGTTTTTTGACATTTTCGCGCCGAGGTTGCTAACGCCTATTTTCGAGTCATGTCTTTCGCATCCATATTTACGTAGCATGTTTAAAGTGGAATTCATAGTTCAATCTTATATTAAACTCTACCTGTGTTATTACTTAAGACTTAAGTTGTTGATAAAAGACATTTAATAGCGGGAATCAAGTCATTCGGAATCAGTATTCATCCTGCACCACATCATTACCTACCTGTGTTATTTGAGTTGACATAATATCAATTGTTATCAGAATAAATATAATCAATTACTTAAATTGTGTGGACTATATTTACCATAACCCGAGATTACTTTGAGAATTACAACATGAAGTTTGTCTTCTCTAGCATTGAGCCACATCGACTAGCAGTAACCTATACATTATTTATACAATATAAATAATAGCTTTGAGTCATATATATTATTTATATCATGCACATGATATAGCATAGCGATATGACAGCCCTCAGTCCTATAGACTAGCTTATCAATGGGAATGGTCCATTCTATAATAATAGCACACTGGAAGCATATAGGTTTTAAAGTATTCCGATTATTTGCGACAATAAGGTGAAACTTTGGAAAGCATACCCCTGCAACGTTACACTCCTATATAGGTAGTTTGTGTTCTTAAGACATCCTTTATTCTGCAGAGTATGGGTCCCTGCACTGCGGAACATTTGAGATTATACTGCGTCCCATTCGCCACCGTCCTGGTATACTTCGATTCCACACCCAAATGCACACCTGTCATAACACATATTGACACAAAACTGCCAAACTGAAAGACCATTGAGCACACATTTACAACGATGTTAGAGAGTTCGACTCCACACCCCATGTACTTCCACTACAAAAGCAACATCCATTACGTATATGCACACTCAATCTGATATGACAAATCAAATTAGCGCCCATTTCCAACAATTTTTCAAATGGTAGAAGGCATGGAAGTTTCGCAAATACAATAGCAACGCACGTGTGGGTTTGTGCGATGTCATTTCGACAATCGTCATAAGAATAGTGGCTACTTAAGTGCAAATATAACACAGTAACCTATAATAATCAGTCACTGTTGGGCAGTCGATGCATCAGATGAACTGAAACGTTACATGTATGATACATGACCGCCGATCTCACAACATCAGTTCCAATAATCGAAGTTCAAATTTCGACAAGTGGTATGCCCTTATATGTTTATTACCAGTAACTTCAGATATTCGTGTTCTAATGATTATATAATGCATGTATAACGAAATATGAGATTTTTCTAGTTTTCTAGTATAATCTCCTTTTATACTCAACCGAATAAATTTGATCCACGGATTAGTGCAAAATACACACGTGTGCTCTATTGATGATGCGGACATGGTAATTATAATGAAAATGAATTTATTACTTCAGTTTATGACTCGGCTTCTTCGCCTGTATAATTGTCCCATAGTGAGGAACATATTCAAAGAAATAGATACATATTTCCTATGTCTCAATCCCATATATGTAATAGATTTCAATAATACAGAAACTATATAACCTGTCTGCTTTATCTCAAGTAATATTCTTCCAAGTGAGGTAACATCTATTCCACGAGAGGCATCTATCTCATGACACTATACGGGATCAATCATCACCGACCAGATTGCAATTGTGTGTATATAATTATTTAATGTAATTAATTTTTAGTGCCCTTTTCAGACACTTTTTATGTCAATGGGACCTATCTAATAAGATTTCCCGGGTCAAATTACTCATATGTGCAAATTTTCGGTTCCGATGGATCAGCCGTTTCTGTTTAAACAATCAGTAGATAACAGTCAATTGCGACAGCTTTTCAAATTTGACCGCGCGTGTCACTAGTAGTGCCCCATGTCACACGAATTAAGATTAACGATTCAAACTGCATACTCCATAAATGTAATATTCAATCGCATGAATCGGCATAACTTCAGTTACGTGCGGCCTATTTCGGCAACGTGCTCAGTGGATTAGCGAGCATCGATAATGACTTGAGGAAGTTTACACCGGTGTAATCCTTTAAAAATCCATTTGCTTGTTGTACAATCATCTTTCTCAATTTCGCTGTATCTGTATGTGTTATGTTTGAATTTTATTTACACCAAGACATGACGAACATATGACAAATAAACTATTTCTAGAGTTCTTCTGTGAAGGATAAATTTATACTTCATCAGTATGTACATTCTTTTGGATGCTCGACTTTCATTATCTTCTATCTGCTCTTTCTACCCACCCCCCCCGCCCGTTTAATGTCAGACCCAAATGTTTATGTGTTTACCTCATTTGACGTGTTTAATACTAGTTGGCGAATGAGTATGTTACCACGGTAAAGACAAGGATTCTGTTAATGTGTTGAATTTAACTGCCCATGTCTTCAACCAATGGATTATTGTGTGTGGGTGTGAATATATCAACTCTGGCAATTATGGGAGCTTTTATATGGCAATATAATGGTATGTATCATACGGGAACAGTCGTATATTGCATGAATTTCGTGTCGTGTATGTATACGAGAAAGAGAAAGGGATCAAATTGCACACTGCATTTTGTTCGGAATTTAAGTCATACCGACATTACATTTCAAATGTTCAACATTTTAACGAAAGTGGGGGGGGGGGGGTGAGACACCGTCAAACCCAATGTTGCCACATCCCTGTGGTTGCAGATAGAATTCATCGCCGTTGGAAATTTTGGTAAGATCTAGGGGTGCAGATGAAAATTCCTCCCAGCCCAACGGTTGCCCCATAGTCACGTCCCTGAAAGGTAGCGCACCTTTCCACTAAATGTTGTCATTCCGGTTTAAGCATTCTATCAATCCATATTAATTTTATTTCGAATGTTCTAGTACAAAATACAAGGCATTCAATCAAATTGGAACATTTTACGGCAGGCGTTCGTTCGGATCGTAACATGCGAGATAACTCTATCTAAAATGTTAAATGAAATGTCCCATGTGATTGTCGCATTTATCAAAAATTATCGATATAAAATCAGTATTATTGATAGAAAAAAATATTCCGGACAGGTGTCTTCCGACTTCCGATTATTTTAGTTTAACACATTTTATTTAAGCAAAATCTTGTACACAATTCACGGCATGATGGAATGTTGGTTATAACAGGATTTGGCGGTAAGCATGGTGCTTATCTTAAGCCACCTTCTTTGTACACATTTTTAATATTGGATGATAGCCGTTTCATACAGAGAGGAATATAATGAATAATTCGATGCATATTGTCAATATGTCTATCATATAATTATAGTTATTATTGACGGTGTGCCTGATAGCACCACCCCTCCAATCAAAGCAGGTTTTGGTAGGGTAATTTGGGATGTTACACACAATTTAATTATAGATTTTAGTTTTTGATTTCAATTTTAGTTAGCTTAGATCATATACCTCAAGTCTGCACATAATATGGCTTGAATCTGTCAGTTAATTCTTTATATTTTAGAACATTAGCGAATATTTCAATGTTTTTTAACCTCAGTATTTTTAGTTAAAATGCACAAAAAGTTCAATTAGGTGAAATTGAATGGTTAAATACAAAACTTAAAAAATCTGGCCGATTTATGGAGTGCGCGAATTCAAAAGTGAGCGAAAGAATATTATTGCACATACAGGAATTATGTTATTTTACTAATGCGGTTATACCTAAATAGTAATTTACAGAACAAGTCGAACGAAACGCTCTTTATTTTGACCGTATTTGGCAACAACCACATCGAAACGCTCTTTATTACTAAGAATCAAGTTTAGCTTGTGACTTGAGCGTAAGAATAATATTGCGCGAATATAAGGTATCCAAGTCCTAGTGTTTACATTGAGAATATAGCAATGATGTGTAACAGAATGAGAGAGAGAGAGAGAGAGAGGGAGAGAGAGAGAGAGAGAAGTGCGGGAGTCACACCGAAAGTTTGCAGCCCCCGGAATCACAAGCCGGTCACCCATCCAAGTACTAACCGGGATCGACGTTGCTTAACTTCGGGTGATCACACAAAGCGTCTAACGACCGTGACCAAGAGATCTAGACATTTCGTGCAGAGAAGTCATCGGCCTTCTATATTTACAACGCGACCGCTACAGATGTAATCATGGCCGTCACTGATAATAAAAACTGCTATAAAATATAACTTTCTATTAATTACCGAACTACTTCAATTCTCACAACCAGAATTAACTAAAGCGGTTAGACGTAAATTCGAACAAAACGCTCTTTATTTTGGCCGTATTTGGCAATATTAAATGAAAACGCTCTTTATTATACGTGTTGTTTTCTTTTCTTCTCGTGCCGTTCAAATTGGTTTATTAGTCAATAATTTACTTTAGTATATAGCTTGTAGCACTGAATCAGTGAATGTGTAGCGTCGTTGTTTGAATATAGAACTAGAAGGACGATGATTTCTCTGCATGAGAGGTCCAGAAATCTCCGTCACCGTCGTCAGGCGGGGTGTGATAACCTAAGTTGAGCTCGGTTAGTTGTTGGATTGGTGACTGGGTCGAGACTCCGGAAGCCGCTAACTTTCCACACGACTCCCAGTCCCACATTCGGGCCCAGCTCGCTCGTTCCGTTTTACACTTGAAATAAAAAAGGCCAAAAATAGTTTAAAATAAACGGCAATAAGTCAAAGAAGACGTAACCATAACTCATTTAACGATTGTTATAGTTTTATAGTTTCAAACAAAACGCTCTTTATTACCACCGTATTGGGGAATTTTGAAACAAAACGCTCTTTATTGTGCATCTATTTAACTTGTAATTACAATAACGGTTTTTTTGTCCAGATGAACAAATATTTCTCTTTAGTCGTCGTCGTATACAAGTTGGTTGTGGGCGTGTAATAATTATGGTATGTAGGTGGAGGACTTCATAGAACATTTCAATGGGTAATTTGTTTCTAAATTAATTATGAGTAGGCTTATCTTGTCATAATTTAGTGAGGATTGCAATGCCTACGTAAAATTGAACGATGAAAGGCATCACCAAAGAACATCACTCATCAGGCAAATTATGTAATAATGTAATGTATACCTAAATCCGTGTATATACCGAGACGAAGAGTTCATTTACTGATTTAGCCTCGTTCAGTAAATATATGAATTGATGATAGATAAATGATAAGTGTCAGACTCCATATTCCAGTGTCATAATTATCCAAATTCAGTCTTCACCTAATTGATAAAAGGCCGCTAGGCCACCCGAATAATGTGGTTATATTTTACATATGTACACGTATACATTTGTGACCGAGTCATAGCTGTCGTAAAATAGGCATGCAAGACTGTTTGCCCCAATGGGCGAATTGAAAAGGGAACGAAAGGGAACGAAATAATATTAATCCTATTATTGCACTAATTTAAGTCAATTACGGTATGAAAATCCTAATGTTTACATTGAACATATACTATGATAGAGCAATGATGTAATTAATGCCATCACACATACACTACAGACAATGTCCACTGTTATATAAATTACACATATTTCGAATATTTATCGAACTGCTTCAACTCGTTGCGAGAAGGTGACCAAAATTTACTAATGCAATGATATCTAAATAGCTGTTTAGATAACAATTCGAACGAAACGCTCTTTATTTTCACCATATTTGACAATAATTCTTATAAACGCTCTTTATTACTCGTATTTCGTTTCTGTACTTTTTCTTCTTGCGCCAGCATTGCGCCGTGCAAAATGGTTGATAACTGCATATATTAATTTGTGTGGTGTATGTTGGTTAGCTTGTGTCATCGTTTGTGTAGCGATTGTGGTAAAAATGTAGAAGAACAATTCGAACATGACTTCTCTGTACCACATGTCCAGATCTCTCGGTCACCGTCGTTGGACCGATGTTATTGTTAAGCAACGTCGAATTCAGTTTGTTCTTGGTTGCGACTCGGTGAACCTCTAACACAGACACAGTCACACTGGTCCCTATTTCAATCATATTTATCTTGTAATTTAGACAATAACGGATTTTGGATGAAATGATAATTATCTTTACTATAAGATCTAGTGTATAGTCTATCGATAGTGTAGTTTTTCAGTTCAGTTTTGTGCGTTTCATAATTATGTTTTTTAGGATGGACTCCATACATAAACACAAATTCAAATTCTTTATTGGATATAACCATGTTCTAGTGTAATCCAAGAATAATAATAAAATAAAAATAAAAATGCATCAATAAATAGCATCTTACCTGATCTTAAATGTAATCATTAATAAACAAATCTACATTTTTAGTAGAAACCTGTATTAACTCATTCATGAGATTGTGAATTATTACCATTTTCTATCTCTTTTGTCACATGAGATAATTGTGTTATCCACTAACATTTAATATGTAACGAGTGATAAGAGCTATGGCTATGAGTATTATATTGATTATCAGTTAACTTAGTAATGCAATATGGATACAACTAATAGTGTTATAACGAGGAGTTATAATCCCAGTGAATAACTATCTATTATATCTTAATTGTACTGAAGACAACAATCAATTATTCACGTTATGTTTCAATAGGTTAACTTAGTAATCCAATGATACATGTACGCATATTTGGTTGAACGTTGTGAATTTTTTT